>CM053774.1:7117786-7130508 GCA_028658325.1 Potorous gilbertii | reverse complement strand
CCCCAGAGTGCCTCCCACCCCCTGGTGGTCCCCGTGCCCCTCTGCCCCCCCCAGAGTGCCTCCCACCCCCTGGTGGTCCCCGTGCCCCTCTGCCCCCCGCTGATCCTTGCCCAAGATTCTTGCTTCTTAGTCTAAAGTGCCCCCCAGCTTGACCCAGGGTTGTGTGCCCAGCCGGCCGCAGGGGGTTCCTTTGCAGGCTCCGAGTTTTGGGGTGAAGGGGAGACACCTGTATGCCCAGCCCCAGTCACCTGGGCTGAACGGGGAGGGCAGTGCCTCCGTCGGTGGGCAGACAGGAGCCGGAGGCCCTCCCGGCGTGGGTGACACGTGTCAGGACAGATCCCCAGTTCGGAGCTCCTCGGGCCGAGCCCACGAAGGCGCAGCCCGGGAGGGACAACCACGGGAGAGCTTTGATGGGCTTTCCCTTCTCGCCCCCCTCGCAGGAGGTGCCGGAGTCGGACCTGCCCCTGGCGCTGGCCCTGTTGAAGAGCCTCCAGGAGCAGGTGAGCACTTGTTCTGTTAGCGGGGATGAGTGGCTGCCTGCCCTTTGTGCTGAGAGCCCCGTGTTTACCAAGCACCCCGCTGGCCTCCAGGTCCAGGACTGAAGCGGTCTGCGGGCTCTGAGCTTACGGCTTACTTGGGGTGGAGGCTACATGCGAGTGTAGAAATACATGCAACAAATGCAGCGTTGGTAACCCTGAAGGTCCGGACCCAAGTGAGGGAGTTTGGCCGGGAGGGCACTGCAACAGTTGGTCGTGTCCGAAGGGGCCTCGGCAGAGGCTGGTGGTGGGGCTGCATCTCAAAGCAAGACAGGAGCTATCAGCACCAAGAAGGGAGGGCAAGGTGATGGGAGGCCGCAGCCTGGGAGGGGAAATGGCTGAGGTTTGAGAGATGGCTGGGGCTGAGTTTTTACAGGTCTTTAAAGTTACCCAGAGAAGTGTCTGTTTTTATCTTAGAGGCTGTAGGAAGCCACTGGAGTTGGTAGAATAGGGTGTCTTGTGGTTAGGGAGGCATATAAGAAGTTGAGTGAACATGTTGCTAATTTAGGTTGGACTTCTGTGCCTGGAGAAACGAATTTTAGAGCTGAAAGGAACTTAGTAGTGATGGCCAATTCCTTCACTTAGGTTTAATCACTTAGTCAAGTTAGTGGCAGAAGTATATTATAATTTTGTTTCCTAATCCCAGGTCAGTGTTCCTTTATTATATTTGTTGTTAAACTGAACATTCCTGTGTTCTTTTCCATGATGGTAGCACTGAATTTAGATTCTGAAGATCTGAGTTCAGATCCCAATATTTTTAAAAAATTATTTTATTTATTTTCAGGTTTCTACAATCACCTCCATGTATCTTAGACTTTTCCCCCCTCCTTCTCCTTTCTTTCCCCTTTCCTCCCCACTCCCTGAGGTGACATGCAATCTTATATAGACTCTACATGTACATTCTTATTAAATATATTTTCACCTTAGTCTTGTTGCATAGAAAGATGAAAATGAATGGGAGAAACCATAAAATAAAACATAACACAAGAGAAAATGGTCTCCTTCATTTTACAATCCAATTCTATAGTTCTTTCTCTGGATGTGGAAGGTGTTTTTGTCTCAAGAGTCCGTTGGGAATTTTTTAGGTCCTTGCATTGCTGTGAAGGACTAAGTCTACCAGAAGAATTCCTCTCAACACTGATTGCTGCTGTGGAGAAAGTTCTCCTGGTTCTGCTCCTTTTATTCAACATCAGATCATATAAGTCTTTCCAGGCCTCTCCGAAGTCTTCTTGTTCATCACTCCTGATGGACATCCCCTTGATTTCCAGTTTTTGGCCACAACAAAGAGAGCTGCTATAAATATTTTTATACATATGGGACCCTTTCCCATTTCTATTATCTTTTTGGAATAGAGTCTTAGAAGCGATATTGCTGGGTCAAAGGGTATGCACATTTTTGTAGCCCTTTGGGCATAGTTCCAAATTGCTCTCCACAGTGGTTGGATCAGCTCACAGCTCCACCAACAATGAATTAGTGTTTCAGCTCTCCCATATCCTCTCCAACATTTATCATCTTCCTGTTTTGTCATGTTTGCCAATCTGATAGGCGTGATGTGGTACTTTAGAGTTGTTTTGATTTGTATCTCTCTTATCAATAGTGATTTAGAACATTTTTTCATATGACTATAGGTAGCCTTTAATTTCTTCCTCTGAAAACTGCCTGTTCATATCCTTTGACCACTTATCAATTGGAGAATGACTTGTATTCTTGTAAATTTGACTCAGTTCTCTATATATTTTAGAAATGAGACCTTTATCACGTACACTAGTTACAAAAATTCTTTCCCAGTTTTCTGCTTCCCTCCTAATCTTGGTTGCATTGAGTTTGTGCAAAAACTTTTCAGTTTAACATAGTCAAAATTACTGATTTTGTACTTCGTAATGTTCTCTGTCTTTTGTTTGGTCAAAAATTTTTCCGTTCTCCATAAATCTGACAAATACACTATTCTTTGCTCCCCTAATTTGTTTATAGTATCAGTCTTTATAGCTAGATCATGTATCTTTTTGGACTTTATTCTTGTGTATGGTATCAGGCATTGGTCTGTGCCCAGTTTCCACCACAATGATAGCGAGTTTTCCCAGCAATTTTTGTCAAACAGTGAGTTTTTATCCCAGAAGCTGGAGTCTTTGGGTTTATCAGACAGTAGATTGCTACATTTATTGACTACTGTGTCTTGGGTACCTAACCTCTTCCTCTGGTCTACCCCTCTGTTTCTTAGCCAGTACCAAGGGGTTTTGGATGATTGCTGCTTTGTAATACAATTTGAGATCTGGTAGGGCTAGGCCACCTTCCCTAGCATTTCTTTACATTAATTCCCTTGATATTTTGGCAGGTGTCAGTATTTGCTAGTCATTTAATCTCTTAAAGTCAGTTTCCTTATCTGTGAGACAGAAGTTATAATTCTTATACTATCTACCTCATGGGTGAGCTGTGAGAAATGCAGATTAGTAGGTTGTTCCTACCATATTCCAGGCACACTGCCTCGTGGAGTGAAAAGTGCCATGTGAATGTGAACCATTAAGGCACCTGTGGTTCAATTTTTGCCACAGTGTTTTGGAAAGCTTTTGGTAAGGTTTCTCTTCTTTAATGGTAGGATTTTTCTTATAAAACCAAAACTTTTCTACCCATTTAACACCTCTCTGAGATTCTCTCCCCCTGGGATGTTGGGAGGTCAGGAAGCCTATAGAGCTTCAGGAAGTACATTTTAGCCCCTTTTAGCCAACCCTGGAGCTATTGTGGATGATTTTTCCTATTATTTATGGTCTTTTTCGCAGGTGGTGGCTGTAACTTCACAAGTTCAAGCTCTGACAAAGAAAGTTCGGGCTGGGGCCTACCCTACAGACAAAGTAAGAGCTGGTGGGGACCAGGGATCTCCTGTTTCGTTTGCTGCTTTCTGTGCTTGTTTGAAGTGGTCTGACTTTTCTTCATTTCCTTTTCTTTTTTCATTTCTTTTTCTTTTTTGTTTTTTCATGTTGTTTTTCTGACTTTTCATTTGCCACTTCTCTCTCTGTTTAAAACTGCATTTGAGCATGGCTTTCCCCAAGTTCCTGGCCAGTTTGCTTGTTGAGTTTTTACTTATGGTACCTACCTCAGCCCTTAAGACCATGCTACCTTGGCTTGGTTTCTTTCATCACATTTCTTAAACTGAGTTACTGCTGTGGTGTTCCTGATGTATGCAAACCCTGTTCAGGGCTATGAGAGGTCGGGGTACATCGTAGTCTAATCAGGGTTTATTTGGAGACCTAAGACATACATAAGTGGCTGCAGTGCAGGCAGCATGTGAAGTAATTCAGGAGTTGGAGGGGGAGTAAGACCGCTTCCGACTGCAGCCAGACTTGCTGGAGTCAGTGGCTTACAGGGGTCAGAGTGGTTTTCTTCAGCATTTTTATTTGATAGCTGACTCAGTGGCTTTCCTTACCTTATTCCTTTTATTATTAATGCTTCCTAATTCACCTTACCTTAATCCATTCTTACATTTTTCTCCCTTTTTTATTCCCTACCACATTTTTGGAGTTTACATTTATTTCTACTTTTGCTTTGCTTCTCTTATATACTGTCCTTGCTTTCTGTGGTAGATTTTCTCATGTCCCCAGCATTGTATTAAGATATAGCTATCTCTTAGCCATGGGTCTAACAAATAGATTTTGTATTTCACAATTGGGGAAGAACTTCAACTTGGAATGAGTCTGTCTTTCCTCCTTTAGAAGCTATAACTGGCCATGTTTCTTTTACTAATCCTTCCCACCTCAGGGCCTCAGCTTACTGGAGGTGAAAGACCAGTTGTTGCTCATGTACCTCATGGACCTGAGCTACCTCATCCTGGACAAGGCTTCTGGAAGTTCACTTCAGGAACACCCTGCAGTCCTGAGACTGGTGGAGATTCGAACGGTATGGGACGGGACCCTGAGGTGGTGTGTGGCAGCAGGTCCCTGCCATGTAGCCATAGTCCCCCTCCATCCCCAAGATGCCCAGAAAAGGAGCTAAAGGAAGAGGACCATAGTTCTGTTCATTTTCCCCCACCTCCTTTTTGATACTTAGTCTGGTCTCAACATAGTATGGTAGAAAGAACATTGAATGTCTGATCCCAAGAACTGAGTGTGAATCTTTCCTCTGTCACCACTTGTATGACCTTAGGCCTGTCGCTTAAATGAGGAGATTGGATTAAACTGTCCTTGAGTCCTTCCAACTCCAAATCTGTGATCCTTTGATCTTTTGTAGGTTTTGGAAAAGCTTCGTCCTTTGGATCAAAAACTCAAGTATCAAATAGACAAACTGGTGAAAACAGCAGTGACAGGCAGCCTCAGTAAGTGAGGGGCGAGGAGAGGGGCTTATTGTCACTTGACCAATCATTCATCTGGTAACTAACATTTCCTTGTTGGGGTTTCTCATTTCAGGTGAAAATGACCCACTTCGCTTTAAACCTCGTCCCAGCAATATGATAAGCAAGGTAATGTGACTGCAAACTCCCGTCCCTAGGAGTTTCTTGGTCTTTTGGAAGCCACTTGTTACCATTTCCCCTAACCTGTGACTTGAGACGACACCATTCTCAGACTTCCTTTCCTCTCTGTGTTTGTCTACTCCTCCTTATCCATAGTCTGCGATGTGCTATTTTGGGATACTCTTTCTGATCTGTTGTCTCGATATTGTCCCTAAATTGATTTTAAAACAACGTTGTGATATTCAAATAGAAGCACATGGATCCCTGCAGCCTGCATGCATATTGATTTAGAAAACCACATAATGTTATCTGTGTTCTGTTGTGTTTTTATTTACTTTGTTAAGTATTGTTAAATATTACCTGATTGAATTAGTCTGATTCAGGCTACCCCTGGGGGGGCACGTGTTTAACACCTTTGGTTTAAAACACTGTGTGTTCCTTGTGTAGTTGAGTTCTGAGGATGAGGATGATGAAGGAACTGAGGAAGGACAGTCTGGGACTTCAGGAAAGAAAGCCACAAAAGGAGCACCCAAGAAATACATTCCTCCTCGCTTGGTTCCAGTACATTACGGTACGCTTTACGGTTGCCTTTCCTGTTTGACTTGTGGTTTTACCTTCCCTTCTTCTTTCTTCTGTGATGATGCTTACTTGTTGTGCTCCACAGATGAAACAGAAGCTGAGCGTGAAAAGAAACTTCTGGAAAGAGCCAAGAAGAGGGCCTTGAGTAGCTCTGTCATCCGCGAGCTCAAGGAGCAGTATTCCGATGCCCCTGAAGAGATCCGCGATTCCCGGCACCCCCATGCCACTCGCCAGAGCCAGGAGGATCAGCACAGGTCTGTACCATGTCATTGGAAGAAATATATTTGCAGTTGTTCTGTGTAGGGCTGTGTTAGGGTATGGAATGAAGACTGTTAGTAGGAAAGACAACATCTGCTACAGAGAGCAGGAGAAGAATCTGAAATAGCAGCTTCATAGAGTGAGGGATCTGAGAACTCGGCGTGATAGTGAGGGAACTGGTGGGGGGAAGAGGTAGAATCTTTTTATGTTGGTCTCTGATTTTCCCACTACTGGCGCTTAATGGCAAAGAGCAGAAGCAGTTCTTAGTTATTTACTTTTTTTTTTATTAATTGGTTTTCAGTTTTCTACGATCACTTCCATAAGTCTTAGATTTTCTCCCCCTCCGTCCCCAAGATGGCATGCAATCTTATATGAGTTCTGTACATACATTCTTATTAATCGCATTTTCACATTAGTTAGTGATGTTGTGTAGAAGAATTAAGATGAATGGGAAAAACCATGAGAAGAACCCAAACAAAACATCACACGAGAGAAAATATTCTGCTTCATTCTGCGTTCCCATTCCATAGTTCTTTCTGTGGGTGTGGATGGCATTTTGTCTCAAGTCCTTTGGGAATGTCTTAGGTTCTTACGTTGCTGTGAAGGGCTAAGTCTGTCAGAAACAGTCCTCGCACACTGGTTGTTGCTGTGCATAAAGTTCTCCTGGTTCTGCTCCTTTCACTCAGCATCAGTTCATATAAGTCCTTCCAGGCCTCTCTGAAGTCTTCCTGTTCATCATTTCTTACAGAACAGTAGTATTCCATTACATTCGTATACCACACCTTGTTCAGCCATTCCCCAGTTGATGGGCACCCTTTGGTTTCCAGTTCTTGGCTACCACAAAGCAGTTCTTAATTGGAGAATGTTTGTTAAATTTAGGAAACAGAAATAGATCTAATTGAGTGAGCTTTGGAGACAGATGGACTCATCTGCCTCATGATCCAGCACATTTAAAGTGTCTAATAAATCCTGCTGACTTAGACCCTATGAGCACTAAACTTTGGTTCTCAATAAGGATAACTGAGGTCATAGTAAATTTCTGTGATGGTAAAAATGAAAAGGTGCCCAGTGGAATCTCCTAACAGCTATGTAGTAGGCTATGGGTTCATCTCCAGGGAGGTTCAAAGACCTGGTACTTACTAAGTTTTTGTTGGCTTGTTTACAATGAGAATTCTGAGGAAATGTTTAGTTAAGAGTAACAGGAAACTGTGACCTTCATTTTTTGTTATTGGGGACGCTCTAAAGCCTGCTGAATACATCGTATTTGGTTTATGATGTGTTTCTTTGTCAGGATCAAATACGAGGAGAGCATGATGGTTCGTTTGAGCGTCAGCAAGAGAGAAAAAGGACGGCGTAAACGAGCAAATGCTATGAGTTCCCAGCTTCATTCCCTCACACATTTTGGTGACATCAGTGCCTTGACAGGGGGAACCCCCCATCTTGATGAGGTGAGACTTGGGGAGTAGTGAGTGGGGAACATTCTTTGCTGTAGCTGAATGACTCAAGTGGGAATAAACTTCTTCTCAGCTGAAGGAGCTCATGATCTCTTTCTCCCCCGTGACCTCTGTCCTCAGGACCAGAATCCCATTAAGAAGCGAAGGAAGGTGCTTAAGAAGGGTAGGAAGAAAAAAGGTCAGTGTATGATTGTATCTGAGGTAGGTGCAGGCGGGAATTGTGGGCAGAGGTCACTGGAGTTTTGAGGTTTCCAGCGATCTCTGAATTATCCCTTCCTGGACAGTAATCTCTTGGGTGGGGTTGATATTTCTGCCTCATTTATTAAGAGGACTTTTGGTTATGTGGGGTCCCATCGGTGCTCTGTCACTTCTGTGTTCCATGGGCAGCAGCACTCCTTTATCTCACTTCACCTTGGTCTCCTCCTGGTCTTGTGTTCTAGAAGAACATAAATAGCACCAGCTGCCCAGGGGCCCTTTCCTATTTCGGTCCCTTCTCTCTAAGCTTTATTTACTCTTGTCTCTTTAACTTTCCCCCCTGTCTTTTGCCTCACTCTTGGTTTCCCTTCCTTTCAGGTTTTCGGAGGCGGCGATG
This sequence comes from Potorous gilbertii, assembly GCA_028658325.1. Classification (NCBI taxonomy): domain Eukaryota; kingdom Metazoa; phylum Chordata; class Mammalia; order Diprotodontia; family Potoroidae; genus Potorous; species Potorous gilbertii. The sequence continues at coordinate 7,122,651 of CM053774.1, read as the reverse complement.
ATTTTCTCTGTATGTTTATGTATGCATGTATCACCTGGGGGCTCTTATGCTCCACAGGGTCCAGCTGTTTCTGTTCAGTATACGTTTGTAGAACCATTCTTATTAATAAAATTAAATTAATTTTAAAAATGAAAATCCCTTTCTGACATGAATTGTATGGGTAGAGTGTCCGCGTGAAATTGGGGCCCCTCTTGATCAGGGAGGTGGAAAGGTGGGGGAAGATTGGGCATTTGAAGGTGAAAAAAGGGGAGAAGGGAGAATTTTCAAGAAAAATAGTTCACTTTTGTTAGATAAATGAGAGAAGCACAGAAAACGACAATTGGATCTTCTGAGTCATCAGTATTCGTTGCTTTAGGAGATTCCTTTAGCTCTGTTTTGGCTTATATATTTTGCGTTTTCAGTTATTACAGATATTACCTGAGTAGTCTAGCTGGGGAAGTCCTGTGTGGTGTCCTTTAGACCACCAGATGGCAGTAGAGACTCGAGAAATTAGCACTGTCAAACTAGAAGTGAACCTTTCTGCCTTAGCAATGGGAATTTCCCCATTTTTTTCCACTCTGGATTTCTCTCATTTCTTTTTATCTTGGTATAATTGGAAGGAAATGATATTCTTGTTCACTTAGTGGGCCTGGAAAGATGTTTTTTTCTGGCTATGATGATGGTGTAAGGACTGATTTTCAAATGCTGTGTTGAAAATTGAGGTAGCTCTGTGCTTTACAAATCTCCATGTCTCTGTTGTAACCAATGATTTGATTCCTTAATCTCAGTTGACCATAGTGTGAAAGAACTAGGAATGATCTTTTATGGCAAACTTGAGAAAATACTAATTAACAGGTGGGTTTAAAAAGGCTAGATGATGAACCATCCCTGTACCCAGAGCAGTCAAATCCAACTATTGAGGTTGATGGCTATGTATATCTTAGAACAAGAATCAAACATTCCTGCTTAGGGCGTGAGTCTCTGAGATGTCCACTTCTACACTGATATTGATCAAGTTTGTTTTCAGATCACTTGGGGCATGTGTGGCAGAATTGTATTCATCTGGCCCCAAGTAAATGAATGTTGAAAAACAGGTAGGGAGCGTATAGAACTAAGATTGGTGGAACCTTAGGATTCTTAATGAGAGTCAAGTCAAGGAGAAGCTGGGATCTTCCTGTTGCTTTCCTCCTTTGGAATTTAGAATTATTAAGCAGTGATACAGATGTAAATGTAGTGAGTTGATGGATGTGTCTCTTCACTCTGTAACTAAAACCATTATGACAGTGAAACGTGTGAGTGTGGATCTTGATTTTTCTGGCCAGGAGAGGCTAGGGGGAATCTTTGCTTATTGTATACAATCTAGGTTAAAGATAGGGTAGTGGGATGAATGACCTACTGATCTGTTGATGTCATAGAGGTGAGCTCATATCTGGGGGTTCTCTCTTAGGCCCAGAGCTTTAGAAGTAGCATATCTTGAAGTAGAGTTGGAGATCATGTTGAGTTTGATCCTATCTAGGGCTTGTAGTGAAATACATGAGTCATTTAGGAGACGCTGGACTTGATTTGGTCTTCTAGACTCATAGCATGGATCACTCCAAACCACAGGTTGCAACTGAAGTGAAAAAATCCTAACTCATAGATCAACTCTTTGTGAGTAATCATGGTTCTTATGTTCAGAAAATTGCCAAGGTAAGGGGATTCAGGTTCTTACATGTTCTGTTCTTTTTCTGACATTTTTACAGAGCCAATAATCTTTCCACTTTTTTTTTTGTCCCGGATCTATTTTTTCTGATTAGCATCCTTGTTTTCAAGGAAAGGGCTAATCTTTTCAACTATAATAACAGTATCAAAGTTGATCTGATGTATCTGTCAATTTTAGACTATAGTGATTCTTTCTCCTTATGTCCCTTGGGCTCTCTGGGTAACAATATGCTAGCATAGTTTGGCGTAGTATTCCGGGACAGGTTTCAAGCATAAAAGTTGAATAGTGAAAATATAATTTTCAACTCTGAGAAAGGATTGTCTAGTACAGGGGTGGGGAACCTGCAACTTCAGGGTCACATGTGACTCTTTAGGGTCCTCAAGTGCAGACCTTTGACTGAATCCAAACATCATAGAACAAATCCCCTTAAAAGGATTTATTCTGTTAAACTTGACCTCAGTCAAAAGGCCATACCCAAGAACCTCGAAGGCTACATGTGGCCTAGAGGCTGCAGGTTCCCCACCCCTGATTTAGTAGATGAATTGAGGAATGGAATACCAGTTTTTTAATAGCTGTTGTTCTGATATTTTGTATTCCTGTTATCCCCTGTATTTATTAGTAGCTCTAGTGCTTTGAACATTCAGACTTAGTGAGAGTTCCCAAGTGGAAGGTTGGAAACATTTCATAAGTGACTCAGTTTTCATTGACCATTGACTGGTTTGAGGAAAGTGATAGTAGGTTGTTAGAGTCCATGAGCACCTGGGCTGGGTTATAATGGAAAAGCATTGGGATGGGCACTGAGACCCTGACTAATCCATCTGGGCTCTACTGTTAACTAGTCATGAAGTTTTCCAGGTTACGTAACTTTGGTTTTAGTGTTTTATTCCGTAAGATAAGAGGGTTGGGTTTGAGCATCTTGAAGGTCCCTCTACCTCTTAAGTTTTGCGACTCTGCTGTGACCTCTGAACAGCAGATTTCTGAAGAGGTGATGTTATCTCCATGGATTCTTAGATTACAAAAAACAAGAACTCTTGCATGTGGTGTGCTTGGGGCGGAGGTGTTTAGTTATTCAGCACCACGGAGAGTTCATATTTTGAAGGAAGGATTCGGATGACCATGCCAAAGCCAACCTAAGCAAGGAGTGGAGTCATTTTGACTTGTTATGTTGCTGATGTCAGTTCAGTTCTGCTTAAGCTGCTTTGATTTGGACTGGTACAAGTCATGTGCTAGGTAGGCACTATCCCAGTCTTGAAGGGTTACTGCCTCATATGCCTTACAGATTGCGTTTCTATTCAGCAAACCAGAAGTGATATTTTTAGGTGTGGGAACCCTGTCACCGCTTACAGCCTTGAAGGGATTTGGACCAACCTTAGGGATGCAGATGATTGGAACAGTAGATAAGTGTGCTACTTTATACTCTGTTGGTCCTAGGCGCATGGGCATTTTTTTTTTCAAACTAAGTCTTCTGATTGATTCAGGAAAAACTATTTCTTTTCCCTTGCTCTTTACCAGTAGGGCCTTGAAATAGTTCAGTTATTGTTATATTATTTGAATTTAGTCTCTTCCTTTGACTCTACTTGGAGAAGGGCACCATTACTCTGGCTTTCTGCCCAGTACTGCTATCGTGTTTCCCTGATCTCATTGTTCCGGGGGGGGGGGGTGTCTCAGAAAACCCCTAGAGCCATGCCTTTGCATGTTTAAGCTATCAATAATGAGGGCATCAAATTGAAAAGAGTGTATTAAGGGTCTATCTTTCATTACTTTGGATCAATAGGTGGCAGTATCCACTCGGCCTAGAATCCTTGACACCCCCACTCCCCCCCAATGCATTTTATTGTGTGTCTACACCATGGCCTGTATATTTTAGGTTGTGAGGAATAGGTCACATTGAAATCAAAATGGAGAAGAAGAGCCCTTTTAGTAAAATTGAGAATCGGTGATTGTTGAATCCTGCATAGAAGTCTTTCTGTATGGGAGGACTTTCTTTGTATCGCCAGCACTAGCACGGTGCCTGGCACATAGCAATACTTACTGATTTGTTGACTCGACTGCAGACCATCTGGTATAGGGCTTTGGGAGAGAAAGCATCAGTGGAGTATGGTATGGGCATTTGGGGCACTGAGAGCTGAAAGAGCAGGGCCGACAGGAGAGTTGCCTTGGTAGGTTGGGGGTTGGGGAAGCAGAAGAGGGTAGGACAGATTGGAGGAAGGGAGCTGAATGTAGGCAGAGCTCATGGTTGGATTCCTTTGATGGAGAGTATATAGCAGGTTGGTCTAGAGGGGCTGCCGCAATCCTGTGCATGTCTAACTGGAAGGGGGCTGCTGATGTGTGCTGCAGCTGCATTGGCTCCCCTCCCCCATGCTTCCCAAAGAGCCAGGGCAGCACTGGCAAATCTGTCTTCATGTATTTATTATTATTAAAAATGTGACGGATTCTTCCTCCGTAGAAGCACAACAAATACCGTGGATCACATTTCTCCTTCCGTGAGGCTTCTGCTTTCTCTCTCATGACCTTCTTTTCTTCACCCCCCCTCCCCCCTTTGCTCTGTCTTACTAAGGGGGGAGGGGTGGGAGAGCTGGGTGTACTCCCCTCCTGCTCTGAGCATGGTAGCTCCCCTGGGGTTTTTAATGATGGCTGAGAGTTTTGAGGTGATGTTAGGAGTAAGCAGATGAGTGAGACGGGCTTAGGGCTCAGGAAGCTTTTGTGATGTTCCACTACTCAGTAGGGAGGGAAAAATCACTTGAAAAAAAAGGCAGCAAAATTACTTCTCCAGGTGGGAAGAAATATCCATCCCTTCTCTGTTCCCCTGTGTGAATTCTGAGGACAGTATGGTTTTTTCTCTCTGATGGAATGGAGATAACCTGTTCTCCTGCCCTCCCTCCCTCACCTCCTAAAACCCATTTTTCCCAGGAAGGACCTTTCAGAATCTGTTCTTACAGCCTGAGAGGGCGTTACCTGGAGGTTTGGAAGATGGGTGTCTTGGCTTCTCAGTCCCCACTGCCATGCCCTTTACCCCTCAGGTTCTCATGCCTGGGCTCAAGCTTGCAGGCTGCCTGGGCTCTTTTGTGCTGTCTGTGGACCTTGGCCACACCCCTAGATGGCGCTGCTGTGGCTTTAGACTCCACTCCCCCTCATCCCCCCAGTATCATTTTTCCCCCTCCCGTTCCCCAGTCCGTCCCCCCTC
>CM053774.1:7000230-7117286 GCA_028658325.1 Potorous gilbertii | reverse complement strand
GGCTCTGCTACTGACCAACTTGGGTGACTTGAAGCAAGTGCTTTCCCCTTGCTTTTCCTTAGGGAGGCCCGTCTGTCCTCTACCCAGGGGGATAGTAGAACTTTGAGTAAGATAGAATTGAAAGCCTTGTAAGTCCCTGAAATACACAGAAAGGGAATTTCATTTTCTCTTAGCTCAAAACTTTTTTCAAAACTTACTTTTAGCTCTAAACACCAAATTTTTCCAGCCCTGTGTGGTGGTACCTTCCTCCAATTAAGTAACACCGAGTCCCCAAGTTTCTGAAACCTCTTGTGTAAACAGTCATTATTTTGGCTATATTTGGCAATAACATTTCTACACTTTTTAATATAAGTCAAATTTACCATGGAAAATACCATTCAGAAACACATCCACATGTTTCATGTGACTTGCCTTTTGGATCCCCCTACAGACCACTTGGGAGGATCCCCCAGGGCTTTGCAGACCATACTCTCAGAGTCACTGCCTTAAGATCCTTCCATCTTCCTATCTCACATCTGGGCCATTAGGTGGACCTGGATAATGGGCAATAATGGGTCCTTGCGTTTCAGGCCTTATCTCCCCCTGGAACCCCCAAATTGTATAGACAGAATCAAAATTCTTAATCAGCTACAATAAACCTTTGTTGCCTCCTTTGCTAGCTTTCTGTCAACCCACTCAGGAAAACTGCATCTGTTTCTTGGATCTCTTTGACCTGCTCCACTTCTGCCCTACCTCTTTTTTTTTCTGTTCTATAATGCTTCCCTCTTTTGACAGCTGGAGTTTCTCCCTTCCTCCCAGGGCACAGACTTCCCTGTACTGCTCTATCCAAGAAAAATTTGTTGCAGTGTCTAGTCTTTGCCCCACTGGCACCAGTCTCTCAAACCAGTACCCTGCTGGGGTTTCTTCTCATCAGATCCTCCTTCCCCTACTTACTCCTGCCCCAGAGGGCCAGGTGGGGAGTTGCTCTGCTACAGATCTGTGGCATTCCTCACCCATTTCCCTGATGTAGTTCCTGGACTTGGGTTCTGTTACAGCCTCATAGTGTCCCAGCTTCCTTTTCAGGCTGAGGTGGCTTTTCCTCCTTTGCCTTCCATAAATCCCCAGTTTGGTCGAGGTGTTGGATAGTTTTAGCAGGGTCTCTGAAGGGCATCCCTCTGTGCACCTAGTGATGATCCAGCTTCCACTGATCTAAGGAGTTAATACATGTAAAGCTATTAGCACAGTGCTTGGCATATTCATTGCTTAGTCCCCTCTCCTTCCCTTCCCCATTGACCTTCTGAAGAACTTTGATGCTCTTGCCTTTTCTCTGTCTATTGTGGGGTGGGGTGGGGTGGGGTTGAGGCAGACCCTTTGCCGAGGACATTCAGTCCTGGTGTCTGACAGTTCTCTGGTCCATTCCCCTCCCTTCCTATCTTTCTCCCCATTCCTCTTGCCTTTCATTCACCTGTCTCCCTTTCTGTCACCGTTATACCTTTTTTCCCTTCCCTTTTTTCCTCATCCACTCACCATCCTTAATCCCTTTTCTTGTTTTGGCCCTTGTCTTTCATCTCAAAATAGCTGTCCGCCTCTCCTGGCCAGGAAATGGCATGGTAGGACAAGATAGTGGGATACCTGGCTGCCCAAAGGGTGGGTAGCCATATTTTCCCCGTCTCTTCCTCAGTGATCCTAAGGAGCTGGGGAATCCACGCTGCCAGATTCCTTTGGGGTTGGACAGGGTCCGACCTTGCCTTCTTCCTGAGTTGGGGGAGGTGGGTATCTTGCCTTTTTCCTTTGCTCTTTCAGTTAAATATATGGGTCTTGTCTGTCTGTCTGTCTTTTTCTCTTGCTCCTTTTCTCCCTCTGTTTGTCTTTTCCCAGCACAAAGCGGTGGCAAGACTGAATGAGCCTGTCTGGCGGTTCTGCCAGCCTGTGCCCCTCATTCCCGCCCCACCCCCTTTTGCCTTGCATGCTGGGGTGGAGGGGGAGCTAGAGAGTGGTGGCATAGTGCCAGCCAACCCAGAGCCATCTGTGGTGCCTTCTGTGCGGAAGCCAGGCTCCTTCCCACCCTCCTCTCATGATTTTCTTCCCCCATCGTTAATTAGCTACTGAATTAATTAAATCCCATGTGCTAATTAACATTCCTACAGGGCAGTCTGCTAGGTCAGAAAAATGGGAGTGATAAAGCAGGGCTACTGTCCAGAAGTAGTAGGGAAGTAAGGAAGGAGTAAGGTTGGGTAGGGAAGTGAGAGGTAAGGAGAAAGGGCAGGAGGGAAAATGAGAGACAGAACAGAATCCAATGAGGAAAGAATATAGGCTTTGGAATTATTGAATGTGGGAAAGGGAAAACTGAACCATCTCCAAGCTGCTATTGCTTACGATATAACAAACCCATATTAGTTGTTTTATATTTCCACTGAAGAAATAAACTCTAAATTGGAGCAGAAAAAAAGTTTTTTTTTTTTAAGGATGGACTGTTTTCTTACCAAAGATTGAGGTAACTATAATGGAGTTCCAAAGGAACTTGCCTAGAGATAGAATTCTGTCTATCTCGATAAGTTAGAAGAAATTTAGCTGAAGAAGGGGGGATGGATTAAAGTCTTGAGGAATCTTGAATCTAGAGCTGAGGTATTGAATACACAGTCCGTAATACTCTTCATGGCCACCAGAACCAGATTGAAGTGTAATTAGGAAATATTTAACCATGAATAAAAATATAGTAAAATATAGATAGTATGACATTTTAAAACTAAGTCAGCATGTGACCTGCAGGGATCCTGGTCTGTGAATTAGGCTGTCATTTCTATTTTGAGTTTAATACCCCTGATCTGGAAGGTACTTGTAGACTGAAAAACTTAACCTCTGAATTATGTGCTAAGTCCTGTAGAATTTGGAGAATCCAGGATAGAATAAATTCCATTTTATCAATTCTCTTTTCCTGTATTAGCCTTTTCAAATTGTGGGATTGTTCCCTGGGGTCACGTTATTTGTCTTTAGACTAAGCCCAGTGCTCAGAACCTCCTAGGAATTGGTTTTCTCTTTACTGTGATTTCAGGTAACCTAGTTAGGCAAGATATCTGTGTTGGGTCCTGACATCCTGAATTCCCTTATTACCCTTGGCAAGTTTTCTTTTGATCGTGGAGTTTGAGGGGATGTAGGGAGGAGATAGGATGACTCTTAGATAAACCCTTTACCCCAACCAAGTTGGGGTATGATGGAATGAACTCTAGATCTACAGTTGGACAGCTGTGGTCCAAGTCCCGGGGCTTCCACTTGCTGTCTGTGGACTTCGGGTGAATGCCATCTCTCTGGCCTTCACTTTCTTTTATCTATAAATTGAAGGTGTTAGATGAATGATTTCTGAGCTTCCTTATAGCTCTAGACCAATGAGCTTCTGAACAGTTTGATTGGTACCTGTGAGATATTAAAATAACAAGAGGAAGACATTTAGAAAATTCTTCCCATGGAGGGTTGGAGAAAGACCGAAGAGTTATATAAGTTGGGTGTGTGGTCAGGTGTATGTACCTGAACATACTGATGAAGAATCACTGATGTGTCCTACTATTATATTCTCTAAAAAAGCTTGGAGTATACTTACTTAGAGAAACAAAGGGTTTAGATTCATGGACTTCTGGACTGTTGAGAGAGAGAGAGGTGTGGAGTAAAGTTGCACTATTGCAGGTTGGCACTCACAATGGCAAGGTCCTCTTAGTCCAATGTTCTCCAGCCCTTTTCAGGTGTGAGATGCATCATGAGGATCCACCTTCCTATTTCTCCTAACTACCATGTGTAGCTAGTTAACTGTATGTTTATTTACATCATACATTCATTCAGCGAATATTCAGTGCCTCTTTGCATATCATCTACAGAGGTTTTCAAAGTGGGTGATACTGCCCCCTGGGTTGTCTGTGCTGGAATGACGGGTGATGGTGGTGATAGTAGCTTAGGTGCAGTTGGGGGGCATTGAATAAAAATAAGAGGTTGGTGGAAGCATAAGGAAAGAAGAGAAGAGAATTTTGAAAAACCATTTGTATGTGTTTCATCTGTTGTGTAACAGAATTAAAGTTGTGATCACATTATTTTCCAAATAAACACAAAATACAAGTTATAACTGATCAGTGATCAGATTTGCTGCCAGGTCTTAACAGGCAGGTGTTGTCAAGTGAGCGTATTGCACATTGTCAGAAATTCCAGCATGCATCAGCAGAAATATGTGCATGTAATGACTTGTTTACAGTGTGATGCTATATAATCCATGATGTAATATTGCATCGTCAAAATTTCAATGCAGGAAAAACCCCACAAATTTACAATAAATTATTAAATTTAAAATGTCATTTAAAAATATTTTATATATTTTAAATGATGCAAGGTTTAAAAAAAAACAACCGTTAAAGGGTTAAAAAAAGTAGCTATCCAGAGGGGTGTTGCATAACTTTTTTTTTTTCTTTGAAAGGGGGTGGGAGGCCAAATAGGTTTGGGAACTTCTGAGCATAGTATAGACACAGGTGCATATATATATGGCTTCATATGTGTGAATTCTAATAATCTTTATAGTCATTTGGCATACACATTGTTTTGTGTTTTCTTTTCATGTGTTTATGTTTTATCTTGTTCAGTTAAATTGCATATTCCTGGTGCATTTCTGTAATATTTCTGTAACCTCTGCACTAGTGGTGTCAGACTCATAGAAAGGAATCCTGGTGCACTGTGTGTTGACTTAGAAAACCACAAATTGGCATTATCTCTGTTGTATTATATTTTTGTTTGTTTTGTCAAACATTTTCCAAATACATTTTAATCTGACTTGGGAAGACTTGGGAGTTTTGTCAGTTACAAGTTTGATACCTCGGCTCTAGCAACACTTAATATGGGGCCTTGAAATAAAAGTACTTATGAATTGCTATATAAACTGCATATATATGCTTACATGTATTTGTACATGTGCACACCCATATTTACAAGATGTGGTTTTAGTGTGACTGATTTATAACTACAATTTAAAAGAATTTGCTGGCTCTGAAGGCAAATTTTCATCCATTGATAGTGGATTTCATTTTTGAAAATCACCAGAAGGCTTTTGGAACCAAATCTAGTGAATTAGGTAGGAAATCAACATGGCTAATCCTGGGTTTCACTTTTTAAGAACAAGTTTATTTATGATACTTAGTTTCTTAGGTGACTTATCAAGTGGTGCCGAAGACAGCATTAGAAGAGGAGGACCGAAGAGATTTTGTCCATGACAGAGTCTTTGGAATACCAGTTAACAGATATAAAAGTCTAGCTTCCTAAGACATCATCTACCTTTCTAAGTTCTGGTGGGTCCATGGTTTTGCCAACGTGAAAATATATGGGGCCTCCCTACCAGTGTAGATTACAGCTTCTCCATTCTTTCTCATCTTAGAGGACTCTTATCTTTGTCTTTCCCTAAATCTTCTATGGGAAGGATCTTCTGAATGCTTCCTCTTGTTCTTTTAATGTCTACAGGTACCAATCAGGCTGTCCATAAGCTCAGAGGTCATTTCTCTAACACTTTCTTCTTATAGATCAAAGGAGCTGAAGACTAGAGAGTTGGAACTCGCTCATTACAGTCCACAGGCAGGAAGTGGAAACCCTGGGACTTGGACCACAACTCCCCAACTGTAGATCTAGAGTCCATTCCATTATACACCCCTTGGGTGGAGCAAAGGATTTTTTGGCATATATTGCCACCTGTTTCTTGGCTCTCCTTAGTCTTACTTTATGACTGACCCTGCTTCCTGTTTCCATCTTTCAGAATAGTACGTATGTGTATATATGTGCACCAGAGCCTAGATTAAGAAAGACATGAGTTCAGATGTGACCTCTGATACTTACCAGCCATGTGATTCTGGGCGAGTCACTTTATCCTCTGTTGGCCTCAGTTTCCTCAACTGCAAAATGGCATAATCATAGCATCTGTCCCTTAAGGTTGCTGTGAGGATCTGATGAGATAATATTTGTAAAGTGCTTAGCACAATGCCTGGCACACAGCAGGTACTGTATGAATTTTTATGTCTATTCTGTGTGTGTGCACACGTGTGTGTATATATATACACACACATCTACATATATACACATATGCATATACATACATATATGTTTCTGTAGCGATATGAGCTATATCTACATCCTTAATGTCTTTTACACCATTCCTTTCTCACAAGTCATAGAGACCCTGTTGATTCTTTATCTTTACCGTCTTACCGTTACCATTCATCTTCCCACTGTCTCAGTTATTTTTAATTTTTATTCTTTCAAGATTATAGTCTTCCATGATTTTCTGCCTCACAACATGACTAGGAGAATGCCAGTATTAAGAAATTAGTCTTTTGGAGCAGTAGACAATTTATATGTTGAAAGTGCTGCATAATTCCTCAAATGCTATCCAGAGAAATGTCATTTTACTTGTATGTGGGCCCAGCTCATTGTCTGCCTGCAGTACTTATCCAAAATGTATTTTAATAGACAGCTTGTGTAGTTGCTGGGCAATATGTCTTTTTTCATCCACTTTGTTTTTCTTTTTTAGATATTTAGAGTGGTCATTAATTACCATGAATTTCATTGAGGAATCTTTGTGATATTCTAGGATTCAAATTAATGATGTGGTTTGGGAATAGGAGCACTTGGAACTCCAGAGGTTTCTCAGAGTGTTGGTATTTTTACTAAAAAAAAAAAAATTACTTTTTAGTGACAATCCTTGTGAATGTGTATAAATATGTACCTACATGTACAAATAGACTTTAACACACAATTCAGGTCATCCATCCTCATAGTAACAAATTAGCAAAGGAAAGAAACCTAGGACATTGTGACATATTTGGGGCTTTCTGTAGCCTACAAAAGAATCTTAAGCCTTGGTAGGCAGTTCAAATCAACAAAACCTGTTGAGCCTGTAGTGTGTATAAAGTACTTGGCTAGCTGTGGTGGGGGTTTCAGAACAAATGCTGTTGTCCCTTTTCCAAGCAGTGGACAATCTAGTAGGGGAGAAAAATAAAAGGGGCACAAACAAAAGTGCTAGCTGGGGCCCAGGCAGCTTTGGATACCCGTTTGTTACTAAGGAATTTGGAATTGATCTGAGCAATGAGGTGCCTATCATTAAAAGTTTGGAGGTGATTGAATGATGTGATCAGGCAATGCACATGAACAACCAAACCTTAAGTACACTAGGAGCCCTCTAATGAAAGATTAAGAACATGAGTGACGAATCCCCTTGGTGGTTTTTCTTCAGGTGGGACACTCCTGCATATTTAGGTAGTTACTTAATTCTCCCACAGTCTTTTCTTCACCAGACTAAATACGGTCACACAGAATTTCTCAAATGCTATCCAGATCAATATCCCTCTGCTCGTATATGGGCCCAGCCCATTATCTGCCTGCATATCTCCTCTGAGCTCTGGCTTTTCACATGCTGTCAACTCACAAGTGGTCATGCTATTGTTTTTTTTTTCCTGCTATTTAGTAATTTTTAATTTAAATTTAATTTTTAATGATTTTTCTACTTTTTCTGCTACTTTGTGTGTTGTGGGAAGGGTCTCGTGTGTGTCTTGGGCACTGAATTCATAGAATGTTAGAAGGGAAAGTGATCTTGGTGATCTTTGAGAACATTCAGGACCAGTTACACTTAAAATTCATGGCCATGCTTGATTTCATTCCTAGCTATGTAGAGTCACCTTGGGCAAGTCACCTCCTCTGTACATTGACGGGATTGTGCTAGATGATGAATTTTAATCTCTCTCTCAAGCTAGAAATTCAAGGTAGCCTTTTTTGTTCATCTTGTATATTTATTTTAATGCTGTAAGGGTTAGCATTGATTTTGTGTCTGTATTCAGTTCTCGATGCCACAGTTTTAAGGAGGACATTGATAAATTTAAGAGTGTCTAAGCTACTATCATGGCAAAGAGCCTTGTGTCCATGTCATATGAAGGTAGGTTGAAGCACAGGTAATGGTTAGCTTGAAGAGGAAAAGATTGAAGGGGAACCTGATAGCCATATTCAAGAATCTGAAGGGCAGTCATGTGCAAGACTTGTTCATTTTGGCCTCAGGGAGCAAAGCCAGGCATAATAGATAGAAACTGTGAAGAGGTAAATTTAGACCAAATTTAATGAAAAAACTTTGTAACGATTTAGAATTGTTCAAAGCAGAACAGGAGTTGTGGATTCCCCTTATTGGGGGTCTTTGAAGAGGGGTTAGATGACCACTTGTTGGATATGTTATAATGGGGATTCCCTTTGGGTATAATTTGGCCCCTGAGGCTCCTTCCTTATTATCCTAAAATTCTGTCATTTGACTGGTCTAGCTGCTATCTGCACCAACATAGATCATATTCTCTCGACGTCTTAGGAGGTTATTTAATGAGTTGATTGGAACCAAAAAAATTTATTACCTGGTGGCTAGCCATTTAGCAATGCATCTGTTGAGATTTAAGTAGGCAAATCCTTGAAACACCCCTCTGCTCACATGCGCGCACACACGCTCACACACACACACACTCGCGCACACACACACGCTCGCACACACATGCTCGCATACTCACTCTCACACTCTCACTCATGCTCTCGCACACTGTCACACACATGCACCCCCATAAACATTCATCCCCTTACTCACTTCTCCCTACTCCCCTCACAGAGACCATCCTCAGTTCATACTTGACAGTTGGTGTGGGATGGGGCAGAGCAGTGCTTATGTTCTGTTGGGAAAGCCGTCAAGAACCAGGGTCATTTCCATGGCCTGGTGCAGCCTGTGTTTGGTAATTGTTGCTTGCAAACCAGTTGTTAATAAAGTGTTTCAGGGACCTCTTCCAGATTTGCTTCTGCAGTTGCAGCTCCCTGCCCGGGCCTCTCCTGTGACCTTGTCTCCCTGTTGACTGCTTGCCACTGCACCAGAACCATAAAGCGCAAAGAGGTTGTGATGACCCTGGGACCAGGACGCAGCGTGCTGGCTCTAGTTCATTCTCCTCCTTTCTCCATGTGGTCTCCTTCATCCGACAGAGTTCAGAACAAGAAAAATGCCCACCCTACCCAGCCCTAGTTCCACTTTCCTTTAGGAGACCATCACTCTGTTTGTCCCCCAGATATGGATGGGGGAGAAGCAAGAAAATCTGGCAAGTTTGTCATAAATGTTAAGGATAGTAACTATATACAACCTGATATATCAACTCTTGAGGACTTGTGTATTCTGTGTTTTAGGGCTGGCCTTGAGTGGCAGGTAGTGCTTTCCTGTGACTGTTTTTCTTCCCTTCTCTCTCTCTCCCACTTCTCAGGTTAGAATTTGGTTGGCTAGAACTGCTGAATGGGAAAAGCTGATTTGAGCTAGTGTCCTATTGGCCAGCCCCGTTACTGACCCAACCAGCAATGACAGCAGAGAGGAAGGAGTGACTGGCTAGCTTTTGAGTAATACTGGGGGGAGGGGAAGGCAGTGTGGTGAAGCTTATTGATTCCTTCTCAGAATAATGTTTTTAAATTCATGAATTTTAAAATACAGGATTCCATTTAAAACCCAATTGCCAAAATAAAATTTTAAACAATTTGGTGTGCCCCGGGTGGGAAGGAACCCAGACTGGAAATCAAACCTGGAATATGATGGGGGTCTGGAGAGGAGAGTTTAGGATGGAACCCTGTGATGGAAGCAGTTTACCTTGGGCAGTCAGTTGCCCAGCATTTCCCTTCTTGTCTTTCGTAGACCTACTAGCATCGACCCCTGCCCTTGCCCCTTGAGGTTGGTGCCACTGAACCACATTTGCCAGAGCTACCTTTAGCACTGCCACCTACCATACGTTTTTCCTTAACTCTTGTCCCTTTTAAAACTTAAACCCATGCTGTGCTCCATCTATTGAGGTCCTTCCTGCCTGCTAGAAAGCAATTAATGAATAATATAAATATATTTGTGGCTAATTTGCTAGCTAATATGTTACTTCTTCTGTGTAATAGGATGCCTTACTCTAAGATGCACCTGCTTCTTGAAGGCCCCTAAGGAATTTGGGGATTTGGATCACAATGACCCTGGTTCTGCTTTAAATGATGTTGGACGGGTTCAGGAACCTCAGATTCTGCCGTCCATCACATGGAGGTGTATCCTACCCCAGGGAGTAGGGAGTATTGGGAAGAGCCCTGAATCTGAACTCTCCATCCCCATGTGATTTCTTTACCAATCTGGGTGTTAGTTTCCTTGTCTTTTTTTTAATTCTTTAAAAAATATTCTGTATTTAAATATGTCAAATTTATGCAGTAGAATAGAAAAAAAAGATGGTGTATGAATACACAAATATGTTAACATACAGTTTTTTAAAATACTGATAATAAATTCACTGTTACTTTTAAGCTATCCAGGAAAGAATAAGTTCCTTCTGTTCTCTTCTTCGCATTTCCTTTTAATTGCTTCAGTGATTCTCTTTTTTCTTTTTTGGGGGGTGGGACGGGGTAGGGCAACATTATTACTAGCTACTCCCTGTCACCAAACCCCACATTAATAAAAGAAAACTCAAAACCTTATAACATATACATATTCAAAACCAGTCCTCATATTGTCCATGTCCAAAAATCCAGCTCCTTCAGCATCCGTTACTTTTCTGTTAGGAGGTGGTTAGTGTGCTTCTGTGGGATTTTCTCATCTTTAAAAATGAAGGGCTGGGGCTTGATGATCTCCAGGGTCCCTTCTGACTCCATGCTTTTCTTCACCTACCACTTATGACTTTATGAACATCAAAGAAAGTTATGGATGTGAAAATGCTTTGAAAAATAAAGCTTTGTTCTGTGGGATTGGCTTGCTGGAAGATGGAAGCGGGAGGCAGAGGCATACCGGGAAAATATAGGTGATTTTAAAACAAGAGATATCAATAAAAATGTATTTAAAAAGAAAAGCATAAAGCATGATGATTGTTAAAGGATTTCAAATAGTAAGCTCCCAACACATATGTAAAATGTGTTTTGATTTACATGTAGCTTTTTTTGTAAACATTTGTCACATAGAGCAAGCTCCTGTATTTCCTGGAAGGCACTTTCAGGCAGAGAAATAAGCCTCATGAGCCTAGTAGGGTCCTGGAAAGAGAGAACAAACCCCAGAACAAAGGTGGGTGTTTTCCTAGGATCTCTTAGGAGTAGGTCATGGCCCAGGAACTATATTCCTACCTCCCTCTGGCTGCCCTGAAATGGGATGTTTGTACTCTACCAATCTGTTTCCTTAGAAAGCATCCCCAAGTATCTCATTCCTGGGGAATGCCTCTATCTTGGCAGACTGGAATGGGGTATGTTGGGTGGGTTCAGAAGATACATGGCCCATGGATGTCCTCAGAATGGCATTGAAGGAATCAACTTCTCTGAAAAAAAAAAGATTCCTTTCCTTAGGTCCTATGCTTCACAACAGGGAATTGGACTAGGTTTTTTCTTTTCTTTTTACTTATGATTTGAGTTACAGAGAGAGGCAGTGTCGTATGGTACATCGTGCTCTGGACTGGAAAGTAGTGAAGCCTTGGACTTGTAAGCGATGTGATTCTTAGTGAGTTATTGCACTCATCTGAGCCCATGTCCTAATCTTGAAAATGGGGATGATGATGTTCTCATTGCCTGTACGTCACGGGTCTGTGAGGAGGATGTACCTGGGAAATAGGAGTAATTGTAAATGTGAGTTTTCGTCCTGGTTGCATAAGTAACTCACCATGTGACCCTGCACAAGTTCATTTACATCCCTTAGTCCCATCATAGTATTGAACTAAATGAGATTTAAACAATAGGTTTTTTTTTAACTTTTGCCCATGTTTCAATTCTTTAAAAAAAAAATTTAAAAATATTTTTATTTATTTTTTTAAATATTTCCCAATTACATGTAAAAGAATTTTTAAACTTTCATTTTTAAACATTTTGAGTTTGAAATTCTCTCCCTTCTGTTCCTCCCCCACCCCTTGAGAAGGCAAGCAATATAATATCAACTATACACATAAACAGCTTTTTTCATATATATATATACATATATATAATATACACACATAGAGGCAAGTAATATGATATTAACTACACATGTAAACATGTACATATACTATATATGTATAACATACTGAGGCAAGTGATATATCAACTATACATGTGTAAACATTTTATACATATATACACACACATGTGCACACACATATATACACTGTATGATAATAAACAGAGGCAAGCAATATAATATCAACTATACATTAACTACCCATGCACACACTCACGCACACAGAGTCTGATTCTGTGAAGAGGCTTCTTGTGGAAATGCAGGCTGTTGGCTTGACACAGGGTCTTTTCTACTATCAAGGCTGCTGTAGCTCCCACTTGGGGCCTGAGCCAGCTGCTTTTCCCAGCTCCGAAGTAGTCAAATTCAGCTGCCCTTTAGGAAACTCACTGAGAGAGGGGAGAAGTCAAATGGAGAGTTGGGGGCAAAGCCGAAACAGCAGCTTGTGCTGTAATAGCTGAATGCTTTTATGTGAGCCATGATAGCTGGGTGCTGGGCCAGGCCAAGTTTTCTTCACTTCCCTCTTCTCTCTTTTTCTGTCCTCACCAGGGCCCCCTGTCAGAGTGCCCTGTGCTCCAGACCTTTCCTTCCCCTTCAAAATGTCCTTATCCCGTTCCCCATACTTGGTGGGTAGGAACTACTAAAATATGGATGCTAAGATGTTAATAGTATCTTAGATGCTAACATTTTAATAGACTCTTTGAAGATGTAGCCAGGTTACTCAAGAAGATAATTGCATCGAAGGGAATGTTGAGCTCCAGGGTAGGCTTTGGAGGTGTAGAGATTAGGGGCCAGAGTGAACTTTGCAGTGCTACTTCAGTCCTCCCACTGCCCCACCCCCATCTGCCCATCTGTAGGGCTCATCTTGGTAGTGTTTGGGGAGGGCAACACCAGCGTTGGCACTGTGGTTCCTTTCAGGACCCATTTACAGTCTCAGTCCCATATCCCATCTAAGCAGGACTTGGCATTTGATTTGGTTCTTGGAACCATACCAGCTTATATTCAATCCATTCCCCTGATTTATGCCAAGAGTCCAAACGGACATTCAAATACACTCTCTGTCATTACAGAAATACACATTTTTAGCTGCTCACTTTCCAAAGTGAAATGATTAAACTTAGCACCTAATTACAACCTAAAAGCAGGCTATTAGGAAGATTACATGCCATGAAGGCCATTAACAGTGCAGGCCCCTGGGGCAGAGGCAGCCACTCATTGGTGTCCTGGGATAGTCAAGGCTAGATGTCTCCGCTTCAGTCAGTCTTCATCCCTTCACTACCCAGACTACCTCTCTAGTGACCTCGTCTGCTGTTCTAGACTCCCAGTTTACCCAGACACTATCTTGTCATCTCTCCTGTGGGAAAACAAAAGAGAAGTGGGTCTTCCCTTTTTCTTTCCCTTTTTCCCTGTCTGGCCTCCTGGCCCTGGCTTGGTCCTTGGAGTTATAACTAGGGAAATATTTAAAGGGTCCAGAGGAGAGCAGCGAAGATGATGAAAGAAAAGGAAGATGGTCTGAAGAACCTGGGGTCATTTACTGTAGAGAAATCTTTGAAGGCATTCGGTAGGCACTGATACACATTAAGGAGAGGGAGGAGAGGTTAAAGGATGGTTCTGCAGGGATCCTAGGGAGCAGTAGCTTCTTTCCCTTGTAAAGACAGCAAGAGAAAATGGGGTTTGGGTACAGCAGGAGGTTTAGGGATTGAACATTTGGGATTGCCCGACCAGCATGGGGTAAGACTGATGGAGAGGCAGAGACACTGAGATTGTTTTCCTTGGGCATGTCTTGGCTCCCTCCAATGTGTTAGCGGCCTGCTTGTCTGAAGGCAGATGTGTTGTGTTATGGGGATGATGGGTCAGCCCAAGATCCTAAAGTATGGGCTCTTAACCCAAAATGGGCCCATTGGAGGACTCTGGGGTCAGTCTTGGCTTCAGCTTCACATCTGTATTTCAGGACTTTGCTGTTTCCCCTGTCACTGCGAATGAGTATGTTCCTGTAATCTCAGGCAGCAGGCATTTAAGAAATGTAATCTCCCATCTTCTGCTGGATCATCTTTTCTCTCTGGTTTTTCCTGTTCTCTGTCTGACATTTCTCCTCAGGCCCCTTTGTTCCATCTTTCTCCAGTCGCCCAAGGTACCAGGGCTGTCTCCCAAAGCTCTTTCCTTCCTTTTCTTTTCTTCCTTTCTCCTACGCTTTCTCTAGGTGATCTCATCAGCCCTCGTGGGTTCAGTCATCATCTCTAAACAAATAATTCCCCAGATCTATGTATCCCGCCTTAATCTTTCTTCTGATTTCCAGTCTCACAACTGCCATTTGGAAATCTGGAATAGAGTGTCATGAAAGCATCTCAAAACCAGCTTGTCCAAACAGAGGTCATTATTTTTCCCTCTTCTCTTGCCAGCTTCCCTGTTCCTCTCCAGGGCACCACCATCCTCCCCGTTTCTCGGGCTTAAAGCTTTGGTATCATCCTTACCTCCTCACTCACTTGCACCCCTCATATCCGGTCTGTTGTCAAATCATTCGTCAAGTCATTTTTAGCTTCACATTTCTACATCCCATCTCCCCTTGTCTCTAATCACAGCCACAATGAGACACACTTCAGGTCCTTATCTCAGCTTGCCTTGGCTACTTCAGGTATCTCCCCATCCCAGCCCTTCCTCCACTCGGCTGCTGTGAGCCTCCTAAAACACAGGTCTGACCTTGTCACCTCTTCTACCCAGTAAGCTTCTGTGGCTTCCTGTTAGCTCTTGAATCAAATGTATCTCCTTTTAGACTTAGCCCTCCACCATCTAGCCCCTTCTTACCTTTCCAGGCTTTCCTAAATTTTACTCCCCTCCAAACATACTTTTTCTAAATGCCTTCTTTCTTTCTCTATATGTATATATATGTGCATGTGTGTATAAACGTTTCTTTTTTATATATCTGTATCTGTTTATCTATGAATGAGCTATCTAGTCCAGTAGTATCCAACTCAGATAGAAAGGAGGGGTACTAATGTATACATAAGGATCCCTGAAGGCCTCATATTGACTTAATTTTAAAATGTATGTTATCTGTTTTATTATATTTTTATTTGTTTTGTTAAATATTTCCCATTATACTTTAATCGGATTTCAGCCCCACAGGTAAGTGAGTGCTGTGGCCTTCATGTTTGATGCCTTTGGTCTAAGAGGCACCTTTTACAGCTGAGAGTTCTGAGGCTGAGAGGTCCCCTGGTTAATGATATTAAATTATTAGCATAACTGGGTTTTGATCTTTCTGCCCTTTATTTACTGGGCTGCCCCTAGTCCATTACTGCTAGGTTTGCTTGGGTGTCTGTTTGTGGGTAAATTTAGAGTGTGGATGTTCCACAGTAGATTCTCTTGCCTAATTTGATGGGGGAGAAGATGTGAGAAAAGACAAAAGGCATGGCAAGGTCTGTGATGACCGTGACAGGAGCATGTGGGTAGTTGTAGTCCAAATAGAAGGGACTGGAGAGGATGTAGTTGCCACACACTTGGCACCTTTCTGGAGGACCCTATTTATCCCTTTATCCCTCTGCCAATCACTCACTGATCTCACCCCCTTCCTCTGCTGCTAAAGGCAGAAGGCTTGGAAAACCACTGTCAGGCTGAGTGATGGTTCCAGAAGACAATATAGAGTTTATCAATATTGAATTTTTGCAGCTCTCCTGCCGCTGCTTGTGCAGAGAGCCAGCCAGTCTTGGCAGTGTTATTTGATAATCCAATCATCATTTATGTCTCAGTCAGGGAGCTCCCCTGCCACTGACAGTCTTCGCAGGGGTGAGGGTTGGTTGTAATTTCCTGGGTTTCACAGAAAGACACTCAGGCCCCCAGGAAAGAAAGTGATTCAGATGGGAATCCATGAGCCTGAAGATCTGACCATTGATCGCCCACTGTCAGACTGAAATGGGCTTCACCCTTAGGAGGAAGAACACTCAGGCTTTTTTTTGGCAGGGGGTTGGTTGGTGTGGAGCTTCCTCTGTGTAACTGTGGTGCTGAAATGGTTTCTTGATAACATGACCACAACAGAAAACACCCTTTGGTCTTCCATGTTGAGTCTCCGCCTGCTTCCCTTTGGCCTCTATAGGATGACTGGGCAGGTTATGTTAATGTGGTCCTAGGACCGTGTTTGGATAAGTAGGTAGAAGGTGCATCACAGCTGGGTTGCCAGCCCTGTACATGGGCACTGTATTTTTTTCTAGCAGTAGTTTAGAAGAGAAAGAAGTGAGAGGAATTAAGAGGAGTAAAGGAGAACTATCCATGAGAACTACCTCACTTTACACAGTGTATAGCTTTCTGGAAGATTGCATGCGAATCACAGGGTCATGTGCTTTAGAATTGGCCGGAAATGTGGAAAAGATGCAGTTCACCCCCTTCCTTGTAGGTTCATGAGATTTTTTGAGTCGACTCGATTTTTAGATGTCCTGTTTTCACCCTCTCAGGAGAAACTAAGGCACGGAGATTTCAAGCTGGAAGAGAATTTATTTAGAGGTCATTTGTCCAATCCACTCATTTTGCAGAGAAGGAAATTGAGAAATTAAATGACTTTACTAAGGTCACACAGGGAGTAAGTAATTGGAGCAACGATTCCACCTCCATCTTGTGAAGCAGTTTGTCTGCGAATCAAGACTTAAATCCAGTTCTTCTGATTTCCCACCTCCCACCCTGCCAAAGTCACATTTTCCACAAAACTGATTTGCAGTTCAAAAGCAGTAGGAACACTCTGGTGAATTCTCTTGGAAAGGGATTTGCCATTTCTCAGATTGACCTGTTCCTTAAAAGAGGATTTGGGGTTTATGCAAGGTTGGGCCCACCCACACTAGAAGCCTGCAGAGATCCCTGGAGCAGCTTGAGTACCAGGAATAACTTAATTAAGCCTTGAAGGAGCTGAATGGGCTAGTGTGCACATATATATCTCCATGGAGGACCAAACCAGTGGAGATGGGCCCCCACTGAAAAGGAGATTAGGGAAATAAAGGTATATTGTAGGACAAAGGCATTAAGTGTGTGGCCCTGGCCTCTTGAGGCTTCAGTGTGTCTGGCCAGATTAAAATATAATTGGGAAAATATTTAACAAGATAAGTAAAAATTACCGTAGAACATGGATAATGCTGATGTGTGGTTTTCTGAGTCAACAGGTGGCCCTCGATTTCCATTTGAGCTAGACATGTTCTTATAGGGTATCTTCCAATGATCTTTAAGAACCTGGTCCTGTTAAGGTCATTTCTGGCTGGAGTTGGAGGATGAGGCAGATATCTAATGAAGTAGATGTGGTCCTTTTTCTAGTGGAAGGGCTTTGAAGTGACAGTATAGGGGGCATTTTTTTTTCTTTTAGAGATCTTTCAGACTAGACATCCCTGGTGGTTTTGTTGAAGGTTGTATGTGGGTCCTCAGAAAGAACAGATATTTCAGAAGATCTTGACTTTTGCTTAACCTAATAACCTAATGAGGATGGAACATGTGGCTTTGAGGCCTGGGATTAGAGGCGGTATAAGATTACGCCCTTTTCTTCACCTTCTCTGGGCCCCAGGTAGGAAGAGTTCTCATTTTCACAGGTGGTACCCTAAAACTATCCCCACTTTTTTTTTTGGAAGGGGTAAGGCAAGGCAATTGGTGTTAAGTGACTTGCCCAAGGTCCCACAGCTAGTAAATGTGTCAAGTGTCTGAGGCTTCATTCAAACTCAGGTCCTCCTGACTCCAGAGCTGGGGCTGTACTCACTGCACCACCTCCTTGTGGTGCTTCAGTTGTGTCTGACTGAGGTTTTCTTTTCTTTTTAAATTTATTTATTTATTTTGAGTTTAAACATTCAGTTTCACAAGCTTTTGAGTTTTAAATTTTCTCCCTCTTCCTCTCCGCCCTCCTCCCCAAGACAGCTTGCAATCTGATACAGGCTCAACATATGCATTTATATTAAACATGTTTTCACATTAGTCATGTTGTAAAGAAGAATTAGAACCAATGGAAAGAAACATGAGAAAGAAGAAACAAAACAAAAGGGAAAGAGAGCAGATAGTCTGCTTCCATCTGCCTTCAGACTCCATAGTTCTCTCTCTGGATGTGGAGAGCATTTTCCAACATGAACCCTTTAGAGTTGTCTTAAAACCTTGCATTGCTGGGAAGAGCCAAGTCTATCTAAGTTGACTAGGGTATTTTTGGCAGAGCTACAGGAGGGGTTTGCCCTTTCCTCCTCCAACTCATTTTACAGATGAGGAAACTGAGGCAAAGATTGTCAGATGACTTGCCCAAGGTCATACAGTTGGTGAACTCAGGAAGAGGAGTTCAGACTTCAGGTGGGCAATCTAGGCTCTGCCTTGCCCAATTTCCCTCCTTTACTTATTGTCAAGTGCAGACCATACGCTCAAGCTGGCTCAGATCCTTTTCCTTCTTTTCTGTAGACCCTGCTTTATGACCTTTCTGTTGGTGTTTCCCTACATCTGTGATTGACTTTGTTACTGCTTGGGATTTTTTATTTTATGTTCCCCTCAAAGGCGGGTTTCTTTTTTCTCATTGAGAAACCCTAAGATATTTCAAAGTAGGGGGAAATTCCTCTGCTGTTACTTAGCAGCATTATCTTACCCTTTCCTTGAAGTGATCGCAGCTGTCCAGAGAGAAGGGCTGTCCCTGTAGGAGCTAATCAGAGTAAGTGGTGAGCAGAAAGACATGTCCTTGGAGAGTCTCCAGGGTGGGGGTTGGGGTGGAGAGAGGGCACCAGGTAAGGAATAAGTTTAGGAACTATAAATTTCGCCACATTGTGTGGGTGGCTAAATAAATCAGAGGGCTTTAGCTAGATCTTTGTGGAAACTTGAATGGGTTTGGCAACCTACGTGCAATCTGTAGGGGCTAGGTCATCCCTTTGGAGTTTTCCTTTGGGCCTCAGTACAGGGTATATTGGAAAGACATGACCTCTTACCAGAAGATGCTTGGCCTACCTCTTCAATTTGAAAAAGCAGAGAGAGATGGGAATAGTAGTTTACTTAGCTGTTTTTATGCATTTAGGTGGCTTGGTGTGGATAGAGGGGACTGGAGTCAGGAAGACTTGAGTTCAAATCCAGCTTCAGACACTTACTAGGTGTGTGACCCTGGGCAAGTCACTTAACCTTGGTTTGCCTCAGTTTCCTCACTTGTAAAATGGGGATCATAGTAGCACCTAGTTCACAGGGTTGTTTGACCAACAAATGGGATGTTTGTGAAGCAGCTGGCACAGTGCCTTGCATATGTTTCCTTCCCTTCCCAGCCTCTTTGTGCAAACTGTCCCTGACTCACTGCTTTCCAATGCTCTGAACTCCTCTCTACCATCTGAAGATTTCCGTAGAGTTTGAATAATGCCTGCCTCCACAGGGGTCTCTGGAGTGGTTCTTTATATCTTAGTGCTTATTTCCCCTCCCCAAATATCATGCTTTTAAGGAGAGTTGTGGGGATGGGTAATTTTTTTTCTCAAATTAGCCCTGTAGACAAGGCTGCATCTCCTATGGCCTGCCATGGTTTGAGTCTAGCTCTGAAATGTGCTGTTCCACCTTGTCTTCCATGTTGCTTGACCCTGGGCCTTTACACTGCCTTGGAGTACAACGTCTCTCTTACTGGACCAAGAACGAAACTAAGAGAAGTTCCTTTAAATGTCCTTCGGTTTCTTTCAGATGCTGGCCTGGAAGTGGAGGAGGGGGGCATTCCTTGGGTAGGCCATGGCAGAGACTGAGAGGACCCAGATTCAGCAATTATGGGCAGATGAACAAACTGTGGTTGAGCCTTGCACGAAGTGTGTCCTTGCCCACCAGGTGACCTCAAAGTCAGGGGAAAATCCAGATGTGCCTATCAGTCAGGGTCCAGGGTCGAGTCCCAGCCCCTTTCCTAAGGTCAGGGAAGCCAGACTAATTGGATTTGACAAGTTTTCCATTCTTTTTTTACTTACTCCCGGATACTTCTCCCTTGACCTCCATCATTCTCCTTTTTTCCTCTTTGTCTGTTTTGTTCCTTCTTCACTTAGTCAGGTTCCCTCCATCACACTCACTGTTCTCCTCTCTACCCCAATCTCCCTTTCCCTCCATCGCAGCCCCCTCTGCACCCCCCCCCCCACCCCTGGCAGTCTGCCCTGTAGGAACGTTAGTTAGCATTCTCAATTTAATTAATTCGGTAGCTAATTAATGATTGGGGCTGGGAGGGTAGGGAATGTGGGGTGTGTGGGGTAGTAGCTGGAGGTGGCAGGGAGAGATAGCAGAGACTGCAGAAGGCATCGCAGATGGCTGTGCAGTGGCTGGCACTGTGCCCACCGCCATGGATGCAAACGCACGCGCACACACACGAACACACACATATATACACACACGAAAAGGAGAGGGTGGTCAAAATAGAAAATTAAAAACCAGGAGAGAGGGCTACAGAGCCCAGGATCTTGGGAGTAAGAAGAGGGAAGAGTGGGTTGTGGAGGAGATTTTAGATCCATTTGAATCTGCTCCGGAAGTGGAAAAGGGGAAAAAAATAATCACAGAGGCAGAGAGAAGAGAGCGATCTGAATAGTCCCCCACTCGAACCCCACCCCTCCTCCTTGGCATGGCATTCATGGGCACCAGCTGAGACTTGGGACTTAACTAGCAGCCCCCTGCCCCTCCCTCTGCCGCATGTCCTGGCACTGAGGACCTCAGCCTGGAAGGAGAGGGAATTCCTAAAGAAAAGATATGTACATATATAATTTTAAAGGTTTTTTTGTTGTTGTTGTTTTTTGGTAAATAATTAAAAAAATATAATCAACCATTTGCACCAGTTTTGGTGTGAGAGTGAAGGCAAGAGAGAAGTGACAGAAGCAGGAGGAGAGCCCAGATGGAGTGGTTGTGGTGGTGTGGTGTGGTGAGTTGTGGGTCGGGAGACTGGGGGGGCCTGCCAAGGTGGGGGGGATTAATGAAGACCCTGTTTCCCTTCCTTTTTTTTTCTATGGATAAAGGGGGAAAACCAGAGAGAGAAAAAAAGGGGGGATGGGGAGGGAATCGAGACAGATGGCAGAGTGTAGGGGCGGCAGCTCGTGCCGGCACTGCCCAGCTCCCTCTCCCTCTGCCTGCCAGTTCTCTCCAAATGCCACCCTTCCCCCATTCCCCCCTTCACTCCCCTCCCTTCTCCCCACTCCCATCCCACTCCCCTTCCCCCCGGCTTGGCACTGAATGCGAGGAGAAGGAGGGAGGCTGGGCAAAGAGCATCTGTTCCCTCCTTCCTCCCAGCTCCATCGGCTGCCAACCTAGGGCCAACGCCTGCCTCACTCGCCTGCCCTCCCACTCACTCCCAAACTGGCATAGGATCAGGTGTTGGCTCCAGCTACCTCTCTGGGTGCTGGTCCCCAATGCACGATGGAGTTGGCTGCCGAAGCCTAGCATGCATGGGGCTGTGTGTGTGTGTGTGTGTGTGTATGTGTGTGTGCGCGTGTGTACATCCACGCACCCTTTTGGGTATGGGGTGGGGATTGGCATTGCGGCTGTCATCCCAGTGCCCATAGAGAATGGAAGGATAGGGCGGAGAGAGGAGGGAAGAGGTTTGGGGCAGGGAAGGGAGGGGGCATGATGACTGCTTCGTGCTGCCTGCTCACAAGCTTTGGTACTGCAGCTGCCACCCTTGTGCCCGTGGAGTTGGGAGGAGGGAAAATGAGGAGGGGGAGCAGGCGCAAGCGCGAGCGCTCCATAGAAGGCTTGGTGTGTAGGAACCGTTGGCACCACAGCTGCCAGTCTGGTGCCCAGAGCTGGGAATGAGAGGGGACCAGGAAGGCTGGGAGGAGGGGCAGGACTAGGTTGTTGGTTTTGTTCTTGTAGAAGCCCAGCTCTGGGAGATGGTTGGACTTGGGGGTGGGAAGCTCTCTTTCAGCTTCGGGAAAGGGACATCAAGGGAAAGGGTCAGGGAGAGCAGTGAAGGAGGTACTGAGAAAGTACTGAATGGCTGACGTAGGAGCATATCATTCTGGTGTGCCTGGGAAAAGTCCTGGTTGGGCTAATAGCCCAACACCTCGTGAAGGCAATGGGGGAGCAGGAACATCAGATTGGCGCCATCACTGCCTTTGGATCCTGGAATGAGCCACTCTGACATTATGTCAAGTTGGGGGAGGGGGTTGTGCCTCATGCCATTCTGGTAGACTGGGTTGTTGCGCCTGATGCCTAGCAGTAGGGAACTGAGATAGGAAGCCAGGCTGGCATGTGTATGGGCGGTGGAAGATGGGTAGGCACTCTTCAGTCGGGGCCACCTCCCCCATACAACTCCGACCTGGAAATGGAGAGACAGACGGAGAGAGGAGCAAGGGGCACAAAGGAGGAAAAGAGTGAATGCTCATACCCAGAGGAAGGAAGAATGGAGAGCGGCTGGCAGCCCTGCTTGGCCCTGGGCCAGTTCTTGGCTGAAGACTGCCCGATCCTCTTGCCTGGTCTGTATATGTCCCTGGCAAAGTGGGGGGGATGGGATCGGTCTGGTCATTCAACCCATGGGATAGGGGTTGGGGGCTGGGCTAGACCAGGCAGAGCAGGATCCCATTTGGACTTTTCAAGCTAACAAGTGGGGTGTTTCTATTTTTCTCTCTCTGGCTCCTTCCTTTCTCCTCCACCCCCTTTTCCCTCCCCCTTCCTCTCCTGACACCTGGGTCCCACTGCCTTGGCACCCAACCAACTGGATGCTGCCACGCTTGGCAGTGCTGCACTGGCACGTGAACGGCGTCTCTGATCCTGACACTGCGGCAAAACCCAAATCCCGCCAGACGTGTGCTTGCCGCTTGGTGGCAGTGGGGGGAAAAGAGGGAGACTGGGGAAGAATAGGGTGGTGCCACACAGAAGATGCCAGGCATTGGGTGGGGTTGTGGGCACAGGAGAATGGGGCAGTAGCCCAAGGGAGAATATGCAGAGAGAAAGTGAACTGAGGTAGGCCTCATCTCTCCCACATGCCCCAGAAGAAAATTTGAGTGGTACCTTATCCTGTAGCATCTGAAAAGCCAGCTAACAGGAATGCAGACATAGACCACTTCCAAGCTTTAGATACAAGACTTCCATGGGGCTTTCCGATACTTGAATAGCAGCAGAAATAGCTGGGCAGTTTGGGAAGAGAAAGAGGAGGTTAAAAAAAGAGATAAAAGATAGATTAGAGATAGTGGGTACAAAGGTGATGGTGGCAGGGAGGGAAAGATGCAGGAAAGAGGGATCTTTCCTCCTTTGGGTTTTGCAGTTGGCTAAAAGTAGGGTTTCCACCTGTCTAGGTGTCATTTAGCATTATGATTGGCCAAACTGATGAGGAGACATCTGACCTTCCCTGCTGGGTTTGAGTGGAGGGGTGGGGGTAGGTGGTGTCTTTGGGCCATAGGTAGAAAAGGTGAAAGATATCAAAAACCTGTTCCTTCCATGGCAACCATTCAAGAACACTTGGTCGTCTAGGAATTCCTCAACAGCATCCCACTTGGGGTTATATAAATTTCCATACTTCCCCATACTGAACCTCAGTGATGGGAAAGTCTCTGGAAGGGGAATCTGATCTGAGGAATTCTTAAGCGTCCTTTGTGGCAGGAAAGCCAGAGCAGGCTTTATTGGCCCTTTGGACATGCTCAGAATATTGGCCAAATCCTGGAACTGTAGTCTTGCCAAAGTGAGTGGCATCTGAAAAAAGTTTCTGACAGTATTGGGCTTTTTTGAGGCCCCTATAACCAGAACCTGAGCTATAGATGGCCTCTGTTGTCTTGACTGAGTTTTTCAGACACTGTGGATACTCTGGAATGGGAGGTTTGGCTTCACTCTTTGTTGAGTGAAGGTCATACGAGTGACCTGGGACACAAAGGGACATGGAACCGTTGGCCATTGGGAACTGGACTGTGGGCATGTTCTGGGTCAGAGAGTTTCTGACTCCGTCTTCTCTGGGGATGAATGGTAGCCCTGGAGAAAAAGCATGGCGACTCATTGGAGAAGGAAACAGTTGGTGATGCCATTTTGAGGAAGCAGTGAAGCGAGGCACTCATTTGGAGGGGGTGAGTGGACACTTTCTATCTTATCTCCTTCCTGGGAATAGCCACAACTGGGAGAAGGAGCAAGGCACCTTTTCAACTCATAGTTGGAGGGGAGGAAGATGACAAAAAAAATGAAGCGATGGCCGCATAATGGGTAGTGGTGGTGGTGTGAGTTAATGAGTGTGAATGTATGAGAGAAAGAGAAGGAGAGGGTCAATTTTCAGCTAGTGTGGGCAGTTTATCAGTTTTGTGGCTAGTCCATGCCTCTGCTGAAGGTGAGACCTGGGAAAGGACAGTGAGGCTAAGGGGACTTGGTAGAAATGCTCCTGTGTGGAGAGTGAAAAATAGGCTGGGTGTACAGTGGGTCCCAAGTTGATCTACAGAGTTTCTTTAGCATCAAAGACACAGGATCGTTGGACAACATGGGTATGATGTGTCACATAGGATTTATTCCGGTATCTGCCAAGCATGCTCACAGAATGGGTACTTCATGGATGGGTGATAATGCAGATTGGATTTGGGGTGTAATTTAATGAAGTGATGCACAACTGGGCAAGTTTGCTTGTCCAGAACAGCTGAGAAGAGAATATGATTTTTAGTTCGACAAGAAAGGGAATCTAGATAAGTGGTAGTATAGGGCTCCAGTTATAAAGATTCTAACAAACATGTGGCATTTTTGCTTTTGATGATAGTATGAAGGTGGGTGCTAAAGTACTGTCATTCATGGGTACTATGTCAACCATTGCCCCGCTTTTTAGTCCTGATTCACCCTTCTTTTCTCCCGATTATGTTACTCCAACCTACCATCACACATGGAGACTGGCATGCTCCGCCACGTTGTGTTCACCTGTGTCCTAGCATTTTTCTGACTTGGATGCGGAGGCTTATCCTGTCCATAGGACAGGGTAGCATTTGCCTTCTGGGATCATTTTTGTGTTTGGGTTCCCAAGAGGATGAAGAAATGAGATGGTCCTGTTCCAGGGCTTCCTGGTCTCCTGTATGCAGACTTCATCATATAGACCTCTTCTCTTGTGATCACTTCCCAGTTTTCCCCTTGACCTTAATAAGTTGGTCCCATGTCAAAATCAGGATTCACAATTTAAGTTTTCTGCAAATGATGATTCCATCATCCTGCTTCTGAGCTTCCCCCAACCCTCCCTATACAATGTATATGAGCAATAGTTGTCATGACACTAAGGGCAGAATCTTCCCTCTTTGGGACAACTGGCCTGTTCCCTCTGTTCCCCAGAAATGACATCTGCCCTTTAAAGCTTAACTTCCAGAAACTTATCCCTTCTCATATTTTAAGAATTTTCATCCCTGCCTCTGGTGACATCTTTGTCTTCAACCCCTGACAGAAATGGCCTTGTTTTGCCCTTTCAGGTGCACCATTTGTTAAGTGCTTACCATTGTGCTAAATGTTGAGGAAAAGGCAAAAATATAGTCCCTATCCTCAAGGAGCCTGATTCTAATATGGGAGGCAACCTGCAAGTAACATGTACATACAAGATATAGACAAAGCAAGTGGAAGCTAGACCAATGTGTCTGTTGTTGGGAAGGGAGGCAGGGGTTGAGACGAAGAAAAGCCTCTTGCAGGTAGTAGGATTGGAACTGAATCTTAAAGGAAGCCAGGAGACAAGTAAGGGAGAATATTCCGCGTGTAGGGACAGCCAATGGAAAGGTAGAATTGAAAGATGGAGTGCCAGTTTAAAGAACTGCTAGAGAGCCAGTAGATCGCAGAGCATGTGGAGGAGACTAAAGTTTAGGAAAGACTGGAAAGGTAGGAAGGAGCCAGGTGGTGGAAGGCTTTAAGAATGTAAGAGAGGATTTTATTATGTTGGGTCCCAGTAATAGGAAGCCATTGTTTTACTAAGTAGAAGAAGTGACATGGTCAGTCCTGTGCTTTAGGAGGCTCACTTGGCAGCCGAGTGGAGGAAGGGCTGGGATGGGGAGATACCTGAAGTAGCCAAAGCAAGCTGAGATGAGGACCTGAAGTGTCTCTCATGGTGGCTGTGATTAGAGACAAGGGGAGATGGGATGTAGAAATGTGAAGGTAAAAGTGACTTGACAACTGATTTGGCAACAGACCGGATATGAGGGATGCAAGTGAGGAGGTAAGGATGATACTAAAGCTTTAAGCCTGAGAAACAGGGAGGGTGGTGGTGCCCTGGAGCAAGAGAAGAGGGTTTGGGGGAAAAGATAATGACCTCTGTTTGGACAAGCTGGTTTTGAGGGGCTCATGTGACATCCTATTCCAGATTTCCAAAAGACTGGGATACAGGAGACAGATTAGCACTGGATATAGTTCTGAGAGTTGTTTGTTTAGAGATGAAGATTGAACCCATGAGGGCTGATGAGATCACCTAGAGAGAGTACAGAGGGAGGCAAAAATAAAGGGTAAAGGAGAGAGTTTGGGGAGATAACCCTGGTGAAGGAAGATGTAACAAAGGAGGCTGAGGAAAAACCAGGGGAAAGCCATGTCATGAAAACAGAGAGAGAAGAAAATATGTGGAAGAGATGGATGGACAGTGTCAGAGGCAGCTGAGAGGTCAAGAATGAGGATTGAGAGAAGCTATTAGACTTGGCAATTGAGAGATCCCTTAGAAAGTAGATTCTGTTGAGTGAAGTTGGTTTTGAGAGGAGAGATAGTGAAGTTAACAAGTTCTCTCTCAGAAGTCTCCTCTGAGTAACTCCTGCTTGTGTCACACTCAGAATAAGACCCAGATTCTCCTTACCCACTAGAGGTCCTTACTCCTTCCTTCCTGGCTAGGTTGATAAACCCAAATTCAGTCAACCCTTTCCTGACTTTTAATACATTATTTTTGTGATTTAGTTACTCCCACCATTGTTTGTTGGGAATGGATGTCTCTTGAGCGTTTGCATCAGAATACAGAAGTGTGGGTCTGTCACTGGGGTTATCTGTGTGGTAATGGAAGTCTTTGTGTTTAGGAGTAGTCCTTGCTTTTGAGCTCATATAGCAGTTCGTATGTAATGGTTCTTTCATTCTCCATTTGAGTTTCTTAAATGCTACCAGGGCACACAAACTGCTTCCCTAACTTCAGGCATAATTTATATACCTCTAGGTGAATCTCTGTTTAGAGATAAATAAGCATGTCCTTGATTGTAGGAAAGAACCTTGGTATGTGAGTTTGGAAAAATCAGACTGAATTACTAGAGACATACAGGACCTGAAATTGAGTGCAACATAAGACTAAGAGGAGGTGGTTGTTGTGTTCGTCCTTTGTTGCCGAAGAAGACCACGCCATCAGAGACATGATGACATGACTTGCCCTTGACTTTGTTTTGAGTGAGGGAGGGCTGTGCAGGTCACCAGCCTCAGTTCTCCTCCAGAGCCGTCTGAATCCAGTGACCAGATATTTATCAGAATGACTGGAGATGACCCAGGATGCTTATGGCACATAAGAAAGGCCTGAGGGGGTGTTGGTTTCCTGGAGGGCAGCATTATGTGTATGTCTGAGAGTGGGATGCACGTCTCTAGATTTTGGATGGGTATACTCCAAGGGTTGTCAGGAGCAGAGAGCCAGATTCTTTTATCCTCAGCCTAAAGTACCTCATGCCATTTTCTTGTCTAGTTTCATGCACAATTGTCCTGGTGGAGGAAAATCAGTCAAGATCATTGCCTCCCCCCCGGTACCATTTCTAGCTGCAATATCTAAACCAGGACCAAGTTTGGATGCCCTTCCAGGCCTTTGGTTCTTTAGAAACCCTTAGATCCCCTCCCCTTTGTGGTCTGGTCTAAGCTACCACATGGTCAGGTCTTTTAATCTACTAAATAGAGTTCAGGTTGAGAAGTAAAATCAAGACTCGCCTCTAAGTAGATCTGTGTGTAAATGCACAAACATGGATCTGGAAATCAGATGAGGGCTGGGTCTGAATAAAGGAAAGTCATGTTGGCATCATTCCAGGGGACTTGGAAATGAGTGGCACTCACTTCAAACTGACTACCTCTGCCTTCCAGCATCTTACAAAAATGGCCTGATGCTGTTGTCTGCACAACAGGCCAGCCTGCTGGAGCGGAATCAGAGGATTTCTGGTTTGAAAGAGGGATTGGGCGAGAGTGGTACCAGTCTGAAAGTGTGTAGAACAATAGCTCCTTTGATTTACTCAGTTCAGTGGGGTTAGGCTTTTTTTTTTGGCACAAGAGATCTAGATGAGTGTGATTGGCCTAGTGTAGCACCAGCCCATACCAACTGGTGACTGTACTTGTATCCTTTGTGTTTTCCAAGTCAGTGTATCTGTTTGCATGCACATACACACAAGAGTCTATGTGATGGGTAAAGCTTTCTATCCAAATTCCAGTCAGCCTGCCTCTTTAGTTGGAAAGCTCTAAGATATGGGAGGGACCCACAGGCAGTTCCCAAAAACGTCACACCTCATCATTCCATACCAGGCAATTGCCACGTTTGGTTTGGTTTTGAAAATGTTTCCTCTTATTTTTTTCCTGTCTTTTTGTTTTCAACCTTTATACACAAGTCACATTCCCATAAAGCACAGAGTTAAAAAGCCTCTTTCCTCATACACATGCTGCTAAGAAAATAAGTTTTATACATGGAATTTGAATGGGAGGGGGTTTAGGAGGGGAGCAAGAGGGAGGCAGAGAAAGATGATAGCAAGAGCAGCGTGGATGAGTTGGAGAAGGGTCACTTCTCTTGCTACCTGAATTGGTAGCTGGTAATTTTTGGCATCATCAGAGTAATTCTGCCTCTCCGATTCCACCTGGGTTGTGGTGACTGACTTTGGGGCAGGAAATGGAACTCATGAAATATCACTGGGTTATTGAGAGGATAGCACTTTGTAAATTATAGAGTACTATTAAAAACATGGGATTGTGTGGCAATTCTAGGGCTAAGCTAGACTTTTTCTCCTCTCTCTTCCCTCCCCTTCATTCTCACTCTTCTACATCACCGTAACTGTGATGTTTAGCATGGAAAATTTAATTGACTGGAAAGACTAAACTCCAGGATAGATTTACTCCTGGGGAGGGTTAATGGTTAAGTGGGAGGTAGAGAAGAAAGGGCAAGTGTTAGAACAGAGGACAAGAAAAGGGGCAGGGATGCAGGAGGAGGGGCAGAAAAAGTCTGGAGGCCTGTGACGTTTGTAGTGAGGACTTATCCTTTACCAAGACCTGCCATCTGCTTCTTGGTCCCTCACCACCACGTTAGCTTATAAAAATTGTCATCTTAAGGAGAGGAGCAGGAGCTCCTGTTTTGTGCTTAAGCCATCATTTATTCTCCTAATAGCCCCCTCAGTTGGGGAACAGGTCCCTGTAGTCCCATGGGCATATCCTAACACCTCTAAGTTCCCCATGACAGCGGAACAGCTGTTGAGCAACAGAAGAACAGGCTGTGGTGTGGTATAAGGTGAGGAGGGTAAAGACCTGGAGTACGTGAAAGGGAAAGAGAATGAGGTCCTTTAGGGAGTGTGGATTATGAGGGAGTATCAAGAAATAGGAACAGGAGTTGAGGTGTAGGAGGGAAGTAAAAAAGGGAGGAAAGGACAGCCAGGATTCACAGACCAGTTTGTCTCACATCCATCCACATTTTTCTGGACAGGGTTTCCAAGAGTCCCTCTTCTATCTCTGGGAAAGAGCTTTTTGGTGATTACAATTTCTTACGCATGTCAGGATTTTACCTTTCCTCTTAAATACACAGTGTCTGTAACAGGGGAGGGGGTAAGATAGGGTGACGTTATTCTCAGTCCCATGAGGCGCTTAACAACCATTTCAGGGGCTAAAAACCATTTGTTCTTCCAAAGAAATGGGGAGATTTAAAAAACAACCCTTAACACAAGAGAATTTTTAAAATCTAAAGAACCAAAGCATTGACACAAACAGGAAAAACCAATTTGTTTGGTGGAAGGGTTTTCTGTGGGTTTTTTTCTGTGTTTTTCAAGTTTTTATTTTTCTTTAGTTCATTCCTGTGGTCTCTCCATCTCTCTCTCGTGCGTACGCTCTCTCTTGCTCTCTTTTTTTTTGGTTGTGTGTGTGTCTCAGTTTTTTAAAGAACTTTGGATTTGCCGTTGGTGGGCGGCACCGGGTCCCAGAGGCTGGGCCCAATGGTGGCAGGCCTGGGACCAGGGGCTGGCCCATGGCTGCTGAGAGGATCTCTGTGTTTAAAGCCTTTGAGAATAAGTTACTGCAGTTCTGGGGTGTAGGAAGGAGAGGGGCACAGGGGTTCCTGGCAGCGGCTTCCTCGAGAGTCCAGGCTACCTAGGCTCCCCTGCTGGAGGAGGGGAGATGGGGGAGTAGGGGACCCCTCTCCCTGCCCCACCTCTTGTTTGGTTAGAATTCCAAGACTCCCTACCCATCCTGGACCCCAGCAATGGGGGCTGGCCAGTTGGGAGCTTGGAAAGAGTTTGTGACCGGTGTTGCACTCTGGACGAAGGAGGCCGGAGAGGGAAAAGGAGAGGGGTATTTTTTTTCCTTCCCCTTCGTCCTCTTGGGTTTTCTTTCTTTCTCTCTTCTTTTTGGCGTTTCTCAGTCAGTAGCACAGTACGGGAGGACTTGAGTTGGATAGGTGTGTGTGGGTGGGGATACAGTGGGGAAGAGGCAGGAGGCCTTTGGAGACCATGAGAATGTTGGGGGAGGCAGGGATGTGTGTACATATGTGGGGAGGCAGGCTGTGTAAGTGTACATGTAATAATGGGGCCAGACAGGGGTATGTCTGTAGGGAGTCTTGGAGCCAGGTTATGTGTCTGTGTTGGGGAGGAGGCAGGAACTGCTGGAGGTGGGGTGTGTGAAGCCCACTGAGGGTCGAAGTCTGGAGACTCCCCCAGGATGGGCAGAGCCATGGGGTATGGGTGGGGGTTTTAGCTCCCACCAGCAACCCCTTGGGGTATGTAGGAAGAGCTGAAGAGCCCTTCTCTCTTCCCCTATCTTGGTTTCTCTGTTTATAAAGCTAGAAGTGTAGAGGTAGAAGTAGTTTTTGGGTTGGAGTCCGTGTGAGGTAATCTTGCTTCCTCTTTGGCAAAAGCCATGGCGTTGGTGACCGGCTGGCCTCCTGGGGGTGGAGGAGGGGCCCCCTTGCGCCGGTGCGCTGAGGAGCGCAGATGTGCTGCTAGGGCCTCCCGCCCACTTAGCAGCACCTCACACGCCAGGCAGTGGTAGGTACAGATGGGTACTCGGAGGGGGGGGGGCACACCAGCCCCGGGACCCCTTCCAAAGAAGCAGAAGGACCTCTGGTGGGCAGCAGCAGGTGCCTCTCCCTCAAATGCCATCTTGCACTGGCGGCACAGGTAGCGGTGGGTCACATCCACGGTGGAAATGCCTGTGGTACCGGCTAACAATTCATCGGCTTCCCCGGGCTCATCCTCATTGGGGAGGTGCAGCTCCGGTGGCTTCAGGGGAGCTGTGGCTGCAGGCTCAGGGGGCTGGGGTGGTGGCTGGAGGAGGGCATTGGGGAGCAGCCCAATGAGGGTCTGAGGTATCACGGGGTTCATGGGGAACAGCCCCTTTTTCATACCATAGAGCTGCTGGAAATAGGCCCCTTGGAGCTGTGGGCCAAAGACGGCTGGAGGGGCAGCCCCCCCTGCTGTTGGCAGGGAGAAGGGCAAAAACTGGCCCCCTAGCAGGGTGGGTACTGTGGCCTTCAGTGCCTTGAGGTTCTTGAGGGCATCAGTAGAGGAAGTGGTGACCCCAGTGGCAGCACACTTACGCTCATCGGGGGCGTCATCCCCTGAAGGTTCAGCAAGAGGCCCCGGAGCAGGGTCCACTGCGGTGGAGTTGGTTTGATCTGTTCTCTGAGGTAAGGGGCGAGCTGGACTGGGCTGGACAACTGTGGTAGCTGGCAAAACAGAGGCGGCAGCAGCAAGGCTGATGAGGCCTGAAGAGGCCGCAGGGCCTGGGAAGGAGAGAAGGGGTTAAGTAAGGAGACAGGCAGGCCACTGATGGAGAGCTCCTGACCCGTGCTGGCTCCTCCCCACCAGAATCCCAGTTTACCACTGGCTTCTACAGGGGGTTGTGGACCCTTCCATCCCCCACCAGTGAGCTACATTTGCCCTGTGCCCCAGAAATGGGATCCAAGGAAGAATGCAAAACAGGGTAGAGATGGGAAGGGAAGCCTGGGGAAAGGGAGAAGACAGACTGAGGAGAAAGAAGTCCCCTGGGAAGAGACTGAGATTTCTGACCAAAGGGAGTCATCCCCTTCCTCCTCACTTACCTGAATTGAAGGGGGCTAAGCTGCTCAGTGGGGGTTGGGTCAGAGCAGAACCAGACAGGAGCACAGGGGCCAGTCGAGGCAGGGTGCTGGCAGCCCCTAGGGGCAATGTGGCAGTTGTGGTGGGTGGAGGGGCCTTAGGGACCAGGGGAGCCTCAGGGGCAGGAGCCAAGTCATAGCACTTGCTTTCACTCTTGAGCTGGGCCCGGACAGCCTCCTTCAGCTTGGCCAGATGCTGGCGGGAGAACAGATGGCCCCGGCAGGAAACGTAGAAGTCATACTTGACATCGCAGTAAGGGCAGTCGGTTCGGGGAGCTCCCATGGGGCCTTCAGTGCTGCTGCCTCCCCCACCTCCTCCTGCCCCTTGTAATTTGGCCTTCTTTTCCTTGGCACGGGCATTTTGGAACCACACCTGGATGACTCTCTTTGGAAGCCCAATCTCTTCCCCAAGGACTTCACACTCCTGCATGGTTGGGGTACGGTAGGCCTCATAGCAGGCCTTCATGATCTTCAGCTGCAGGCTGCTCATTTGGGTCCGATAGCGCCGCTGGCCTAGCCCATCGGGGGTCCCAGCTCCACCTCCAGGCCCACCACTGCCCCCTCCCCCGGCACCAGGGGACTCTGGCTCAGCCAGGCTAGAAGCAGATGAGTCACTCAGATCCCCTCCTGAAGGGCTGCAGACCTCACTTTCTGGTGATGTCTTGAGTGGCTCCTCCAGTGCCTCTTCCTCAGGTGGTGGGGGTGGTGGTGGGGGTGTTGGGGTAGCATCTGATGGGGTGGCACTAGCCTCCTTCATTTCTTTGCCAGGTGGTATAAAGGACACAGGGCCAGCCATGGGAGAGGCCATTGCATAGGGGATGGTGGGTGCGTCTCGTTTGGAGACCTCCCTTCCTGCTCCATCGTCGACTTTGCCCATTAAGATGCCAAATTTTGTAAAGGGGACAGGGGTTGGTGGGGCAGGGGTTTTGATGGCTGGGCTGGATGCGCTTCCGGGAGTGCTTCGAAACTGACCCTTCCGTTCCCGGGCTCTGGTATTCTGGAACCAAACTTGTACCACCCGCTTTTTGAGCCCCACCTCCTCAGAGATACAGTCTAGCATCTTGCGGGTCGGGTTCGAGTCCTGCATGTACCAGCGGTACAAGATCTCCAGCTGCTCAGGCAGGATGGTGGTACGGAGACGCTTGTCTCGGGGTGGCTCACCCTCCCCAGGTCCCCCGGCCTCGCTTTCTGTTGGTGACAGGCTGCCTTCTTCATGTTTGCGTTTGAGAGGAGGCACCGAGGCTGGTGGGGGCCCTGGCACCAGGGGGCCCCGCTCCCCAAACACTAACAGTGGCAGGTCCAAGAGGTGTGGTGGGGCACCAGGTGGTATTGGTGGCACAAAATGGAGTCTTTGGTGGCTGCTCAGGAGGTCCTGGCTGGCAAAAGCAGCAGCGCACTGGTTACAGGTATGGGCTGGGGCCAGCCCCTCCGTCTCTCTCTCTGCCTGGCATGGCTCTTCTCCCTCAGGAGATGCTGGTGCTGGAGCCTGCGGGCCAGTGGGTGGTTCTGGTGTTTGCTCTTCCTCAACTTCTTCCTCCTCAGCTGCCTCCTCCTCCTCCTCTTCTCCCTCCTCCTCCTCTTCTGGCGGCCGGTCATCATAGCATTTCTTGAGGTGCCGAACCAGCTCAAAGATGCAAGAGAAGGTGGCGTGGCAGCGCTTGCAGGCCGAGGACCCCCCGCCTGCTCCCATGGCCGGTCCCGGACCCCCATCCCCAGCATGCTTCCGAGCTTTCTGCCTAGCGTTCTGAAACCATACCACCACCACACGACTGGCCAGGCCCAGAAGCCCTGCCAGCCGCTCCACCTCCCCGTCTTTGGGATAAGCGCTGGTCTCAAAGAAGGACTGCAGGGCCTGGGACTGGAATTCGGTGAATTTTGTGCGGGAGAAGCGGCGGCCTGCAGGTGCAGGTGGGGGAAGGGGACTTTTCCTATGGTCTTCCTCCTCTTGGGGCCAGCGTCCTCCTGGACGGAAGTGCTCCTCAGTGGGCTGGCTGCCCCCAGCCTCAGGTTCGGGCACCAGAAAGGGCGGGCAGAGTTGGGGAGCAGAGGGGTCTGCAGAGCCATCCGAAAGCTTGGGAGGCTCAGCTAGGGGTGGGTATAGGCTGTCATAGCTCTTTCGGAACTGGGCTGCATAGCGGCTAAGGGCTTCAAAGGGCAGGAAGCGCCGATGGACGTGCTCCTCATGGGTCTTGAGGATGAGCATGTTGGAGAAGAGCTTCCCACAGGCTCCACAAGCCAGCTTGTCCCCGCTTCCTAGGGCCTCTGGAGGAGGTGGGGCTGGAGGTGGTGGTGCTGACTGCTTCCCCTCGTTGTATTGGATCACAAGCTCAAAGCCAAAGTTCTCCAGCAGGGCCTTGGCTGCAGTCCGGGCTGCCTCATTGGGAAGTTGGCAGGGTGGGGAGGAAGGCCCCACCTCGCTTTTCTCCTCAGCCACTGGGGGCCGCTCTCGTTCCTGCTCTGCTGGCTCGGCCTTGGGGGGAGGTGGTGGGGGAGGTTGGGTGGTGGGTGGCAGTGACAGCACAGGGGTGGGCCCTGCCAGTGCCAACTTGGGCCCCACCTTGAGGTCATGCAGATAGAAGGGCAGGAGCAGCTGCTGTTGCTGGAGCTTGAGCAAAGACTCAGGTACAAGGGGGAATGGTGGCAGCACTGGGGGAGTAAAAAGAGGGGCTGGAAAACGGTGTAGGTCTAAGGGTGGTGGTGGTGGGGACAGGAAGGGCAGCCCGGATACCAGGCTGCCGGGCTCAGATGCCTTCTTCTCTGTGACTCCCACCCCATCGGGCTCAGCCTCCTTGGACTCTTCCTGGTTCCTCTCTGGTCCCTCAGCCTTGGCATCAACTTTGGCTCCCCGGGACCGAGTCTGGTGCAGGACTGACCGCATGTGAATCTCCAGGGTAGAGCTCTGATTATAGGAGACACGGCAGACCGTGCACTTGAAGGGTTTGTCTGTGGCTGTGGTGGCTGTTGGGGGTGCACCACCCTCCCCTCTGGCTGGGGCCAAGGGGTCAATGGCAGCTTTCTTCATCTTATGCAGATGGGAGACAGAGTTGTAATGTACCAGGAGGATGTTCTTCTGGGTGAAGGATTCCTTACATACTGTGCACTTGTAGGGCCGGGCAGGATCCAAGAACTTGTCTAGAGCAAAGTTGGTGGTCTTACGGTAGGACAGGGGATGTCGGGCATCAGCAGGGGCTGGCTCTGCTGGGCGAGAGTCCCCTGTGGGTCCATCTTCCTCTTCTACTGTGGGCATCGTGGGGGATGCTTCTTCAGTCTGGGGGTCAGGCTGAGGGAGTGGGGAAGGGGCTGGAGAAGGGGGCTTTTCAGGGCTTGTCAGAGGTTTGTCAGGGGCCTCAGCAGGAGGTGGAGGAGGCTCTGGTAGAGGGTCTGGACTGACTTCTGGAATCAGATTGGGACCTTCTTCTGAGGAAGGAGAGAAGTGGATTAGGGTTGAGTGAGGAAACTACGCCAGCCCCCAACTGTAGTCTCCTCCATTCATATCCCTTGACCTCCTCCCCCTTTTAACCATCCCCTGAACTTTTCCCCTTACCCCCTGCTGAGTCTCCGCTGGATACTGGTTCAGTTCCAGGAGTAGGGGGTTCAGGGCTATCCCCTATGGGACTGAGACTAGTCCCAGGCAGCACTTTGGTCAAAAAGGTCATTCCCACAGTTGTGGCCTAGAAAGAAAAAAGTCCAGATCATTCCAACTTTTACAACCCAGACTCCTCCCTTACAGTGAACTGGTGCCCGCCTCCCACTGTCAGAGGACCAGCCTCTCCTCCAGGGCCTGCCCAGTCGCTGCCTTGTCGTGGGCCCTTCCTTTGGTTTGTTCTCATGGTCCGGGTCCGGGGCAGATGTAGATTTTGGTAGGGTGGTACACAAGCAGGGGAGGGGGAAAATGTGACCCACCCCCACCCCAGGCCAGGAAAAGGGGAAGATGAGCCTGCTGATCAACTGCTTACTAGAGAGGGAAAGATGAGGCACGCTATTACCCTCCCCACCCCAGCATCCTAGAATGCAGGCAGTGTTAGGGGTGAAAAAGAAAGCACTGAATTCCCAGGGGTTCTTGCCTGGCACTCACCACCAGAAGTAGTTTTTCAACACATTCAGGTACTACATTGTGCAGGTGGCTAAGGTGGAAGTGAAGACCAGAGCGTCCCACCAGCTGCTCCTGGCACAGTGGGCACCGGTACTTGGGCTGCACAGCATGCTGGGCTATGGTGTGGGCCTGTACCTGCTCGTTGGCAGGGCTGATGAAGCTGCAGTATGGACAGCAGTACACCTGGGTAGATGGATAGGTGAGTGGGAAGGACGTAAGGAAGGAGACAATAGACTGCCAGGCT
Source organism: Potorous gilbertii (assembly GCA_028658325.1). NCBI lineage: Eukaryota > Metazoa > Chordata > Mammalia > Diprotodontia > Potoroidae > Potorous > Potorous gilbertii. The sequence continues at coordinate 7,080,814 of CM053774.1, read as the reverse complement.
CCTTGCTGTGGGAAAAAGCTAGCCTGAAGGCAGGACTTCTCATGCCTTGACAACACCTGGGCTAGTAAACCTAGAACCTCAGAGCCTTTTGGGGTTCTTGGACCTTTTTAAATCACTGAGAGAGCTTGAGAACACTTTATGGGAAGGCATCACAAAAAACCTCCAATCCCCAGCTGTCTCGGGGCTCTTCCCTGGGGGCAGGAACTGAGGCCTGCTGGGAGCTGCACACTCTCCTCCCTCTTTGTCCTTTCTTCCTGTAACTCGTCCATACTCTACTTTCCTGTGGCTCTCGCTCCTCTTCCTTTCCTCACTCCATCTCCCTCTGCCCCCCCAGTGAGCCCCTTTCCTTCTGGCCATTTGGATCTCTCCCCCTTTCCCCAGCCTACGCCTACACCTTCCTCTCCTTTCCCCTTCCTGGCGCTGGCCTCTCTCCTCTAGGGCCCTAGGGGCACTTTCCCAACCCTGAGGCATGGCCTGCCCCTGCCCACTGTCCCTTCGGCACTTGCTGCAGCCAGAGTCATTCTAGGAAGGAGGCCATACCTGCCTGTTTCGGAGCCCACTCATCCTCCCTCCGAATCGGCTCAGCTCCCACTCTTTCTTTTCCTTCTTCCCTTTTTTTTTGTAAACAAACACCACAGCTCCCCCAGTGGCCAGTGGCCCAGGCCTGGCCTCCTCCCTCTGGCTCAGGTCCCCCTTCTATCCACTCCTCCCCCTCTGAAGGGGCGGGGAAAGGGGAGTGCAGATGGAGGTGGTGGAAGAGAGGGTGAGAGCTCTCTACGTAGAGCTGGTGTGATGAAGCAGTGAGACTCCTCTCTCTCATCCAAGTGCCTAGCACCGCACTGGGCTCCGGGCTCAATATCAAGCCTGTGCCCGCCTCTACTCAAGCGCTGAGAACTCCTCACTTGGGTGACTTACTTTTTGGTGACTGGGAAGTGGTTGGCAGATGCCTCCAGGAAAAAGCACAAGTGGGTGGAGAGACCTAGAGCCAAGCCCTCATTCTCACACTGCACCCACCTTGAACTCAGATTAGGAAGGCCAGGGATTAGACCTGCTGGACACAGCCAGAGTGACCACAGCAGCGCCTCTGCTTTTGCCACCCTTGCCCTGGGATGTATGAGTCACACTGTGGGGGACCTGCCTGTTCTGGGGAGCTGGAGAGCTCTTTAAAATTTGGATTTGTCCAGATTCAAATTGTAGAAATGGCAGCTTTGTACCTCCTGTTCCGTATTAAACAGAGCTCCCCGTGCCTGTGCTCCTGGGCTATGCTAGGCCTTTTGGACACTCAATGTTTTTCTGCCCAAGGGAGTGATCTAAGCTGGGGGTGCCTCCATTTCCTGGGGCTCCTCCTAACCTTCCCTCCCCAGGAAGTAGAGGGAAGTGATGCCAGGACAATACCCAAAGAGAAACTGTAGCCTTCTAGGCCCCAAGACTGGTCCCACTTCTCTTCCCTGGAGGCCGGGAATCCCTTTCTCAGTCTCCCACAGCTCTTTTCCCCTGCGTTTCCCCTACCCCCCTCTTCTCCCAGGTCAGCTTCTCCTAGATTTTCTCCTTTAAGCTATCCCCACCTTTTCCTTCTCATCTCCCTTTACTCTTTCGAACCTAAGGCCATTATAACTCTTTAGATTTTTCTCTGGCTGTGGCTGAATAAAAGCAGGTGATCTTACGCTGTATGTGAGAGGATTTTGTAAACCAAAATCTTATGTAAATGTTAGCTAGCGTTATTGTATGTGAACATATTAAGGGAAATAAAACCACTGATTTAAAGAGTGTGAGTCTGTTCTTGGCCTGTAATTCCTTTTCTGTAGAACTCTGTACAGAGTAGGATTCCTCCTTCTGCCTTTGTCACCTAATTCCCTAATAAAGCCACTTTCCACACCAGACCCTTCCCAATCATCCCAGTTCTGACCACAGTCTGGTTGGTATTGTCCCCCGAAGTGTCAGTCCTATTTTCTGCCTCTTCAGAAGCTGAGAATTGAAGGAAAAGAGGTTCAGAATGAGCGTAGGAGACCCAGTTCATTTTATTTATCTTTTTTCATATACTTTCACCCCCTTCGGGATTAGTGTAGTATAGAAGGGAAGGGCAAGGGGAAGAGAATAAGAATTTATATAGCTCCTGTGTGCCAGGGACTGTGCTAAGCACTTTACACATATGATCTCATTGGATTTCTCAGAGAAACACCTCTGCGTACTTCCTGACCCTCACATGCACGCATGTGCACATGCGCACACATGCACACACACACACTTGCACTCACACGCACGTGCACACACACACACTCTTGCACTCACGTGCACACACACACACTCTTGTACTCACACGCACATGTGCGCGCACACACGCACACACACCCTCGCACTCACATGCACATGCGCACACACACACTCACGCACACACTCTTGCACACACACATACACACACACACACACACACACACACACACACACACACACCCTATCCCAGCATATATAGTGGTACCTCTCAGCACTGCCTCCTTCTGTAGAAATGACTGTCATGGAGGCTGCCAGGATGTGTCTTTGTATTTGTGAAAGTAGACTACAGATAACCAAATAAAACCAGAGCTAGGGGCCAAAGACAACATATTTCTTTTGCTTGGGCCAAGTCAGGATTCAGAGAGATGACAAAACCTCCACAAGACTGCCAGACTGAAGGGGATCACCACACAGCTTTCTCTTGTTCACCCCAAACTCAGTCTCCCTCCCCTCAACTTTAACATCTTGGCTCCTCCCTTTGAAAGCGGTCTTCTCCTCCAACATCCAGAAGCCTACTCTGGAGGGGTCAGAAGCTGTACAGCCTTGGGATTGTCCTGGTTGTGGGACCAGTGGGAGGAGGGGTAGTTTTGGGAAGAGGGAGGGTATGAGCAACTCACCTACTGGGGGGGCCTTGTTCTGAGTGTTCTCTGCAGTGGGTGGCTCCATATGGGCAGGGATAGGACCTTTCCCTGTACAGGGGTAGGAGAGAAAATCCAACTTAATGGGATGGCAAGGTTCAGTGAAGACATGGGAGGGAAAGAAAAAAGGAATAAACTGGAAAGCTTGGGGCAGATTGATGGGCAAACAATGTCCAAAAGGTTAGGAAAGAGGGAGAATGACATGACTTCATAAAGAGGACCAAGAGGGAAGGTACTGAGGGGTGAAGGAGAATCCAAACTGAGATGGGACAATCACTTCATCCAGCCCCTTCCTTTTACGAACAAGAAAACTGAAGATAAGAAAAGTGACTTTAGCATAGTAGGAGCCTAAGACGATGGATGGGTTCAGCCCCTGCCCTTGACGCTTACTAACTGTGTGCTACAGGTAAGTCTCCTTCCTCGCCCGTGCAGTTTACTCTCTACGTTACTTCCCTCACAGGGCACTCTGCACCCCCTTACACGTATATAAATGGGAGCTGCTGCGATGTCCCAAGGCCATGAGGGAGTTTAAGCTTCCTCACTCGTCCCCATTCTACTCTGTTCTACACCTCCTGTAACAATGCAGTGGGCAAAGAATCAAGGAAAGGCGGGGGATTTCAGGAAGAAGCAGATAGGAAACAAAAAGCAGGGGCTGCTGGACCTGGAGAGGAGATTACCACGAGAGGCAGAATTGACAGACGTGTAGGAATTTATTTTCGTTGGCGGCCTAATTAAAGTGTTAAAGTTCCTTAACTCCACTCAGCCCTGCGCCAAGATCGTTAGCTATTGATCCGAGCCCCTCCGGCACTTAACTCCAGCCAGCATATTGGCAATTCAATTAGCACCAGTCAATGCAGCCTGTTCCCTGGTTCCTGCTGCCAGTGCCCTTGCCCATCTTTGTCTCTGGAGAGCCCAGCCCCCATGGCCCTCCTGATCCCATCTTGCATCATTTAGCTGGTGGTATCTGTGACCCCCATCTTTAATTGTAAGTCCATCCTGGATGAGGCTGAGGATATCACACAAGGCCCTAAGCTATCCAAAGGGCAGGGGGAGATTTTGAAAAGTTTAAGTGTAAGCCTCTTCCTTTAGCAGGAATGGGCGGGATCAGAGGTCCAGTGTGTCCCTTCCCCACAGTTCCCATTATCCCCAGTGAACCATTAGACTTTTTCCATCCCTTTCTCCTCCCTCCTTCTTACGTTCAGCCCACTCCCCCAACTCCTCCCCTAGCCCTACTAGGAAACTGGCTTCCTGTCACAAGTCAGAAAGTTTCTCCCGAAATTCCCTGAGTCTTGGCCCTCCACCTAGTGACCCCACAGCCCCACTCCCTCCCTTTATCTTCTACCTCCCGGACCTGCTCGGTCGCACTCCCTGTATGTAGCTCCCTGAGCCTCTCTCACCTTCTTTGCCAACAACTCCTTTTATTGTTTTGCTTTCTGTCCCACCATCCCCCATGCTCCTTGCCCTATCACATACCCACTTCCCTCGCCTTGCCAGCCATGCTTCTCTGTCACCTCCATGACAGTACTTGGTCCCCCTCCCAAACAGTCAGTGCCCCACCCTTTCTCTGCCTCTGTTCACAGCCCCTGCTCCTCATCCCCTCTCATCCTTACCAGGAGTTCTGGGCTGGCCATGGCTGAAGCAGAGGATGCTCTGAAGAGCTGAGATCCCTTCCTCAGCTCCATGTCCACTCTGCAGCAGCTGAAGTCGTCGCTGGGCCTGGGCATCTCGGTGGGCAGGTGCCCGAAGGTGTTGCAACAGAGCCAGTCGGGAAGGTGTTTCCCATGCACACAGAAGACATCGGTAAAGTCCCAATTCCACCCCTGCCTCTGCCCCTTCCATCTCCAGCAGGAACTGGAAGGAAAAGGGGAGACAGTTTAGGCCTGAAAGACAAGCACCAAATCCTGATGTCCTCCCCTGCTCCCCCCAGCCCCTCCCACATCCTCTTGGTGCCAAGTCTCCCCTTCCCTGGATTTTGCCCTTGTTTTTTTAATGCCTTTTCCCATTTTGTGGCCACCACCTTTATCTTTCCCTTTTCCCTCCATCCTTCCTTATTCCACTGTTTTCTAGTCTCTCAGCCCAGGTCCTCACTTGAACGTTTGCCTTCTTGTATCCCTAAGTTTTCCTTTCTTGCTGTCTGATAATTTTCTTCCACCCTGCACTTCACCTCTATCCACTTAGCTTCACGCCCCGCTTCCCTATTTCATGCCCTGGGATTGCCATTTTATATTCCCCTCTCCCTCCCCTTCCTCCACTGCTCACCTTGTAGACTTGGCTGTTCTCCTCATGTGTGCCACCCCGGGCATGGAGCTGCATTTTTTCCTTGCTGTTAGACTCAAAGTCACAAAGGTTACAGCGAAGGTGTAGGGGAGAGACTGGCCCATAGGGAGCCCCCTCCCCCAGAGGGGGTACTGGTGCAGGAGTACCCCCACTGCCCTCCCTCAGGTGGGCTACAAGCTGGTACTTTTGGGCATGCTTGTCAGTCTTGAGATGCAGCTGGAAGTTGGCCTTGAGTTGAGTACCATAGCAGCAGAGTTTGCAGCGATGGGTGTCTCCGGCCACTTCCTTCCATTCTGCTTCGGGGAGGCTTCGGCCCAGGGTGCAGTGGTACAGCAGCAGCTCCAGGCTGTCTGTGCTGAAAGCCTGGCACACCAGACATCGGAACACTTTCAGTGATGGATCGTCATCTGGTGGGGGTGAGCTGGGCAGGCCATCCATGGTGGGCCCCAAAAGCTGGCTTGGGGGAAGGCGGGGTTCCGGGGAAAGGCTGCCAGGGGCTAGAGAACAGGGAGAGGCAGGTGGGTCAGGGGAAGCAATGGACTTGTGCTGGGGTTCGAAATCAGATTAATGTGAGTGTAAAGGTGACATCAGAAAAGTGAAAGATGACACTGGGAAGAGGAGAAGGGGCAGGGACTCCTAGGAGAAAAGGATGGAAATGGCTAGGGAGTAGGAAAGGAGGAATGGAGAGATGGGGAAAAGGAAAAAAAGGAACTCAATAGGGAAATCTTACCAGGAGTGGGGAATTTCCGGGCAGGTGGCCCCAAGTGATGAAAGCCATTGAGGAGGAGTTGGGCCTCCAAGGGCTTGTCTGGCCTCAGCCCTGGGCCAGGCAGAGGGGCTGGTGGCTGGCCCAGTCCCTGTGGCCCATAGTACTGGAACAGCTCAGGGGGTGTGGCAGGGGTGGCTCCAGGAGGTGGTGGGGGGCCTGTTCCCACTAGCCCAGGAGGCAGCCCCAGAGGCAGCCCCTGATGCAGCAACAGTACATTCTGCATGTGCTTCTCTGAAGTCATATGGATGCGGAGATTCCTAGAGATGTTGGTTTCATAGCTGCACACCTTGCACTGCCAGGAAGACTTGGCCTTGGGCTCCTTTTCCCCAGTTGGGGCTGGAAGTGCTGCCTCAGTGGGACTCCCTTGACCTCCTGGGCCAGCCTGAAAACCTTGGAGGTTGGCCAAGTGCTTATCAGACTGCATGTGGATGCTGAGGTTCCCCTTTGTGGTAGTGGAGTAGTTGCAGACCTCGCACCGATAGGGCTTGTAGCCGCAGTTATAGCTCTCACCCCTGGCGAGGCGTGGGTGTGCCCCTCCTGCACTGCAGTAACTGCAGTGGCTGTTGTTCTCTGGGTGTTTCTCCCTCATGTGAACATCGAGGGTCTGCTGGTACTTATAGTGCCAGTTGCACTTGGGACACTTGAGTGTCTTGCAGGAGTTTCGAGAGTGCAGCAGGGACATGTGGCTGGAGAGACTGAGGCCCTGGAAGGCTGGTGGGGCTGGGGCAAAGTCATCAGCCAGCCGGTAGGGTCGGGGTGGGTCATTGGGATCTTCAGGTGAGTCAGCCTGGGCCGGGAGAGCCCCCCCATCTTTGGGGGAAGGTGAACTTTGGTTGAGTTGGGGGCAGAGTCCCCCGTCCTCCTCTTGCCCCTCAGGGAACCAATCTGGCCCTGCCTCGCCTGCTGCCACTGGCGATTCTTTGGCTTGGGTTGGGTTAGGGTCCCAGGCAGTTGGGGTGGCAGGTGGGGAAGGTGGGCTGGGGACCATGTCTTCCTCAAGGGGCAGTGGAGGGCCCTGGTTTCCTGCCTCAGGGGGGCTGTCCCCATCCTGGGCTACATTCACCGTTCCACTCAGTGCTCCATTGCTGAGGGGTGCGGTGGGCAGGGGGCCAGGAGAGATTTTTGGTTCCAGAAAACTGACAAGCACTGTGGACCCCTCCTTCCCCTCTTGTATTATAGCTGGGCAGCCTGGCAGGCTCTGGTGCTGAACTGGGGCCAGTTTTACCCCATGAGACTGAGCATGAGCCACAAAAGCCTTGGGCCCACTGAACCCCAGGCGGCACAGCAGGCAGAGCCAGAAGAGCTCCCTGTGGTCTCCATTCCCACTCCCTATGGGGCCATCTTTGGGATCTCTGGGTGGGAGTGGGGCCGGCCGGTAGCTCCGGAAGGCTCCATCCCCTCCCTCACAGGCAGCCGGAGGTGGCGCTGAGGTATTATGGGGCAGAATTTGGTCAGAAGAGCTAAAGCCTTGAATTCGGTCAAAACCGTGTTGGACATGGAGGACAGTGAGGTGAGTGGATGACGGGCAGACTTGGAGGGGTAGGCTGGACTCTTCCTCAGTCCCTGACTCCCCCCAGGAGAAGCCCTTTGGTAACAGGAGCTCACTGTTGCCAGAGAGAGGCAGTTCAGCCAGGAGATAGGTGGCACCATCTTCAGTGAAGAGCAGGTGGTCACTCAGGTCCTGGGGAGGGGGCCCTGCTTCTTCCTCCACTATTTCCTCCTCCTCCTCCTCTGCTCCAAGCTCCTTTGGTGGGACTAGGCCACAGCCTGGTTCCAGTGGATGCTCCCTGGTCTCCTTTGGTGGGACTAGGCCACAGCCTGGCTCAAGCTGGTGCCCCCCAGGCTCTGAGGGCCTCATGCTATCAGTGGTGGCAGCAGTGGGGGGATCTTTGGTGGCAGGTTCACAGGATGTGCCAGAGGAAGGGTCCTGAGGCGGGGACGGGACATTATGACCAGGGGCAGAGGTGTTGCTTGCAATGGAAAGTGAGTTAAGGGTGGCCATGGCAGACGGAGGAGCACTTGGGGGTCATCTCAGCGTGACAGCCAGCACCCTGAAAGAAAAAGGAGAGGTTTTGGTGAGGGATAGGTTGTGGATAGAAAAGATGAGAAAACAGGGAGGTGAGAGGGATGAGGGAAGATACCTATCTGTATGTATTTGGATCTTATTTTTGAGGAAGTGCCTCACAATTTCACATTATCAGAGCTCATTTCCCCAGGCTGAACCTCCTACAACCTGGGGTCTACTTGCCAAAGATGGTACATAGGCTGATTTCCATTGGTACCCAAACCACTACCATCTTCTCCCCAGGGGTTGTGAGAGCTACCACAGGTCCTGAGAAATACTGGCAGCAGCTTACTTGGTTCTACATCAAAAGCTTATCAGCTTTAGACTCTAGCTGCTAGGAGAAAAGGTGAGGGGGTGGGGGGGCGGCTTTCCTTGGCACATTACTTATAAAAAAGTGACAATCTGAGATTTCTACTCTCTTGGGGGATGACCCCCCCACCCTCACCCCAAAGCCTAGCCCCAAGAAAAGGGAGTCTCACTGATATCCCTAGGATCAGACCAATTCCTGGTCTAGTACTCCTTATACCGTGACACAAGCTCACCAGCAGGGCAAATGTCTTTTCCCATTAGCAACACATCAGCTTCCCCTTATGTTCTCAACATTTCCAAAGATCTATCTTGACTTTTTCCAATTCTAGATCATTGGCAATTCCAAACTCCTGAACGTTCAGTGTCCACAGTGAAGCCATAGCAACGCCAAGCCAAGCATGTTTCAGAATGAAGAAATAAATGGTAAGAAAAGGTTTATTTACCAGGAAATACTAGAACTACAAAAGTTCTTTCCTTCTTTAGACAACTTCTGACCTCCTGTTGAATTCCTAGACTGGGGATGGGATTTTAGGTATGGTCCCTTTTGGACCCCTCCCCCCACCATTTTTTTTGAGGGGGAAAAGGAGGGGTGTTCTTTCCAGTTCCTGGTAGAGGGAAGGCAGCCAGGTGCGACATCAGGGACATTAAGGAGTTCTGAATAGGACTGGATTAGCACGCTAATGAATATGCAAATAAGCACCTGGGAAAGGTAGAATTTGGGGAGGGGAGAAGGTAAGGGCCGGAAGGGAAAATGGAGTCCATGGACAGAGGCCGGGACTGTTCCCAAGGTGACTGGTAGAGTGGGTGAATTTGGAGACCTTCTTTTATGGAACTCCTTAAGGCTAGAGTGTCAAAGTGCATTTGTTAATGCTAGTAAGTCCACTTTACCCTGGGTTTTCTCAGCTTCAGCTAGCACACAGGTAGGCTTTACCCAGGAGGAGACAACAGTCCTATTCCTGACTTGTTCCCAGTACTATCCAGCGGGAAATTTTGACCTTAGCCCACAAAACTTACTGATGTTCTCACCAGCTCTCAAGGAGGACTCTCAGGAATAGAAAAAGTGAGCAGTGGATTCCCCATCTTGGCTAAGGGAGTCCTGCTCTCTTGGCCTGGTGTCTGGGTGAGATGGAAGCCAAAGGGGCAAAGAGTGGTTGGTAGGCAAGCTGTTTAAAATTGCAAATCTCATCTCTATCCCTCCTCCTCCCCAGGAAATAATTTCAATTGCAAATTCATCTCTGCCTCAGTGCATCCCTACCCCCCTTTACCTTTCTACTTCCCTTCTCCTCCCCCTCTCCTCTTCCTGGAGGCTTTCTCCTCATCTGCATCATCTTCTAACCCAAGCTCAGGAAGAGCAACGATTTTTGATCTCTTACTTTCCCCTTCTTCCTCCCCCATGCCACCCTACCCCAACCTCCAATATATTTTTGGAGAGATGGCGAGCCTTAGACTGACTCCCATGAGTATCCTTCCTTTGTCTTACTGGAATTCTTCCCATACTTTCTGTCTCCCTATTCCTAGGTCTTAAGGGTTTCTTCTCCACTCCAGGGCATATCTTGGATGGCACATGCAGGGACAAGGTGACTCTGTGAAGGCCTCAGCACTGTCTCCGTTGGAGTGGTGGGATCCAGAGTGCAGAAATAACAGAAAGATGAGGAAGCCTTAGGGAACATGGCCAGGAGTTGGACGAATGGGAGGGTCCTGGGTGAAGGGAATGGGTGGAAGTGAGGAGTGAATGCCTTTGGAGCACCAATGGGAGAGAGAGGGGCAAAGGAAGACTGAGAAGGCAGTGGCAGTGGTATGATTAGAGAAGAGATGGATGTGAAGGGGCGCCACAGACGGCAGAGAGAGTCAATAAAACGAGAGGATCACATTAGAGGCGACAGAGAGAGCTTTAAATTACACCGCTGCCGCCACAGAGGGGGATGGGAGGAGGGAGACCTGGAGCACAGGGAAGGATGGAGAGAACTGAGGGAGCAGTGGCTATCTGATCTGGCTAGATAAATCTCCAGAGCTTTCTCAAAGTCCCTCATTTCACCCATAACCTTCCAAGTCCCCTAGCCACCCTCTTTCTTCCACCAGGGAAAAAGAAAGGTGTAGGGATGGAAGGAATTCTCTTAGGAAGTGTCTTTTTCATTTTTTTCCTATTTACTGGTTTCTTGTCATTCCTTAGGAAAGGAAGCTAGGTATGGAAGTCCAGAACAAGGAGTACAGAATTTCCCTACTAGGGTCTCTTTCCCATCCCACCTCTCTAGTCACTAAGCAGCAAATGCCTTTCTTTGGAAGGAAGCAGGAGGTAAATGGCACCTTCCCCAGTAAATAGAAAATTATTTGCAACTCCTGATGCCTGGAAACAGGGAAACACAGCACAATGAGGATTGGTCAGATACTCACTGATCCAGGGAGAAAAAGAAATGGCCACAGAAACCATAAAATACAGACACACCTAGGGCATCAGAGACATACATAGAGAGTATAGTCCCTGAGATGGATACTAGGACCCAGAGGGTCAATGAGACAAATAGATATTATGAATAAGTAAGACTTAGATGCTAGGAGATACAGAAACAGAGAGATGACAGTTTGGAGCTACGTACTCAACAGAGAGATGTTGAAAACCAGAGTCAGGCTAGCTGAAAGGCAGCATGTTGAGAGGCAACGAAGAGCCAGAAACAATAAAGGGAGAAAGAGATGCCATTGCTTACTAAGGAGCTAGGAAAGGCCTGAACCCAGAATAGGCCAGGATGTTCCCCCTAGACACAAGGAGCTTCACTCACCCCCATGGGGTGTCTAGTGGCTCCCCTTGGGAATAATCCTCGGAGCTCAACCCTCTCTGGAAAAGACATGGGACTGTTTCCTAGTGGTCACAAAGGGAACTTCTTACCGAAGGGGATGCAGATCTCCCTGCTCTCCATTTCTGACAGACCCTTCCCAAATTCAGAATCTGGCCATTACATTCATTAGCTCCTGGAGAAGATCCTGCCTCATTTGCTTAACATTTATTTACCTAAAAAATTTTCCTCAAACTCCTAGCTGGCACCTCTTCTACTCCCTCCACCTTTTCCTCCTTTTTCTTCATCTTCCCATGTACTCACTCCCCTTCTTTCCCACTAAGCAGAGTACATCCAAAGAAGAGAGAAGCTCAGAAACGTGTGAAGAAAGGTCTGTGTGTTGGGCTGGGACATTACAAGCATCTAGATCATAAACTCTTCAAGGGTGAGGATTTCCTCTTCTTTCTCTTCCCTAAATCAGGCACTTTGACAGAGTGGAAAGGACACTGGATTTGGCAGCAAAAGAACCAGTGATTCATAAGTCTGCTCCTTACCACCTTCAGAATCCTTTAACATACATCACTTCACTGCCTTCTGGCCTCAGTTTCCTCGTTTGTAAAATGAGATGAATTAGATTCTAAGGCCTACATTCTATAATTTTACTTTCACTCTATCCTTTCATAGAAATTTTGTTCAGTCATGTCCAACTCTTGGTGACCCCTTTTGGGGTTTTCTTGGCAAATATACTGGAGTGGTTTGCCATTTCCTTCTCCAGTCCATTTTACAGCAAAGAGGGTTAAGTGACTTTGCCCAGGGTCACCGAGTCAGTAAGTGTCTGAAGCCAGATTGAACTTAGGAAGATGAATCTTCCTGACTCTGATCCTGGCATTCTATCCACTGTGCCATCTAGCTGCTCTTTTCATAGCCTACTACAGTGCTTGCATACCTGACACATATAACAGTCTATCAGTTTCTTTACTTTCCTTGCCTGGAGGATGCCCCTTTAATCTCAGGCTCTTGAATTGGTGAATCAAACATACTTTGGAAAGAGAGCCGAATTTGGAGATTTGGATTCTACTGGAATCTGTATTGTCACTGCCTGCATGACCTGGACAAGAGACTAAATCTCCGAGTCCCAGTTTCTTCATCTGTAAAATATAGGGGGTGGGTTTGAATTGAATGACTCTAATGACCAAGGTCCTTTCCAGTTCACATTCTACCAGGGGACATAAATTCAAAGAAAATGGAAGGTCATCTCAGAAAGGAAGGCATCAGCCACTGGGAGAAAACCTTCAGTTATTTAGAGCCAGAAGGGACCTTACAGGTCATCTGTTCCCACCCTCTCATTTTGCAGATAAGGAAACTGAGGCTCATGGAGATAATGTGAATTGCCCAAGTCTGTTTGGTATTAAGTGAGAGTCAGGATTTGAACCTATATTCTGAGTCCAAAATCAGTGCTATTTCCACTGTTCTCTGGGAATACCTAAGGCCTGGTTCGAAACTGCTATGCTATCTCTCCCTATACCCACCTCAAAACCTGTCTTTACTTTCCATAACACTCATCAATTTTTCTCCTTGAATTCCCTCTCCCCAGTCACAACCACCTGGGCTACTTCATGCTTCTCTTTAAAAAGCCTGAGATAGGTATGGTCAGGAAAGGAAAGAATGAAGGGCCAAAGACAAAAAGGGAAAGAGGGAAGTGCGGGGAGAGGCAGGAGAAGGAACTCACTTCTGATCTGCATATGTAAATGTTTAATCTCAAAAAGGTCTCCTCACAGCCAAAAACAGGGCTGGTGGCAAGTTCCCTGGAGAGGGAACCTGGCAGAAGTCTTTGTGTCTTAGACTTTGTACAACTCTTGGGCGGCGATGGTGGTAGAAGTGGAGGCCTGAAAGTGAAATAGGAAAGGAGATGCTAGGAAGCTGGAGATAGGAAGGAAACAAGAGATTGGAGACCATGGATTGAAAGCCATGCATCCGTGTGTATTGGTTTATCTGTGTTTAAATGAGATATGCTGAGGAATAATACAAGCCAGTGTTCCTTCCCATATTTGGGAAGTATGTATATTCAGGTGAATGTTTTTTTTCCATTTTTCTGGCCATGTAAAATTGTATTTCTCTTGCCTACATATATACATATAGGTCAAGATGTGATAGGGTGGTTTGTATGTCTATGTGAATACCCATGAGATCATACTGGGGATGTATGGAGCTGAGACTTCAGGACTTTTCTCCATGTCAGTCATCAATACTTTCATTAATCCAGCCCTGTATGTACCCTTGTGCATTAGAGCACTAAGGTGTGGGAAAACTGACATGTTGGAATGTGCCCTTGAACAAATTCAGGAACACATCTGCATACTGCTATGCTTTGGAATATATACAGTATAATTTAAATAACAAGTCAGAAAGGTATTCTATGCATCTTTCCTAGTTATTTTCAAGAATATTTGTGTATACTATGGACATACATACATGCTATGGTATCATGTACCTAGGAAGATATTTATTATTAAATTCCTTGGTAACCCTGAGCCCAGTGTGGCACTGTTCTGTTGCTGGTATATTTTTCTTCTAGCTTGAAGTTGCTAGAAGTGTTCCAACCAGATGTATTCTTTCTCAGGAAGGTGTCTCAGAGGCCATGTCTGATTTGTGGCATTTGAGTAAATGCCTATGTATATATCTGTACCCAGTTTGAGAGCACACAAGTGTGTATATCTATATGGGTGGGAGTTTCAGTGTGACCGCATGCCAATTGTGGGTACCTCTTTGCCACAGGTTTGCATCCAGGTGCATTGTCTATTACAGAGCACTTGGACATCACCTTGTGATTGTGTGTGATGTATCTGTGTTCCTGACAACTGGATTTGGGAACTTGTGTGTCCTTGCATTTCTGTCCTGTCCTTGTGTTGTCAAGATGCAACTTGGCCCATGTGTGTGGCTTGTGTGCCTGTGTACAGCCTGGTGTGGGTGTGTTTGGGGTGGATGTAATTACTGGGCTCAGCCCAGCTCTAATGAGTGTGATCTCGTTACACTCTCACAGCGAGGCCCCTAATGGAGCTCACCTCATTTCACAGCCATTAGAGATGGAGATGGAGCCCCGCCCCCTGGGCTCAGCCAGCCACTCCTCCCGGGCCACATTCTTTCCCTCTGGCTCGCCATTTCTCAGCTCCCTCTTTCCTTCTCCCTCCATTTGTCTGTTCTCCTTTTCCTTCCTGCTTTGCTCTACAGCGTTATCTCTGCTCCCTTCCCTTCTCCTTCCTCTTCCTCCAGGTGCTTCTCCTTCCTCTTCTCCACCTCCTGACCCCTTCCCTGACTACCTATTTCCCCTTTCTTTTCCTTCCTTCCTCTCTCCCTCCTCCCTCTTTTGCCTCGTCTGGCCAGAGGACAAATCTCAAGGGGAAACTAGCAAAGACAAACAAGGAGCAGTGACTTCATTATTGTCATTAATTTGCCACTTCAGTTCCTCCCACAAGGGTCAAACCCAGCACGGCTTGGACCTGGACTGCCACGGGGAGGGGGGAGTTGGTCCCTGGTCTCTGGCCCTCCCCTTCCTCCCCCTTCCCAGGAGGTACCCGCATCCCCTGTCTAGCAGATTCCTCTCCTTCCTCCATCCTTCCTCCTTTCTTTTCCATCACAATTGGGCCATTCTTTTGGCCCCAGCCCATCCTTCCATTACCACTCCCAGTCTCCGTCACATTCAGTTAGTTTCTCCTCCCTTCCATCTCAGCCTTATCTCACAAGATTGTTGTTTCACATAATGTATGTGAAAGAGCTTTGTAAACAATAAAACACAATACAAATATATAATTATGCCAGTTCTTAATCCCTCTCTCCTCCTTTGTCTGCCATACTCATTTTTCTCTCCCTTCTTTCTCCTCCCTCTTCCTTGAATCCTGGTTTTCTGCTTTTGCAATGACTGTCAGGCAGTCCTTACAGGAACATGGTGGAGAGAGGAGGTCAGAGGATGACACAGGGTTCTTCTGGTCACTAGCAACCCAGACAGAATCCGAGCTCGACAAAGATAAACAGAACTAGAGAGAGAAAGGGAGACCCAAGCAAATCCCAGTGCTAGAGGAGCAGGGCTTTGGACATCAGAATCAAGAGGAGGGAGAACCCACTGGTCAGAATGAGATGAGAGGAATTTGAGGGTGGAAATGACAATCAACCCAATTCCACTGGGATACCCAATCTAGGTCTTCCTACACTAACCTGTGTTCCTTTCCATTCTAAAGTCAAATGAGTGGGGTCTGACTAATTACATTTTACCTTAGTCTTTGCCCTTAAAAAAGGGAATAGATAATCTGCTGGGGTAGGCAACACAACACTCACATACAAATTCTGCTTCATTGTATACCATGGACATAAACGTGCTACACACAGCCATGTTACACACACATGTATATTATATTTCATGTCATATTTATAGAAAACAGCTCTGTAGCATCCCATGGCAAAAACCTCTTAGACACATATGCCATATGCACATAGGACAATAGCTGCAGAAAGCCCACACAATGCTTGTTCACAGACACAAACCTAGGCTTTGTTATTCATGTAATTCTACATGTGTCAATGTAGAGGAAGGGTCCCTTTCCTTCTATCTTTTCTCACCCACGGAATTTGGAGAAGACAAAGCAGACATAACTTGATTTTCAGGGGGACAGAGGTGAGCTGCCCCTGTACCCACTACTGAACCCCATCATAGCTAAGAGACTGAGAAGGGGAGGAAGCATGTGTGAAAGGGGAGAGCATTTCTGCATCTTAACTCCACCCCTCTTTTGCCAGGAAAGGTGAGGGTCAAGAATGAAGAAAGGCAGGACAGAAGACTTCTAGGCTTCCCTAGGGTGACAGGGGGCTCAGGGCAAGTGGGTGGTGGGATGGCTTAGCTTAATATGAGAAGCCAGAAAAGAAAGATGGAAAAATCAATGAAATGAGTTTCTAACGGTGAGGTAAAGGACCGCCGTGTCGACAGCCTGTCGCCTGCTGCAAAATATGAGCTGCCCGAGTCCACAGCGGTAGCTGACAGCATATGCAGCCTCCACGATCCCTCAGCCACTGTCCCCATGGCTTGCTATCTAGCTTTTTCTCTCTGACCATAATATCCCTAGCTTGCCCTAACTGCTCAAGTGAGAGCCAAAACCCTCTCCAGGGTTTCTTAATGCTGTCTTTCCTAGAATTCCTCCACTACTTCCCTCACCACTAGACTGGGTTGCTTTTCCTTTCTTGGAGCATCTCTTGCCCCTCTCTTTTTTCTATTCTCTTCATCTCTTGTGGTGGATCTCTCTGAATATGTGTTTGTTCTGTAATTTCCCCCCTTCTGTTCCCGGCTACCTCTGGCTCCCCTGCCAATGGAGAACTAGACATCTATCTACATCCATCTTCCACACTTGTCCTTTATAAGAGATAAGTCATCTGTGCCATGTTCTGCCCTTTAGGTTCCTCTGGAAATGCTGGCTTTCCTATCATTGACCTGATTGGGAGTGGGGAAATTAAAGTGGACTTGCAGTGATTTATGAACCCTTTATTTGTAACCAACTGTGTACGTGGAGGTGTCTGTCTAGTAGACTATGCTCATGTAAATTGTGGGGGAGATGTGTTGAGGATGCTGTTTCTAGTTCCCATATATTGACTTTGCTTGGAAACTAGTATCACTCAACCAGGGACCCAACTAATTAACCTCCCTACTCCATCCTTCTCAGGCTCTACCACTTCACTCTTGGCAAATCTCCCAAAATCTTTTCAGAGGCTCTCCCATCTCCACTTGATTCAGAGAAGGCCCTAAAAGGCCTTGATCCTCTTCTATCATTCCTCCCACATAAACTCTTATCAGCTTTAGCTCCCATTTACATAGGATTTTACCCTTTTCCAATCCTCTCCTTGTCCTCTATCTTCCAACCTCTTGGTCTTAGGGAGATTTGTGAAGGGAAAGGGGAAAAGTGAAGCTCCTTCTAGGCCCCTCTCTTTCCCATTTCTATCCTTACAAATGACTTATTCCAACTCAGTCTGTTCTCCCTCAGTTACAAATGACACTGCCACCTGACATTTCAGAATTCTTCTTTCTCTCTGTCTGGTTAGCTCAGATCTCCAGCTCAACCCAATCCTCTCTCCTTTCAGTTCTTATAAGCTCCCTCTTTTTCTGCATTTCCAGTGACCTCCTCTAGTTACAAATCGGATTCAGCCTTCCCCTAATTTCCTCAGCGTTTCCCTTTCCTCCTCTGCTTGCCCGTACCTGATTGCCTTCTAATCACCATTTCCTCACTACTCATTGCTCTGTCTTGTTTTCTCCACACTTCAGCACAGCACAGGAATTGAATAAATAGGGCCTTGTTCTGAGTTCAAAGAACAGCCCTTAGTAAAGTGAGGTCAGACACCAAGCTATCAGATTGGGAAGTCCTACAGATCACATTCAGATCCAGTCCTCAGACTTCAGATACAGCTACCCAGCAAAGCAGCGTTGCCTGTATAATTCTCAAGGTAATACTAGCTGTCTATGACATCACAGAGGGGGGAACCCTGTCAAGTTACCAAGGCAACACTAGCAATTTATGACATCAGAGGCTTGAAGTCTCTAGTTCTTAGAGGGCTAAGAAGGTTTGAGTTTCTGAAAGCTAAAGTAACCAGGAATCCTGCTTTCCTATCACCTCTCTTTATTGATGGTCTCCTGAATTTGGAATGTAGTTCAAAGGTTTCTGCTATTGTGATGGAGGATGCAGGACTCTACTGACTGTTTAAGAGACGTTTGCTCTCTTTGCATCTCTTCTTTTTCGCCATCTCTCTCAGTCCCCTTCTACTAAATCCGTTTCCCCCACAGCCTCTCCTCCATCTGCCTCTTTGCATGGATCATGCTTTGGACATTGCACATCCTCAGTACTCCAGAAGCACTTGTTTCCTAGAATAGATCCTTCTCTCTTGACTGTTTCTCCATCTCTCTGATCCTTTCTGTCATGCCTCCTTTTTGGAGGTATCTTTATTCTTTTACTGTTTTCTGGTGCCTAGGGAGGCTGCATGAAATAAAGGATGGAATGCAGCATCTGGAGTCAGGAGAGAACTGAGTTCAAATCCCACTTCCCACAATCACTGGCAGTGAGACCATGGGCAATAATTTACTTAGCCTCTCTGAGTCTTAGTTTCTTCTTCTGTAAAATGGGGATATTATCTTTCATAGCCACCTCTCAAGGGTTGTAGTGAGAATCAAATGAAATAATGTACATACAGTATATTGAAAATACATGTCAGCTCTCATCACCATCATCATTTTTCTCTGGTTCATTTTATCTCTTTTTCTCTCCATCTCATTCTGCTTTTCCTGTTGACCTCTCTATGCATCTGTTTTTAATCTTTTTCTTTTAACTCTCTGGATATCTTATTCCATTTCATTCTCATCCTCTCTCATTCCTTCCCCACTCTGTATATCTTTTACTCTCTCCATGTTCTTCATGCCATACATTTCCGTACCCAACATCTTTTGCCCCCCTCTTCCCTTCTTTCCGTTTATCTGTCAGTTTTGAAAGCTCCCTCATTCAGTTTATCTCCAATTCTCTTTCTCATCTTATCCAGCTTCTGACAGGCCTTGAAAACAGTGACGGGCTGAAACCGAAGCAAACTCCCAAGCCCCTGTGGCCTGTTTTCCTTCCCTTAGGTTGAACTTGCTTGTCTCTTGGGCTTTTGCACAGGCTAGCTTTCACCTCACTAATGAATACTGTGCCTAGTAAAGAATTGGTGCTCACGCCAAATATGGTAACAGCAGCAATGAAAGAATGTTCTTTGGGCCCAGGGAAAAGACGAACAGGAATGTGAGGAAAAGGCCACTGAAATGTATCATGACTCACAGACATGGAGAATCTGGAACACAGGAGGAAAAGAGGCGGTGGGACAAGAGGGGAACTCTTGCAAGATATCAGCCCACACACACAAAGTTGACAGTTGGCTGAGAGGATGACCCTGGCAAAATGTAGGCGTTAAAGAGCCTCATAATCCAATGACAACTTTGCCTTAGCCTGTTTATTTGCCTTCTCTTTAGAGGAGGGTCATATCACAGAGCTCTATCACCTTCAGCCACTGGGATTAAAAATGTCAGGAGGGAACAGAAATGAGAGAGGAAAGGAAGGAGGAACTAGGGAGAATGGGTGGGAAAAAGGTAGAAACAAAGGCCAGAGAAGGAAAACAAGAAGGGAGAGTAAGTTGGAAATAGGGAATGAAACCAAAGTGGAGGGAGAGAAAGTGATGAGAGTGAGCTGGAATGGGAAGAAGTTTAGGGGGAGGCATAAAGGCCACGGTAATGGCAAATGGGCTGCTAAGAGGGGAAAGCCAACTACACAGTCCTGTGCCCTCTCCACTCCCACCCCGTGAAGGCTACAGAGGTGGCAGAGTGGGCACAGTAGCCACAGGGAGCGCCTGCCACGCGCCGCCTCCGTCCCCTTTCTTCCCAGTCCCCCAATTCCATTCCAAAGACAAGTTATCACAGCCACAGTCGGCCAAGTGCCAAGACAGGGGTGAATCGGGTTAACAGCTGGGCAGGAGCATCAGATCTGGCAAGGAGGGACACAGCCTGACGGGGACATCGCGTGGACGCGGGGTTAAATGAGGCAGGGACAGACTGAGCGATAAAGAGGTGAGAGGGAGCCTGCCAGGTGAGCAGACAGGAGAGCTACGAGGGCGCACACACACGGACACACAAACACACGCAGAAAAAGGAAAATTCAGCCGCAGGGGCAGCGAGAGAAACAAGCACAAACATGGAGAGAAAACGGGGCACCGAGAGAGAAGCCCCGGCCAGACCTCCTTCACCTTGACCGCGCCGCTGCCCCCCTGCCCCCTGCCCAGCCCTCCCCTCCACACTCGCACACGTCTATGCCCAACTTCGGATCCGGAAGCGAAGGCGGCCCGACCCCCGCGCCCTGCCGCAGCCCCGGCCGCCCCACCTCCCCGCGCTGCCCACGCGGGACCTGCCCCCTGACAGCTCGCGCCCCGGCCCCCGGCCCGGCCGGCGCTGGGTCCCCGCGCCTCCCCCCGGCCCCCGGCCCCCGGCCCGGCCGGCGCTGGGTCTCCGCGCCTCCCCCGGCCCCCGGCCCCCGGCCCTCCGCTCCGGCGCTCCCGGCCCCCCGGCCCCGCGCCCCCGGCCCTCCGCTCCCGCCGGCCGCCCGGCGCTCTCGGCGCGCCTGCCTCCCCCGGCCCGCGCGGCCAGGGAGCGAGCGGAGCGCGAGCGAGCACGAGAGCGCAGCAAAGAAACCCCGGCAGCATCGGAAATCGATGCACTTACACCTCAGCTGGAAGCAGACGGCAGTCGGGTCGGCCGCGGAGAGCGCCGGGCGGGGGGGGGGAGAGGGGGAGGGAGGGGGCGACTCGTCGGGCTCCGTCCTCTCCGGCCCTCCTCCTCCTCCTCCTCCCTCCGGGGCTCGCTCCGGGCGCCGGGGCAGGGGGAGAAGCCCACAGACAGACAGACAGGGAAGGGGCTGCTAATCAATGCTACTGGGCTGCGGCTCAAGTGTTTCCCCGGCTTCGTGTGGGGGTTCCCATTGATTCACCCTGGGCACTCGCTCCCTGCCTCCTCCTCCTCCTCGCCCTCCTCCTCCTCGCCCTCCTCCTCCTCCACTCCCTCACTCCTCCGCCTCATTCACTGGCTAGAACCGTGGCGTCCCAACACAATGGAATAATCAATACCCAGGCGCCTGGGGTTGCCCCACTGAGCAGGTGCAGCCGTCCTCTCGCCGGGGCATGATGGGAGATGTAGTCCGGATCGCCCCCACCCCGAGCAGGGACGTCACTGTAGTACCCGGCGCTGGAAACATCTGCAAACTGGGGGGAGGGCGGCTTCTGCGCCGCTCTGCGCCCCCGGCGTCGTACCCCATTGCCGTGCGGTCACAGTCTCCCCCCTATCCAGAGGCCGGCCCCAAGGCAAATACCTTAGGGGCTCACATTCCTTCCTCTCCCTGTTCCTCTTCTCTTGCCTACAGAAACCATAAATATCTTACCAGCTTCTGCTTTCTTCTAGGTCCCCAGAGCTGCTTGGGGCCTGTCTCTCCCTCCCGCCTCCCTCCTTCCTGCATCCTTAAACTGGCTATAATAACAATATTGGTAACCTTAGGCAGCCCTTTACTTACGTGCGCTTATTTTTTCACCAAATAGCCCTAAAAGTGGGCATTCGGGCCATCTGACAGATGAGGGAACCACAATTCAAAGAGGTTGAGTGATCCCCCAAATAATATGGCTAAAACTCTATGTACAGCATTCATAACACAACTGCCAGTCTTATCCTTCCGACCGACACCTGCTTCTTCCCCTTGTTTCGTGCCCCTCTCTGTCCCTTGAGCACAGAGAGCTAAGAATCGATTCTTTCTGTCTCACCGTTAGCCGGAATTGTCTACATGGATACCTATCTCCTCTGTTCCCCTCAATAGGAAACGCAAAAGCTCATGAGGTCATGACTATGTGGGGTTATATTCAAGCACAGGGAAAACATTATATCCTCTTCGCGGGACAAAAGCAACTTAAGAGGAAGCAGATTTTGGTTTAGGTCTATGAACTGAGAGTCAGAACATCTTGATTTTTCTTCCATGCTCAAGAATCGCCACAGCTGGCAAGGAAGGCACAGCCAAAAGTGGGTTGGAGAAGGAAGAGAGGGGCTCTTGCTCAAGGGGTTCCTTTGCAATTCAGTACCCCTAGCTGGCCATTTGTACTGGCCTGGAAATGAGCAAGAACTGGGGAGGCAAGGACTGGCTCCTCTCAATCCCAGACATTTCCCACCTTTCAGACCCTCTGGAGGCCTGTTTTTCTGAAAGTGCCAAATACAGGTAGGTTGAAGAAAACACATCTCCTCAATAAGATGCCATCCCCTCCACCTTTCCAGAGGGTCAGAGATATGAAAGCTCAAAGCGACACCAAGACTTTTGGGACACCTTGTCCAATGAAGGCATGCTGCCTCTCCGTTATTTTAATCAGGTCACACCATCTGACTCCTCTAATGTCTGTTCAGACCAAACCAAACCATACTTTTTGGAATCCAAAGACCTGGATTACAGTCACTTTGCATTTGGTAGCTGTGTAACCTTGGATGAGTCACTTAACCCAGGTCTCAGTTTCCTCATCTGTAAAACGGGGATAACAACCCTGGCACTAGTTCAGAGGTGGTGGGAGGCTCAAATGAGAAAGAACATACACAAAACACTTCTGACACACTTAAAACGCCATAGAATTGCAAGTTATGATGATGATGATGATGATATAACGCCCTTTAATTTCAAATGCACTTGCAATCAGAAATCTGGGTCTGAGGGGAGAGGTCAATCTTTTATTCTCCACACCTCCGTCATGCCCAGGGCAGTGCCTGGGGGGATTTGGGAGGTGGAGAGGGGAGTGGCCCAGCCTATATTTCCTAGCCGCGGGGTTTGAGGCTGTCCGTGGGAGTCAGGACCTAGCCTCCCCTCTTTCCCCAACATTGCCCCCCCCCAATCCCTTCCCTAGCTCAGTTCTCTTTCCCTCTCTCCCGTCGCCAGCCGCCCAGCCCAGCATTAAGTCGGAGCCCCTCTGGCCCTAATTGCAGCTTTCCCGTCACCATGGAGACAGGGAGGTGGGATAGTGTAGGCGAGGTAGGGGGAAGGGGGGGAAAGAAGGGCAGAGGGAGCGTCTCTGCTGAACTACATCTCCCACAATGCTCCCGGCTCAACTGCTCGCCGGCTCCGCCTGAGGCCCAGTGACCCCAGCCCGCCCCAGGACCCAAGTCGGGACGAGGGGTGGAGCGCGGGCGCTTTGGCCTCACTCCTTCGGCCCACAGCCAGGGACTCGTCCCCCTTGACAGCCCGCAGGCCTCCCGGACCCGGCCCGCAGTCTACACCGTCCCAGCCAGGAACTAATATGGCCGCTGGAGCCGGGTCCAGGGCCGAAGGCGCGAGGGTGAGGCCGGGGCTCGAGGCCCGGGAGATCGGAGGGTGGGGTGGTGGTTGGCTCCCGGCATGCATTGTGGGGAAGTTCCGTCCTGCCCCCTCTGAGCCGTGGGGCGGGCGCAGTCCCGGGGGAGGTGGCCGGGAGACCCGGGGAGCGACCTCCATGAGTCTGTTTCTGACAAGTCCTGGGGGGGGGAGAGGAGTGGGGATCCCCATCCCCATGGAGCTGGGTGCTTTCCCATCTGTGAAATGGGGATCCTACTGTTTCCGAGGGCTTAGAACACGGGCAGAGGCGCTCTGTTAATGTCAGTTAGCACCTGGCCGGAAGGACTGACCTACTGTGTGCTAGATGGAAACCGCCAGGGCACATTTGTAGGAGGAAACAACTTCGTATTTTAGTCTGAGGAATAAGGCGGAAACCTGCCCTAGCTCGAGGTTGGAGGAGAGGAGGGTTGGTGGGTGCCCCGTGCCCACGTAGGGTGCCATGACTTTGTTGGTGCGGGACCCCACCTGCAGCCAGGCTCCCAAGTCCGGAGTCTAGGTGTCACGCCGGTGTTCTGTGGATCCAAACTAGGATGTGCAGTTCAGGTTTCCCCGGCCCAGGTCGGCTCTCTGAACCACACCGGGCGATCTCTCCCTTACAGACAGCCGAAGCTCAATCAGTGTTGGTTGAGTGAGCCATTGGCCGTAGGCACCATGACACATCCTTGGATTGAAGTGGAGCAAAAGTTTGTCCCCAGCCCAGGCATCGAGGATCGGTTGAAGGAGCTGGGGGGCACACAGGAGAGCCAGATTTCTTTCCGGGATAGCTACTACGACACCCCCGAGCTGACTCTCATGAAGGCCGATCACTGGCTCCGCCATCGGGAAGGCAGCGGGTGGGAACTCAAGTGTCCTGGAGCGGGAGCCAACGCCGGCTCCCATACCAAGTACATGGAGCTCACGGCAGAGGCCCAGATAGCAGCCCGCCTGTGTGAGAGGCTGGGGCCAGCGGGGCTGGGCACCGAGAGTGTGTCCGAGATGCTGGGGCGGCTGAAGCTGCAGGAAGTAGCCAGTTTTGTGACGGAGCGGAGTGTCTGGAAGCTGGCTCTGTCTGGGGCTGGTGATGAAGAAGAGCCCCTTACAGTAGACCTGGACACAGCAGACTTTGGCTATGCAGTAGGGGAAGTGGAGGCCCTGGTCCGAGAAGAGGCTGAGGTCCCAGAAGCCCTGGAGAAGATACATAGTCTCAGCTCTTTGCTTGGTGAGGGGGCACGCAACTTTGTTTCTCCTGTATCCTCCAGCAGGGTTGGGACTGACCTATTGGGCAACAAGATGGGGGCGGTGCTCCTGAACCACTTCTGTAACAATTTATCTAAATTCCTTTCCTGTCTCAAATCCTTCCCCCTCCACTGATTAGTAGCTCCGGCCAGGTCTGTATTTCATCTCATTTCTTGGAATTTTCCGGCTTTCTTCTGTGTGTCCCTCCCTGACCGTATCCAGCCCCCATCCTGCTCCTCTTTGACTCCACCTTGGTTCCCAACCTGATTCATTTCTGTTCTTCAATCTCATCTTTCCATTATTCCCGCCTATCCAGTTAGTGCCTCCACTTGTAGCTGCTTTCTTTTTATTCAATGCCAATTTTTTTTCATCATTTCCCAAATTATATTTCACAGAATCCTGGTATTCCATGTGACGTGAGTAGTATTTTCTTGGTAATGTCCGTGCTAGTAATATTTACCCTTAAGCAAATGTGTATCACACGATTATATGGCCATTTCTGGGTATAAAGACTGGCTTATTTTGCTTACAATTTCAACAACTTCTTTCAGTGTTGGGGGTTGTTCAGCCCTAAAAGTGCCATTTCAGGCCTCAGAGTTCTGTGGGCAGATTAGTTTAACAGTGTGGATCTAGGCCATCTCCTTGATTTTAGACAAGAAAATGAGGCCCAGAGTGGTAGACTTGCTCAGGGTCATATGGATATAGAGCCAGAAAAAGCCCAGGCCAGTGTGCCTTTTCACTCAAACATAGTGTAGTAGAAATGGCCTCAGCCTGAAAAGAAGGCCAGGATCCCTTAAGGAAAGTGGTGCAATGTGCTGGGAAGGGCATTCCAAAGGTGGAACACCTGGGTTCAGACTCCAGCTTTACTTCTGGTGAGACCTTGGCCATATCACTTCCTCCTGGGAGGTTGGGACCAGGTGACCTTTCATATGTCTATGGCTCTGTGGATCTATTTCAAATCCAAGAGTTCTGTGGCCAAACTAGCTTGGGAAATGCTAGACTGTATCACTTCTATTGTCTTTGTAGCTGTAAGGGGAGACCTGGGCATGTTATATTCATGATAAAGAATTAGTGTTCCCCCCAATCTCTCTTGGGAAGAAGGTTGGTAAGAAGACATTAGAAGGATCCCTCCCTCTCTTGTTTAACGTATGCTGTTTTTCTACCTCAAATCTCTGTCCATCCCTAGGGGATTACAAGTTATATAGCCCACTATATCCTATACCAGTCTAGAAAACAGACTGGGCACCCTATTCCTTTCATTCATTTTAACAGATATAATCTTATGTGCAACTATGGGGGATACAAAGAAGCCTACACAGACACTGTCCTCTGTTTGTGTCTAATGGTACCATAAGTCTTCCTTGTTACATGTGGTGTGAGCCTTTTCCAGGCGGGTATGGAATTGTGGATATCTCTGTCCATAGCGATAGCTTTACCTTTCTGATGGGCTATCATTCTTCATTCCTTGGTTTACATCTGTGTGTATTTGTGGCCCTGCTTCATTACCAAGCCAATGAGCTCTGGCCTTCTCTAGAAGGGCTTTAATCTTTATCAGGGGAAAGAAGCAATAACTGAAATGAGCCAGTTGCTATAAGGCCTTTCCCATCTTCCATTGGATAGCAGAAAGATTATATTTACCTTCACATATTTTTGCCTGCCTCTGGCAGCTGGGGCAAGAACTGCAGTCCAGAATAGCCTGTGTTAACCTGACTCCAAAGATGAGGGAAGGGGTAGCCCCAGGGGTTGAGGAGGGCTATTTCATGTGTGTTACAGAGCACTTTTAAGGCAAGGGAGGTAGAAGGTTGAGGTTAGAGCTCAGGGGCTTATGCTGTCTAGAAAATTGCTTTAGGGCATGCTGACTGTGTGGCTTAGGAAATGGAACAGGCTGAGAACTGCTTGATTTCTCATGCTTTCCTACCTCTCTCCACCTTTTTGCTTATAGGCGTTTCACAGCAAGAGCAAACACCTGGCAAGCTGATCGTATACCTGAAGCGATTCAGGCCTCAGGACTACCAGCGCTTGTTAGAAGTGGCCACAGGGAAGAATGACAAACAACAGGGATCCGCAGCCATGGAGAATTAAACAGCTACAACATGGGACGAGTAGGTGTCATTTGTTTGGGGGCTGGGGCTCAGGTTAGGGCTAATGAGGTCCCCTCTTAAATTCCCCAGCCTCCTTCTTACTCTGTCCCTCCCAGTCCTTCTGCCGTCTCCACTTCCTTTGCTTTCTCTCTCACCTACCCCACTACCTCCTCCCTGCTCACCTCCTTTCCTTCATCCGTCAGATGCAATCTGTGGGCTGCCCCTCTCCCCCAGCCGCTAAGCAGCCTCCATTGATTTCCGCTCGTGTTTATAGGATTTCCACTTAGCCGTGATCAGTAGTTAAGCACAGGAAAATCCCTCGCCAGCCCCCCCTTGGTCGATGCCATTGATTCTGCCAGCGGCTCCTCACCGCCTTACAGCTGAGTTAGAGATGAGGGCAAGCAGAAGGGATTTCCCTGGCTGGAGTTGGTGGGAGTGTTGGGGAGGGGAAAGAGGTGGGAGACTCTGATGTCCCTGGCAGTGGTATCTGCCTTTGACCGAAGATAGTAGATTAGGTTTTGTGTGAGTTTTTGAGCTAAATTTCTGCCCTGTCATGGGGGACAAAGAAAATTCTCTGTTTATAGACTTCCCCAAGGCTCACAGTAGAAACCTTTTCTTGAGAGGCTCTCTGTTGTTTCCTAGGGCTCTGTCCCCAGAATAGACCTAGACATGGCTTTCTTTCCCCAAGTTTATTATAATCCTTCATTGCCAGGGGGAGATCAGCGCCCCCCATACCCCAGTCTGTCTCTGCACTAGACAATCATGAAGGCAGAGTGCCACCTACTGGTAACCCTTGGGCACAGTGACTTCAAGCCCCACAGGCTCAGTCTAGGGGCTCTTTGGAGAGGCTGGGACTTCTTCCTGCTCAGGTTAAGGAAGCACGTTCTATCACTGCCATGTGTGTGGAGGGAAGTCCTTCACCTCGAAGATCTCCTGCACTGACTGTCCAAAGTGGTTGTACGTGAGTCGCAATCTCATTCGCAAAGGGGCCTAGGAAGGAGAAAATCAAAGGGAAGGTAACTGGCTTTTTTCATTCCTCTAATTCTCCATGGCTGTCCTTATCCAGAAGGGTTCCTGGTTCTCACCTTGTTGGGATTGAGGACTCTGAGGACCTGTGTGACAGGAGGACCTCCCTGAGCAGGAACTGTGTCCCCACTGGGTATCTGCAGCTGCAGCTGGAAACTCTGGCCAGTGGGGTTGGGGGGGGAAGCAAGGTAAGGTAGACTTTTCAGTTTCAGCAGGCCCTTATACAGGCCTGTCTTCCCACGCACCACTTTTCCCCCAGCTCTACTCCTTTGCCTTTTCCTATAAGCTCTTAATTCTCCCACTCAAACCTGGTCTAGTATTAACCTTGGGTACAGCAGCCTGACATACAAAGTGGGTGACATCACTCTTGGAGGTGTTGCTAGCAGTTGCTGTAATCAGAAGCAGGGCTGGTGTCTCAGCAGAACGGACGAAAGACAGATTCATCTGTAGTCCCTCTCGGTCAAATACCTTTAGACCTGGGATGGGTGCTACAGTAGGGTTATAGAGATGAGCTCAGTCTTAGGAGTCTGGAATGGCCAGGTGATATAGAGAAGTAGAAGAGAGGAAGGGAGAGACAGTTTTGGATGCTCCAGATAAACCCTACTACGTAGCCCTGTAGGACTGCACACTTGCATGTCATGTCAGCATTCCCCTATGCCAGTAACTTACGTAGGGAGGGGGTATTGGAAGGAAGATCCAGTAGGTGTAATAAGGAATCTCCTGGGGTTAGATCTAAAGCAGAAGATGGCTGGGCATCCCTACTGGCATTATCCAGGAGATCCAAGAGGTCTAAAAGATTTGAAGTCTGTGGGAGACCAAAGAAAAGGATCAGTATGGGATGGGGGAAGAGGCTAAAATTCTCCTGGCTCTCGTATTTCCAGTCTCCTCACCGGGGGTTCAGTGGAAAATTGGACCTCTCTGTTTGGACTCCAAGGCTCTCCTTTGTCTTCTCCTGGCTCATGGTCTTGGGGTCCACCATGCTCCACAAGAGGCATCTTCTCCAAGATTGCCGATCTGAAGGGGACACAAACCAGGCAGCCTGGCTTCCAGGACTATCCCTGCCTACCATTTTTCTTTTGCACTAATGGTATATAAGGGAGACCAACTGAGAGAGTAACTAGCTCAGTGAATATAGTCATAGCTTCTGGAAAAAACAATGAAAATGCTTGTTTTACTCTGGGTATGCCAGTGCTGTTTTTGCATTCTAAGAAATGTTGTCTGGAAGGGCTGAGAAAACCCAAATTTGGTAGGTAGAGGACAAGAGAGGCATTGGCAAGGACTCTCTGGGTGCTGAGAAGGTCCTTTCATTGTCTTTGGGTATGTTGGGAGCATGGCAGGGGGAGCTCCGGGGACAGATTGTCATACCTCATATGATCATACTTCCGGAACAGAGCATTATATTCCACAGCCCTCTGTTGCAACTCTATATCCAAGCAACTTCCATAGATGGATACTACTTGTCGGATGCGGCTGGAACATACAGTAGACAGTGTGGAGAAGAGGGATGGGGTAGAGGTTAGTGCAGCTGGAAGTCTAGTCGTCACCCACCCTACCCTTGTCCTTCTGCCCCAGAAGTGAGAGGGGAGAGAAAGGCTGCCTTAGGGAGGCTTAGAATTCTGTGCCAATCAACTTCAAGGAAAGGGAGGCATGAAGAAAGGTTGGATGCAGTGGAGCCCTAGAGGAACACAGGAGGCCTCTTTCTCACTTGTTGTCTCCTTGGAGTCTGGTGCTGAGTTTCATCAGGGCAGTGAGGGCATAACCTCGGGTAGCTGGCAAGGACAGGTGGGACTGCAACACCTTCTCTAGTAGTGTTAGCACTTCCTCTTCTTGAACCTAAATGGAGGAGAACAGAAGAGATCACAGAAGGGAGGCTCTGATCTTTTACCCCAAAGAGCACTTTTCACTTTCCTTAATGTCTCTGTTCAGTCTCACCTGCAGGGGCTCAGTCTCCTCATAGCTCCCAGACAGCAGAAGGTCCCCATATTCCCCAATGCACCAGGCAGCTACTTGTACCAGGGGCTGCTGCATGGAGAAAGGACAGGGCCAAGTCATCATCTGGGTTCCTCTCCCTCTCCTGACCCTCAGCTCCTGGCCCTATGGTTGGTACTCTGGGACTTGGGTACTTTTTGAGCAGGGAAAGTCAAAGAAGGGGACTTAAGGCAAATGCTATTTAGGGCCTTTAGGGCTAGCCTTAATTTCAGGTATATTGGAGAGGCAGCCCTTTCCCTTGAACTCCCACTGGCCTCTAGTGGTCAAGAGGGAGAGCTGCAGTGTCTAAAAGACTGGAGGGCGATGGGATGGAGGGAGGGTGGTATTCTGTCTGCTCACGAAGGGTAAGTGCAACTTTTTGTCTTGAGGAGGTAGATAAGGACAGAGTTGCTGGAGGGGCTGACGGAAGTGTGGTGGAAAAGGCAGTGGGCTGGCGTCAAAAGACTTGAGTTCAAGTCATGGACTCTGGGGAAAAACACTTAACCTCTGGCCTTCCCTTTCCTCATCTGGAAAATGAGGGGGTTGAATTAAATGATCTCTAAGACCTCCTCCCTTCAAGCTTTACATTCTGCTCTCTGAGGAAACAAAGATATTTAGGGAGTCAGTTGGGCCTTGCCACCGGCCTGTACTGTAGCACCCTGTAAAACCCCAGACCTGCCAGTCTAACTAGTCGATGATCCTTCTGTATGTGTTACCTTTCCCTCTTGGATGGTGAGCTCCTTCTGAGCTAGGGCTGTCTGAATTTTCTGTTTGTATTTCCAGTGCTTGGAAAAGCTTAATAAAGGCTTTTTCATTAATTTATTTATTCATTCATCCACAGGGTATGGATAGAAGATGGGGCAAGGGAACGCATACTCAGTGAATGCATCAAGGAAAGGAATGGGTAGCCTTAGGGAAGGGGCTAGGGTGAGGAAAGGGGGGTTACCTGAGAAATGTCTGCAGCCAAGGCACTGTAGAGCCTGCGCACAGAGTAAGCGTGAAGCTCTTCTGCTCCTCCAATCAACTGAGTTAAGTTAGCCACTGCATCATCTCTCACATGGGCACCTGCCTGCAGAGGGTGAAGTGGGGGAAGACAAGTCAGTGAGTTAGCCCAGTACCTAAACATTTTCCTTTGGGGTTACCTCTAACCCCCAACCCTTCCCTCCCCACCCCTCCAGTGTAATGTTCTCACCGTGGTCAGCACTTGCATTATGGTATCTATATGCC
This sequence comes from Potorous gilbertii, assembly GCA_028658325.1. Lineage (NCBI taxonomy): Eukaryota > Metazoa > Chordata > Mammalia > Diprotodontia > Potoroidae > Potorous > Potorous gilbertii. The sequence continues at coordinate 7,050,276 of CM053774.1, read as the reverse complement.
AGCGCTTTGTTGGGGCAAACCTAGGGGGCAAAGAACAGAATAGGGTTATCCTCTGCATTGTCTACCCAAGGAGAGGAGTATTGGAAGGAGCCTTCTCCTGCATTCCCCATGACCTGAGCACTTCTCACCTCTCTGCAGCCAGCAGGATGCCCGATGCACAGTCTGCTCGAAGATCTACAGGGCAGGATTCCAGGAAACCTTGAAGCTCCTGGGTCATGGACCGAATGTTAGAACTATTCACCAGAGCCAAGCTCAGTTCTAGTGCCCGCCTAGCAGAATAAACAGGGAATGCTTAAACAAACAAAGCAGGGTTCCCCAGTTTTTCCTTCTATTACTAGCTATTTCCTGACCTCCCCCCTCTCCTAGCCTCATCCCAATCATCCCCGGGGATGCAACCTCTCCCTTGGTCACAAGTTTCTACTCTGCCTAACTCTCTTTTCCCAAGCTCCACTCACCGACTAAGGGAGGCATCAGGCTCCCTTAGACACTCTACCACGGTGGGCCGATGCCTCTGCACAGCACTATGATCCGACTGTACCAGTCGAAGCAGTGAGGTCAAGGCCACGTACCTGAGGGGTAAGGGAGTAAGGAGGGAGCAACCATCATACTTTCTTGGAACTGACTCCTATCAGTCACTTCCACAGACACCATCCCCAAACCCTTTGGGACAGGGGCACAGTGGTGAGGGATAGGTACTAATGGGCAGCATGACCCTGAAGGGAAGCTGAGAGATGGGTAGATGACCAGGCACTAGGCTGACAGCCTGAGGTGATCAGGTGTTTATTACCTGATGTTCTTGTCATTGTTCAGCAGGAAGCGGCCAAGGATGTTGACAGCAAGAACCTGGGGCAGGGGGGAGTAAGGGAGAGGGTGATGCTACTGCCTGAGACATGGCAATACATGGCATGGGGGAGCTGGAGAGTACAAGCAGCTGAAGGTGAGTGTCACTAGAGAGCAGAAAAAGGCCAGAGTGACTCCTAGGGGATAGTGTCTGTAATGTCTAGGATTGCGTGATGATATCTGCAGAAGACCAGGGGTGGGAACTAGAAGGAGCAACAGGTATGACAGTAGCAAAATGGGAAGACTAGACAGTACCCGAAGGCCAGAGGCAGAACAGATGTCCACAATGGTGAGTACTGTCTCATATAAGACCGCGTTGCCAGCATTCCGGCTTGTGTCTGTGTTGGTGGCCACCTGCATGGGTGAACTTGAAGTCAGCACCATCCCTAACCTGGGTTCCCATCTAGCACAACTCCCACCAAACTGACCTGGGCCAGCATGTCATTCATGGCCTCACTGCTTTCTTCGTGGTTTCTGCCTAGGATCCGAAGTAGTCTCAATACTTGAACCTTGTAGTAGAGGAATCAAAAGATATGGGGTGAGTAAAAGGGGGCTACAAGGTGGAGAGCTGTTAAGTGGAATTTAGCACTGAAGAGAACACGAGGTACACTTTCTCCTTCAAGGGTCAGAAGGACCCTGGGAAGGCCAGATGGGACCTGTCACCTCTTTAAAGTAAACCTAATCTACTTTCAAGGTTCTTGAATTGCTTGTTATTGGGGTTCTGGGGAGTCAGAACACATTGAGGCTGCTGTGGGCCTCACTTGCCTGCCACTCCAATGCTCACAACCTGGCCAGAACCACGCTCTTTTTAGAGTAGTAGTTATAGCTGGGTTCTTTTTCTTGTCTCTAGACACAGGAAAGGCAGAAGAGAGAGATTATGATGCCAGGGTCAGGTCCGCACCTGCAGGAAAGGGTCACTGACCCCAGCCACGCTATGCTCTACTGAATATCCCGACATCACCAGAGTCCGAAGGATCTGCACCAGCTGGGGAACAACCTGGGGATGAGAAGAGTTTCATATGAGGACACAAGAATGCTGTACCCCCATCCAACCCCTATGCCATCACTACTTTGTACTTTTCTGCCCTAGGAGTTTCCTCATTTTTGACTCACCTGTCTGAAATGTGTGAGGGCAGCAGGGCTTCGCTCACAGAGCTCTGTGATCAGCGTGGTCGTTCCCATCAGGATACCTGGTTTCAAGGAGGAGGGGAGAGGGGGAGGAAGGAAATTAAGTCAAATGCAGTCAGAGGAAAACCTATTCCAAACCTGGACATGCTAACCTGTTTGACTCAGGAAATGATAACCCTCACCTTTCACCTCTGTACCCTGGGCCATGTCACTCTTCTATGACCCATATCCAGAGTTGCAAAAGGAGACAGAACAGTGTAGGAAGGAAGGGTGGCAGGTTCAGATGATGCTATTAACAGTGAGGATGAAAGGAGCTCCCTGAGCAAGAGAGTTCTTACCATGGTGGCGTTCATGCAGCAGCTGGGTACAGGGTGGGAGAAAGATGTCAGAGAGCTCAGGGACCTTCCGGATCATGTGCACTGCAGCCAGCACTGCCTGGGGGAATGGAAGAGGAAAGAGGGACACAGGCCAGAAGATGCCACTCTAAGGGCACAGTAATATCAAGCCCAGATTTGGGAGTTTCAGGGAAGAATTTCTTGATGGTAAGTGCATCAGAGGTCCTTCCATCCTGACTTACCTTCTTTCTAATGTAAGGACTGGGCCTCAACAGCAACCTCTCCACTTCGTTGGCCAGGTCCCGGCACATCTCTGCTGAGCCTATGGTGCTTAGGGTACATAGTGCCAACCCTTGCACTGACTGGGTCCCTTGGCTCAGGTCACTGCAGGGGTTGCCAAGATTGGGAAATGTCCTAGGAATTCAGTTCTTCCCTCCCACAGATGTCTCTTATCTCTGTCTTTTAGGACCCATCTTCTGTCTGGGTTTTGAGAATCCTCCAAACTCCCCAATATATTGTTTCCCCCAACCTCCTCACTTTTTAATGCTGTTGGTTATGAGCAGGTGGGCATCCTGCCTCTCATCCAGCAGCAGCATTGCCCCCAGGTAGCCCACCCTTTTGTCTGTGAATCGGGGTGATGCGATCAGCTTCAGGCACTCCATCTGTAGGAAGACAGGAGAGACTGCAGACCAGAAGGAAGAGTGAGAGGAACCCGGGATAGTGAAGCCTCGCCCCATTTTCCTCCCTAACATTTAAATTAAACTTCTATACTATTCAGTATAGAGAAAGTGGAATACTGCCAAAATAGGGCAGGAAATGGAAACGATCCCCTTAGTTTCAATGTGAGTTTCACTATTAGGTTCTAGGATAGAGGCCTTTAAAAACTATCTAACTTACTTTGCCTGGGATAGTTAGACAACATGCATGTATGATATACATAGAAGACAGAGACATTTTTACTGGTGTGTGTTCAGATATGTAAAAGAAGGAAGTTCTTGAGATCTTCAGGGAGACAGGCTGTGGGGATCTCATTTCAAGCACCCAATTAATGTTAGTTGAATTAATGAACAAAAATAGGCAGTCCTAAGGATGGATCTTAGCTGAAATGGCCTATCCCTCTTGAGAGTATAAACTTGTGTGTATGGGGCAGGGAAAGAGGGAGTCCCTGGGAAGGTTTGAGCTGAGGATTGATCCTGGTTGGCATAGGTGTGCCACCCTGCCTCTGGTGAAGTTGTGAGTCAAAAGGAGTCCCTGGGAAATCTTGAGGTCTGGGCGGCAGGAGACAGCTGGAGTTGAGTATTCCAGATTATTTGGGATTTTGGAGGAGGCTTTTAATTTTTTTTTTCTTTCCATAAATAACATTTTTTAAAAACCTAACTAGTTGAAAGATTTGTAGGAAATATGATTCTCAAGGTAAGGTAATCTGCCTTCATTTCATCTAATACAGCAGACAGTTTAACACTAATGGTTTTTAAATCAATGCTTTCAGTTGTAAACATGTTGGGATGTAGAATTGTATGTACTTATGGTTTAGTAACTCTCATGTGAAAAGATAAGCCGGAACTGCTGGTCTTAGCCTGCTGCCTTACTCACTTACATCAGATGAGGGGTGTGAGCCTGTGTGGGTAGCGGGGAGTCCCTGGGAAGGAAGGACTGCCGCTGAGGGGGGACGGTTCCTGCTGGGGGCGCGGTGCCCGGTGAGGTACCTGTCCAAAGTGGGCGGGATAGCCCAGCATGTGGACGTAGAGGAGCTTGGCGAGCTGGCGCTGGCGCTGGGGGGCATCGCCCTCGCGGAAGGCGGCCCGGATGTGGGCGCACTCCTTCTGGATGACCTCCCGCTCCTGGGCTTGCGTCCGGGCCCTGCGGATCTCCTGGATCAGCTCGTGCAGCTTCAGGGAGGGCAGCGCCATCCTGGCCGGGCGGGGCGGGGCTGCGGACCCGCGGGAGCTTAGCGTCGGGCCCCGCCCCCGCCCCCGCCCGCAGCCCACCGGCCAGAAGCTCCCCACCCCCTGCCCCTGCGGCCTCTGGCTCCACCCCTCGCAGGCTCTCCTCACCACGCACGCGCCTTCCCGGGGCTCGCTTCCCTTCGGGCCCCGGCCTGCGCCCCCCTCGAGCCCCTCCCTTCTCCCGATGCCCCCATTGCGCATGTGCGGAGCCTCGCCCTAGTGCCCCGCCCCGGCCCCGCCGCCCCAGCTCCGGACACCTGGTCTTCACGCCTCCCACCTGCCCCCGCGCCCCGCGCCCCGCACCCTCCGAGCCTCGCGGTTCCTGCAGCCCCGGTCCCTGCTCATCGGACGCTCGTGGTCTCCGGCGGCTCAGCCCGGACAGCCCGCGTGCGCGCACGCCCCAGCCCCGCAGCTCACCCGAGCCTGGCAGCTCCACTTCGGTGCGGGCTTCCTGGTCCCGGCCGGGCGGGGCGGCTCCCTACCTGGGCCTGCCCCCTTCCCGCCCCACCTCGTCCTCCTCCCGGCCCGGCCTTCAGCCTTCCGGGGCTGGGGGCGATGAGGCCTCGGCTGACCCGAGTCCGCGTCCCAACCCCCCCAGCTGTGTGGCCCTGGGCCGGTCACTTTACCGCGGCCTGCCTCAGTTTCCTCTTCTGAAAAATGGAGATGATAGCACCCATCTCCGAAGTAGTATTTGTAAAATGCTGTGCAGATCTTGAGTTACAGAAATTATAAATTTATATAAACAAAAAAGCACAAATATTATCGGTAGGACCCAGCCCCCTTCAGCTCCGCTCCTCCCCCTTCCCTTCCATGCACTTGGCTGTGCAGTGAGCACATGGGACAGAGAGGGGGAAACTCAATGGGTGTGATGGAGCCAAGGCAGACTGTAGGTCTGGGGGTCCCCAGCCACCCTCCCCTGATGTGTGGGCTCAGTCCCCCACCCCCAATTTTTCCCTCCATAAGATCTTACCCTTGGGGCACTAAAATTGACCAAGGGAGGGGAAAGGTGGTCTTAGGGTAGAATGGTCTGAATCCCTCACACCTCAAAGGAGATGACTGCCCCCCCTTTTTAAAAACTTTTTTATTAATATATTTTTTTTGTTAAATTTATTTTTTTTTCTGCAAGACTTGGTGTGAGCCGAGATGTTTGACTTCGGTGCCAAATCCACGAAGTAGAAATTTGAAGTAAAGTCTTAAGAGGGGAAGGAAGTGGGCCAGGTAGAAAATAGCCTGACCAGAAAAAAAGAAGAGGAGGGGGGCATTCCCAGGCATGGACATTCTTTGGGGAAGGGGGAAAATGGGCAGCTTGCCTCTCTGCCTCATGCAGGGGAAGGGAGAGGCCTTCAGCAATGATGGACAGATTCTGGGGACCTCGCATCAACCTCCTTCCTAAGGTTCCCTGTCATCAGGGGGAATTGTCGACAACAGGGACTGCTCGACTTCAAACCAGGTGTTCCCTACCCCTCTTTCTCAGGGACTTTTGACTTCTACTTTTCACCCTGCTCCATGTGCCTGAGGGTTCCTCTTCCCTTTTTAGGGATTTTGACCCCAAAGAGAGAGATCCCCTTTTTGATCCTCAGATAAGAAACCTGATGTAATAGACAGCAGGTTAGACCCTGGGCAAGTCACTGAAGCACTTAGTGCTCTAGGCACTCTTCAAGACCAACCCGCATTGGTAAGGGGGAGATTCCCCTCCAATCTTGGAGTTTCCTAAACCAGTGAAATCACAGGTCTAGTTCCTATCCCTGTCTTTTGACATCTAACCCAGTCCTCAGACCTTAATTGAGATTCCTGGGAGGGGCTCAATTTTGCCACCTTTTGAGCCCCCCATTTTCTATCCATTTCCATCTCCCAGAAGTCCTTCCCATCCCATCCCACTTCCTCCCCCATCCTCAATGGTAATGGAGCACTGGCAGAGGTTCCCCTAACCCCATAAAGTAGGAATGCCTCCCTCGGCCCCTCGAGAACATTATCAAGGCCACAAACAAATCCAGACCATGTGGAGATGGTGGTGGTGGTAGGGAAATTATGGGGGAGGGGTGGAGAGAAAGAGGGTATGTAAAGGTTTGGGAAGGAGGGGGATGAATTTTCAGGTGTTTTTGTTATGCTAATTGTCCACTACCCCTGGGGCTAGGAGTGGGGGAGAACAAGAGGCACTCTGCTCTCCCCTTCAGATCTCTGCCCAAGGGGAGGACAAAGTTAGGCAGGAATCAAATTCAGTGCCTAGAAATTTGGTAACTTGCCACAGGGTAAGAGATGCCCCACTGCACTCCATTTCTATACGTTTGTCCTGCTGGTCCCCAAAGGAACATAATTTCCTGGGAGGGGATGTAAGTGTTGGTTACTCCCTTCTGGAACAGGAGAAATACGACCAATCTCCAAGCAGGAAGTCTGGGATGGAGAGACAGAAACCTAGGGGGTGACTTCATAGCAGCATTGCTGGTGCCCCACTCCTGCATTCAGTCACCCCTTCTCCAGGTCCCCTCTCCACCTTGCTGATGGGAGATGTCTCATATACCTCAACATCATGCCCTCCCTTGCCTTCAGTGTCCACCCCATCTCTTCCCTATAGAAGTGTTGATTCCTAGGAAAGCTAGGAGAGTGTGGGTGGTGATGGTCTGACTTAGATTTGTATGTCTCAGAGACTAACTCTGAGAGAGAAGAGCCCTTCATTTGTAAACAATCTAGAGAAAGAGAAAAAAAAAGACAGAATGAGGGAGAAGAGGGAGAAAGCAAGAGAAAGAAGAGGGAGCTGAAAGTACTAAATGGGAACAGAAAAGGAAAGGACAACAGAGAAAGGCAGAAAGAGGAAGCTACGAGATGGTTGAGAGAGAAAAAGGCAGGTCTAAAGGGAAGAGGAGGCAAGAACCAGAGCCATGGACTAGGGAGAGATCTCAGGTGAGGAGCTGGGAGAACAGGAATGCCAGGCTCAGGTCCAGCAGGGCCACGGCTCCCACCACCAAGGGGTTAGCAGCTCCCTAGAAAAGGAAAAGGGGAAGAGCGTCACATTCCTCAGAGGTCATGGTGATGAACACCTATGGATCCCATTGGGGATGAGTCATTGAGCACGATGGGGCTTGGTCTGAGGATGGCAAAGCAAAAGCTGCAAAGCCCCTTTGGTTCCAAGAAAAGCCAGAAGGGTGGGAAGCCTTAGTTCTGGGCTCTGCTCAATATCCTTCCTCTCACTACCAGGTCACAGATCGCTTCTCCAGCTCCACTGTGCCTGTGCAGTCCAGCGGTCCCCTACTCTTTCATTTCTCACCTAGATGCACGACTTTGGGACTTTTTTGGACTTCTCTACGATACTCCAGGAAGCTTATTGTTGGGATAGCCTCATCATCCTGTAGGATCTTGGTCCTCCACCTACCTCATCATTACCTTCTACCTCTCGGATTGGAGAGTGGGGCCAAGAACTCCGAGGGTATATTTAAAGCGCTCTCCTTCCTTGCCTGGATGTGTTACTTTGAGACTTCTCTGCACGATCGTTCATTTCAGCAAACCTCAGAGTTGGGTACCTGGTACCTGCTGCCCTCTCCTTTAGTTTTCTTTTGTGTTTTGCCTTCGCACATTATTCTATAAACCCTTTGAGATCAAGGACTGTCTTTCTTTTTTTCTGTCTTTACAGAAAGAAAAGAGGATGTGGTTTCTAGGATCCACCCATTTAGGAGTCCTGGGAAAAACCCTTCCCATCCTCCTCTCCTGCTTCTTTCTGGAAAGGAGGAACATGGCAGGGCGGGAAGTTTCTCCATTATTTCTGGATCAACAAATTGGAAGGGGAATCAAGAGAGATGGGAAGATGCAGAAGGAGGGATAAGGAGCTTGGAAAACTCTACTGAGAACTTCAATGGGTCACCTTGGCCAAGTCACTTGACCCCCCTCCTTACTTTCAAAGAACAAAACTTAAGCTCTGGAAAGGATATTGGAGATCCTTTCTAGTTCAAACCCTTCTGCAGCAAACATTCTACAAATGAAGATATTGAAAAATTGGGAGATTAAATGGTAAGAAATTGAGAAACTAAGATTGACTCTAGACCAGCAAAGTCAAAGGAAGAAAGGCTGGAGAACAGAGACAAGGGATATGAGACTCAAATGAAAATCTAGGAAGACTTGGGGTGGGGGAGAGGTAAAGAGAATAACTTACCTGTTGGGCAGGTTCTTCAGTGGCACCAGGCTCCTCTAGTGCCTCTGTCGGGTTCTCTGCTTCCAGAGCCCTTCCAGATGTGCCCCTCAGTATGGGAGTGACTGTGGGCTCAAGCCCTGGGTCTAGGGGAGACTCTGAGTGGGGCAAGGACTCCTCATCCTCTCCCTCTTCTTCTCGAAGGCTTCCAGAGCTGTCACTGGAGCCCCCAAGGAGGGGGGAACAATCCCCAACCTCTGGCCCCTGCACCCCGGCCTCATCCTCAGCCTCATAGCCAGCTAGCTCCTCTCCAGGTCCACTTGGGCCTCCCCACTCCTCTGGCCAAGACTTGGGGCCGGAGAGGTGGCCTCCATCATCCCTAGAGGGTAAAGGACTGCGGTGGGTAGGGTGTCTCCAGGGCTGGCAGGGGGATGCAGGACTGCTAGGAGGCTCTGGAGTGCCCTCAGAAGGGGTCAGTCCATTCTCATAAACCCCAGGGCTGTCGCAGTCGGGCAGCTCTGTGTCGGTGCCTTCGGAGTCTTGCCTGGGTCTTCGGCCTGGGGTGAAGGCAGATGAAGAATGAGGTCACAAATCTATGCTTGGGGCTAGGGGAGAGCCTTTGATTCCTGGGCATAACCCCATAATCTTTTAAATGGGATATGTGTGCAGCGCTTAGCACACTGCCTGGCACATGATAGGCACTATAGAAATGCTTATTCCCTTCCTCTTTCTTGAATTCTCCAAACTTCCCTGACCCTCCCACCCTCAGATTCCTTGCTCTTACTTCATGTACATTTAACCTCATTCTCTAATGCCCTTGATTTCACTGTATCTCCCAAACTATTGATTCTGTTTGTCCCATATGATCCTCTCTCTCTCCCTCCCTCCCTCCTTCTCTCTCTCTCTTTCTGTTTCTATCTCTGTCTCTGTCTCTTTCTCTCTCTCTCATTCTCTCCTGACCCTGATTCTCACTCCATTGAGTGACCTCATTTAGGACTCTCTAAATAGTCACCCCTAACTTCCTTTCAGGGATTCTTATTCCCCTTCTCCATTTTCCTCTCTCCTCTCTTTAGCAATGAAACCTCACCCCTTGTCCCTGGGGGTCAAAGCCATGCTAGCACTTCAGGACACCCCACCACCATCCCAGGGCCCTTCACATCTCACCTGGTGCATCCAACATGGGTTGCAGGTCCTGGGCCATCAGTTTAGCCATTCGAGCAGCTTCCACAGCTTTCTCTGCTGTGTTGCTTGCTGCCACGGCCTTCAAGAGCGCATCTGCTGCCCTGCCAGGACCAGGGACAGGGTCTCAGTGGGCTAACCTACTAGAGCACAGCTCCCAACAGACCTCAGGATTCAATTTCATACTGGGAGTCCTCGGTGGTGACACTCAGCTTATAGCACATCCATCCATTTCCCTATTTCTCGTCCATTCTTTAACTGATCAATCATACCTCCTCAGCCTCTGTTATGATCCCTTCTTTCTCGTATATCTCTGATCACTCTGTCCTAGAGGAGATTCCCTGCCTTCCATTCGCAGTGCTAAACTCAGATCTTCTTCTACCTGACCTTTGATATAGTTTTCAACACACTTTCTTGTTGTTATCACGCCTCTCTCTAGTAACACTTTTATCATCTTCAGCCTCTTGGACCAATCCTTGTTCCCCAAAGGTCTCCTCCCTATCTCTTTATTTGCCCAACCTTTTATATCCTCCCCCCGCCCCAGTAATGAAATCCCTCCATATGTTATCACGTCCCTCTCTAACATCACTGCTCCGTGCTGGCATCGCCCGACTTCCCCCCGCCCCGCCCCAAGGCTATTATCACCCTTTCTCAAATGGTGTCTTCACCTCCTGTTTTATCACACCCCCTCTGCGCTTTCCACAACGACCTCCCTCTTCGATCATCGTGCCTTCCCTATGCATCGTTATGGAACCGTACCGCCCCCCCCACCCCCGCCTCAGCATCATCCAACCTTCCTCTACAGAACATCATGAAGACTTCGGGAAGCAAGTTGGTCCTTTCCCGGCAGTTTTTAACCTTGCCCACGACACCCCCACCTATTGTCCACAACGCACAAATTCACCCTTCCTTCTTTCCATGTCTTCACCATTACACGATAGTGACAAGTTCCTCGCTTTTAGCACAATCTCTCGTATCACATCCCTCCCCAGTTGCACAAAGCATACTTTCCCAGCTTTCTGCTATTATCACATACTTTTTTTTTATTAAATCAGGATAAGATCTGCCTTTCTTCATCACTTTATCTTTTTCTTACATCCCCTCTTTGTTTTCTGCCCTCTATGGGCTCTGCTGTCCCTTCTCTTCCTAGGTATGCGCCATCATGTAGCGACCCTCTCTCCACTTATTTTATCACAGCCCCTTTCTGTTATCATACATCTTTCCTCTATATTCCCCACCCCTCCTCACTTTCATGGGCACCCCTTCTCCATACTCTAATATCAGAGGGTTGCCTTTGGTTGCTGTGATTTCTATCTTGTCTTTGTTGGGTTTAGTAGATTTGGGGAGGTTAGGTGAATGTGTAGTATGTTAGATGGGAGAGCTCTGGGAGTCCGGGTCTTAGCCTGTGTGTTCAGGCCCAGGCTTCTGGGGCTAACTGGGAGAAGCTCCACTGCTAAGGTTCCCTTGTTTCCATGGAATCCAGCAGCCAATTAGAGTTGCCAGTCCTGTTGCTGGGGAGACCAGCCAGCCTCCTCCCACTGCCTTGCTAGCCATATACACAGAACAGTTGTTTCTGTACCATTTAATCCCTTTTTCCAGCCTGAGGCCTTCTCTGCAATTGGGAAAGAGCCAATGTTCAAGATATTGGCTCTATGTTAGTAGATGGATCTTGGTACTAACACAGGTGAACAGCACGTACATACAGATATGTACCCTCACACACAGACGTTTACACACATGTGTGCACGTAGTTTTACATCTTATTCACCTGTGTAATTACACACACACCCTATTTAGTATGCCCCTTTAAAAAGAAAATCTAATATACAAAAGTCAGAACATTTGAATTGGAAAAATTAAAGAATGAGAATTATTAAAAATTCCTAAAATCCAAACAGACTTTTTCACTTTCTGATAAGATTCTCCACACGTTCTTTTAAACAGTAAGATCTCTTGTGAGGCTAAAAATATGATTTGATTTATAAGAAATCATTTTGCACACAGTTTTTCAGGCACCTCATCTAAAAGGCAGGTACAGGAGACAATGCTGGACCACACCTTCACGGATGAGTATGCCAGCTTTGGTCTTAAAGCCCAGGTCTGAAATGATGTCAGACTTGTCAAGCTGGAATGTCATTAGAAATGGAAATTACTAACCAAATTCTGGGCCTATCCTTTTTTAGGCCCATGCTGCTTCTAGTCTCAGAGGCCTTGTTGGGGAAGAGAAAAAAGAACTTGGAAAATGTCAACAATCTATGACATTTTTGAATCTGCTACCATGCTGATCTGTACTCATATATGTATGTGTGTTGATACATACAACACATGTATATGTATATATGTGTGTATGTACATACATATGTATACACATACAGATATTTCCAGGCACACATAATTACACATATACCTAAACACCCATAGAGATGCACCCTCCCACACAAATATGCACCCATACACACTGACATCTCCACCCCCATCCCTACCCAAAGTCTCAAACTCAAACAAAAATCACAGAATTATAGGATCACAGGCTTTGAAACTAGAAGAGGCCTTCGAGATTATCTAATGCAACCTCCTCATTTTATAGGGGAGGAAATTGTGGCCCAGAGAAGTGACTCCCTTAAGTTGATATAGTTGGAATTTAAATCTGGGTTCTCTGATACACATAAATATAGGCGCACACACACAAGCAAATTACACAGTGATACCAAGTCATCTTATATAATTTTTCCTACCACTTCTTTTGGTCAACTGCATCTTTTTTCCCCCTCCTAACCTCACCTCTTCCTTTCTCTACCTGATCCTCCCTACCCCGTACCCCCCACCCTAAGTGCCTCTGTCTTGGTTTCAGGCTCCACACCTTCCCAGGGTCTTGCCAGGCTTCACGATCTTAACTCATGTCTGTTTCCTGGACCCACCCCCTCCTCTTTGCTTCCCATTTCTTTGGGCCCTACCTGGCAGCAGCAATCTCCTGGCGCTGGCGGGCTACACTCACTGCCCGATGGGCACCTTCTACTGCGCGGTCCACCTTTTCCTTGACCTTACCCCTCCTCAGGGCCAGGGGTAGGAGGCTACGGACCCGTCCACCTCGAACCAACCGGTTGCGTTTATACTTGCCCTCCTCTCGAGAGCCATCCGGGCGGGTGGTGCGGCCATAGCCGTGCCTCCGATTGCCAAGCCACTCGCCCTCATAGCGCAGCCCATTGGAACGCTGGCTCACGCCGTAGCCGCTGCGCCGGTCAGCCCTCCACTCTCCGGCATACACTTCAGTGGCAGACCCTTCAATTAGTGCTGGAGGGACAGGGGCTGGAGGTTCACTGGCCTCAGAGCCTGGAGGCCCTGTGCTGCCCACCTCACTGCTCACCTCGCTTCTCAAAGATCCCCGCTTGCTGCCCAATGAGCTCCGGCGCCCACCTGCCCGAAGCCCACTTAGCAATAGGGAGCGTCGGAAGAAGCCCCCGGCTACTGGAGTTCGTTTTCGGGAGGAGGCCCCATCAGGGTCCCCTGGGCCTGCCAGTACAAATCCGCCCCTGGAGCCGGAGGCTGGGCTACCCCCCTCATCACCAGGTAGGGGAAGGGGTATGGGCGGTGTTGGGGGATCACTGTGGCCTGAGTCCAGTGAGGTGCGGCGGGGTGACCGCAGCAGCGCTGCTTGTTGGAAGGGTACGCTCTGGCGAACCCCATAGCCGTGCCGCTTGCCAGCTTGCCACTGGCCCTGATAGGTGCCTGAGGAGAGAACAAAGTGAAGATGAGAGGAGGAACAGACTTCTTTGTCCCCCCGGCCCTTTCCTCTGCTCAGTGCCGCCTGCTAGAATCCAAATCACTGGTACAGAAACCGTAAATGAAAGATGACACAGGGCCAGTCAAGGCAGAAGCAGTTCTTGTGAGGGGCAGGTGATTAGTGAATGAGCCAAGACTAGACAGAAAAGTGAACAGACACAGGGGATAGATGGGGGTTGGGGGGCGGTACCCTATGGAGACAGAGGGATAGCAAGAGATATGCAGAGACAGACACTCAGGATGATCAGTAGAAGATGTGTGAGGTCAGGTCAGCTATAGATAGGCCATGGAGGCATGATGAGCTTGGCGAAATGGGTGAAGGGTATGGAGACGAGCTGGGTGAGATACACAGGAGAGGCAAAGGGTTGAATGGCCAGGCACCTCCGTCAGAGTAGGTCTCGGTGCCGTAGCCATCCTGGAAACCGTCCTTCCAGAGCCCAGCATAGCGCAGTCCTGAGGCACTCTCCCATACACCACTGGGCCCCTTCAGCCCACTCATCCACTCGCCACGATAGGTCCAGCGGCTCTTCTGCTCCACTCCCAGCCCGTCGCGCTTTCCCTGCTGCCAGTGGCCTTGGTAGCTGTGCCCACCAGGCCCAGTAAAGACACCCAGGGACTCGAAGCCATGAGCCCAGCATCCACTGTACTCTCCTTGGGCTCCGGGCCCTGTGCACACGCCGTAGCCATGTGCTCGTCCAGCCTCCCAGCCCCCCACATAGCAGCCGCCATCATCAAAGTCGAACTTGCCCCCGGGGGACATGCATGTAGTTGGCGTGGCCTCAGCCTCCCCACAGCTCAGCACATCCTGGAGGGCCAGGGAACTGGGTGAGGGTGTGGAACCTGGATGCCTAGATGCCTGCTGGGCAAAGGACTGGGGGAGTCAGACTGGGGCCATCTGGGAGTGCCCCAGAATGGGCAGACAAAGATGGGCCTTCATCCTGAGTGGCTGGAAAAGAAAGAAAACAGAAAGGGAGAAAGACAGAGTGAACATTCCTCCATCCTTCTCCCCCTTCTTGGTCTGGGTGGCATGGGTGTCCCCCTCTTCCAAGCATTTTCTCCAAACAGTTCCACAAGGTTTTAGGGAAAACCAAGGGATATCCCAATCCACATACTATCCACACCCTGAGAATTTTCCCTCCTGGTATAGGAACCCCAGTCTCCATTTTACCCTTTCCCCATGCCATACCTCCCCAACCCCTAGAATTTCCCACCCCGTTTTGCATTTTTAGCAAGAAATCCTTCATTTCCAGCCTTAAAGGGCTGGGTGAGGACAGCAGCTTGGAGAAGAGGTTGGGGAGCTCCCAGAGCCAATGCTCCACCCCCTCCCCAATTGCTGCTAGCACCCCATAGCTCTTTGGCTTCACTCTGAAGCCAGCCCAGGGGGGTGGTGCAGGTGGGGGAAGGTTGCTGTCAACTGGCCAAGATGGGCAGGGGGTTTGGTGGGGCGGGCCAACTCAGGGCTAGGGGAGGCACTGCGGGGGAAAGGCAGGGGGTGGAGACAGGCGGACAGGCAAGGAGAGGGGCCAGTTCTACTCACCATGTGGACTGGGGCTCAGACTGCCCCCCAGGCGCAGCGTCCATGGCAGGAGATCCCCCCACCACCCCACCCCGGCCAGCCCCCCTCCCCCTCTTTTCCGGAGAGGCTCCCCTAGCCTAGGCAATAATCCTAGCCCAGAGCAGCAGGACTAGTTCCCCTCTCTCCCCAGCCACAGAGGAGCAGGCTGGTGGGGGGGCGGGGTGGTGGCAGGGGGTGGGGGGGAGAGATGAGAATTGTGTAGGGGAAAAAAAAATTGCCTCTGATGGAGACAGGGAATCAGAGCTGGGCGGGAAGAGGGAGGGGGCAGTCGTAAGGGGGGGGTATTATTTTTAGTTGGTTTTTTCCCCTTCTTATGGTTGGGGGAAGAAAAAAAATCAAAATTCCGATCCCATCCCAGCACAAATCAATGTTTGCTCCATCACAGCATCACGGGGAAGGCAGGGCCAGGGCCAGGCAGATTTAAAGGGGCAGGAAAAGGAGAGGAGAGGGTTGGGGATAGTATGAGATGCAGGGGAGAAGAAGAGCCTGTGGTGGGAGGGAGAGAAGGAGGAGGCAGAGATAGAAAGAGACAGACTCCCACCAATGCCACCGATGAGTGGGAGGAGGCAGTGAAAGGGAAGGGAAAAGAGATACCGAGATACCCAGGGCTGGAGAGCAATCCAGGGAGAGGGGTGTGGGATGAGGCAGAGAGGAGGGGAGAGGGGGAGGAAACCGAGAAGATGGGGAAGCAGGAGAGAGACAGAAACCTGTGGGGGGTGGGAGGAACATGCAAGGGTGTGTGTGTGGGGAGAAATACAAAGAGAGATGTAGGGAATTTGAGACAGATTTCCCTAAGAGAGGGAAAGAGAGACAGAAGGAGACAAATATTGAACTGGTAGAAAGAGGGGGAAAGAAAGGAACACATACAGAGACTGAAGGCATGACATGAAGATGGGCAGAGAAACATTACAGGGCAAGAACAGAGAAGCAGAGATCCCATTTTAGGGAAACAGGACTGAATTGGGAATGGTTGATTACAGGGATTTTTTCCTTTTTTTTTGACTTTCAGATCTCCAGAATTCAGGCTAGGAGGAGTGGGAGGAGGAAAAAATTTCAGCTCTTTGAGCCCCCTGCAAAGCCCATCAAGTAAGCTTCTGAACATGGATGCTTGGGTCTCCTTCTTGCATTTTCATGTTCCTCCTAAAGAGGAATAAAAGGAGAGCTGTTAGACCTGGGTAGGAAAATGAAGGCGGAGGCCCTGACCACTTTCAACTACCTTCCTCCTACCCTTCTCTGGCAAAAGGAAGTTAAAAGCTGGGATTCCATGGCTACATAGAATCTTGCCTTCTCAGGATTTGCTGCTATATGCTTTGGGGCATGGGGTGGGGTGGGGTCCTGTAAGGAGGAAGAAAGGGATTATGGAAAAACCGTTTGGAACCATTTCTTTCCCCTCTTGACTTCTCTTTCTCCAGCTCCCTCCCCAACCAACCAAAACCAAACCAACCCCCCTAGATAAGTGCCTACATACTTTTTTTTTTTTTGCTCATTAAAAGGGCCATTCCCTGATTACTTCTTAAAGAGGCCTATTCACTGACTGGGCATCACCTCCTAAGTGAGTACCTGAAAAGACCTTAGCCAAAAAGGCTAAGCTCTTTGCATCCTGGGCCATCCCCAGTCATCCTGATGAATATCTGATCACTGGACCCAGATGGCACATGGAGAGAAAGAGAGGCTGGTGACCTGCACAGCTCTCCCTCACTCAAAACAAAGTCAAGTGCAAGTCATGTCATCATTTCTCTGATGGCATGGTCCTCTTCAAAAACGAAGGACGATCAGAAAACAAAACACAATAACAGAAAGGCAGGGGCCAATCAGAACCCCACATGGAGACACGGCCATAAAATACTACTCCATTCCTCTCTTCTTCTTACCCACTTGCTAAAAAACACCCCTATAGGACTTTAGGCACAAACAGATAGGAATATGTCAGCACATGAAGGGTATACACACTCACTTAGGTGTGGTCACAGACAAACACATAGACAGACCCACTCAGGCAGGCACACAGCAGATGTCACCAACCCACACAGAAACATAACGATGCATCTCAATCTACTTATATTCACTTCTTCTGTCTAAACCTTCTCCATATAAGGTGAGGAGGGCAATATGCTCAATATGCAAGCAACATGTAAAAATACAAATGCACTCGTGAATTTATGGTTTCAGAGCCATAGAATTTTAAAGCTGGAAGACACCCAATCCAGAGATGTCAAACATGGAGCTCACACACAGCACTGCTTCTGAGGGCTGCCAGAACCAAATTAAAATATAACTGGGAATCATTTAACAGAAAAATAAAAATACAATAGAACATAGATAATATTTTAAAAGTTTAAGGCAGCATGATCTACATAGGGCCTTATGTACAGATAAGTGGCCTAAATGCAATTTGAATTTGGTACTACTGCATGTAATACTCTCTTATTTTATAGACAAGGAAACTAAAGTTGGGGGGTGGGTCGGGAGTGTCATCCGGTTAGTGCAGAAATTAGTTTAGAGTTCTGCATTCCTGACTTCCAGTTTAGCTTTTTTTCAATGATACCATACTGTTACTGATATTCTTTTTTTTAAAATTACATTTTGTTTTATTTTCAAACGAAGACCAATCTTCTCTCCATCCCACATCCTTTCCCACATCCCCACTGAGAAAGCAAGAAAAACAAAACCCTAGTTATAAGTACATATTGTCATTTCTTATTGGCTATGTTAAAAAAAAAAACAAAACAAAACATCTCAATCTGTGCTGAGACCATCATCTCTGTCAGGATATGGGCAATGTTTTTTGTCACGAGTCCTCAGGAGTTGGTTTTGATGTTGATCAGTTTCCAAGTTTTCTTTTATATAGTTGTGTTAATAAGCCAGGATCCACCTTCTCATCCTTCCCTCAGTTAATATCCCCCTCTTCCCCAATTGGGAATACAGGAAAAACAAAACCCATTACATATATGTATAGTCAATCAAGCCAAATTTCCATATTGGCCACGTCTTTAAAATATTTCTCCCATTCTGCATTGAGTCCTTCACCTCTCTGTCAGGAGGTGGGTAGCATCTTTTATCATGAGTCCTCGGGAATTCTTGTTGATAAGAACTCTGATACGAGTTCAGCACAATAGTGTTCTGTCATATTTATAATAAAACTTATTCAGACGTTCCCCAGTTTATGGACACTCTCTCAAATTCCCATTCACTGACACCTCAAAAAGAGCTATAACTATTTTTATGCCTCTTCAGAATTTGTGTTGCTTAAGACTAATCTTTCTCTGTGTCTACTGTCCCTCTAATTCTCCTTCCCTCCTCCTCCTCTTCCCTCTAGTATCACTGTTGAGTGAAATGCACTTCTATATTCCAACTCTGAGGGTGTTGGATAGGGGACACTGGGCAGAAGCAGATCTATTTTATATAGATTTATATATTTTATTTAATAATAATAATTATAAATAAAATTCATTTAAATATTGTTAGTTTAGGGGATATAGTTAGATTCTATCTACCTTCTGATTGCTTTGTCATTTCTGGAGGAAGAGGGCACCCCAAGCTTTATATCTAAGGTTTGACCTCTTTCCCACCAGATAGCAGATCCGCCATGAACATACATAGAGAACAGCAAAGAAATCCATTCATCCAAATTATAATAAAATAGAAATCAGAGAAGGTATACATAGGAGAATATATACCAGACAAATCAGAGTGAAGGAATTCTCCCCCACTAAGAATGGGGCAACTCTGCTTAACCAAGAGAGAGGGTCCTGAATCTCACCCAAAAGAAAACTCCCCCAAGGCTCTAGTGTAACAAGCTGAGAAGAGGGACATGATAAGAGATTGCCAGTCCCTCTCTCATTTTCCCAGTCTTTTCCTTTAGTAACCTGAAGTGGAGTTTGCATCTTCTGTCTTTTTTCTCAAAGCTGGAAATCAGAAGTACTCAAAGCAACTCAACCCTTAGAGCTATGAAGAAGACTGGTGCTTCAATGGTCAATCCCAAAGGGGACTGGCCCTGAGGAGTTCTGAAGGGGGACTCAAAGAGGACTCACTTGGAGAGTCCCAAAAGAGATTGTGGAAGGCTGGAGCTCTCTTGCCTCTCACAGAGGTTAGGCCTTCATTTCACCCATACTAGTGAACCTTGGAACTGGGGTTGCAGATTGTATCCCCAGTGCTTTGCATACTTCCTGGCACATAGAAAGCACTTAAATGCTTATTGAATTGAATTTTTTTGCATAACTTATTCTTGGTGGTAGCTACTAAATGAGGTTTGGTCCTGACTGTTGCTCTTTTTTTTTTGACTGCTTGCAGTATTGTTTTTTTCTTTGACCTAGTTAGTAGTTCTGAATTTTGGCTATGATGTTCCTAGGAATTTTCATTTGAGGATTTCTTTCAGGAGGTGGCTGGTAGATTCTACTTTTACTTTGCCCTCTGATTTTAAGAGATTTTAGGTAGTTTAAGAGATTTGGGTAGTTTTAACTTTTCTTTAAACTCCTTTTCTGATCCTAGCTTTCAAGAAGCTTAATGTTCTTAATTTTTTCCCTCTTTCATCTGTTTTCTAGGGTACTTGTTTTTGCTATGATATACCTTGCATTTTCTCCTATTTTTTTCAGCCCTCTAATTTTGTTTTAAGATTTCTTATTGTCTCACAGAGTCATTGGCTTTTATTTGGTCCTTTGAATTTTCAGGGAGTATGTTGCATGAGCAAGGCTTTGTGCATCTTGTGCCAAGCTTTAATTCCCTTTTCAATTCTTTCTTTCACGGCTCTCATTTCTTTTTCATTTTTTTCTTTAAGTTCTCTCATTCCAGTAAAAAAGTTTTTTTTAAAATAAAAAACCAAAACTCTTCCTTCATCTCTTCCAGAAATTCTAATTGAGTTTATGACTATACTGTGTTTTTCTCTGAGATATTACTTGTAGAAGTTTTGGAGTTATTCTCTTCTGCATTGATTATCCTTGCCACCATAATAGTTCTTTATGGTAGGGTCTTTTTTTGTTTGCGCATTCCAGCCTAATTCCTGACTTCAGACTTGATGTTTGGGTTGAGTTCTGCATCTCTTCTGGAGGGAAGGTCTGGGCTGGTGCTGTAGCAACTTTGTTGGGAGAACTGGGTGTTGTATTATTCTAGGATCCCAGGGACAGACTGGGGACTTGCAACCTTTCAGTGCTCCCACAGTGGTCTGATCCAGGACAAAGTCTGATTGCAGCCCTCCTGGTCTTTTCTTTGCAGCTTCCAGACATAGATTTGGGGCTGAGCAAGAATAGGTTGCTGCTGGACTCTGCCCCCATCAACACATTCTTGTATGGAGGTAACTTTGGATTTTCAAAGAAGCATAGATTTAGAGCTGAAAGGGAACTTTGGAGTCATCTAGTCCAAACTCCTGATTGTATAGATAAGAAACTGAGGTCTAGGAGAGGTTGAGTTACTTGTCCAAGATTACCCAGATGTTAATTAGCAAAGCCAGGATTCTAACCAAAGTCCTCTGACTTCCAAACCAAGGCTTTGCTTGGCTGGATGTTGCCTGGCTATGTCTGCACAAACCCTGCAGACTCCATCAAATTTTAAGTCTTCAAATATGACCCAGAAATTGTAGATACATTTGTCAGGAGCACCTTAGTCTAAATGCAGGAAGGCTTGTAACCAAAGGTTGACCACAGGGTGATGAATTTTTTTTCAGCCACACAATTCATGAATCTCCTTTCTTTACCAGCAAAGGGAGTGTACACGTTGACAAAGTTAAGTTTCTGCAAGTATTGTTTATCTCTTATAATATAGCATTTGTAAAATGAATGAATTGGACTAGAGCATTTAAAGATCCTTTTCATTCATAAATGTATGATCCTATCTATGATCATTGAACAATAACTGAGCCCAGCGTTTAGTAGCAGATGGACATTGAGCTGGATTACGTCTGGGAAATTTTGCAAGTATTTTCAAACTGCTTCCTGCCACAAAAGACTACCTCTGTAATACTAGTATTTTCCTGTTGCTTCATTCTGCAAATCACAGAATTCCACTATCGCAGAAGATTAAAAATTATGGATAACTCAAAGGGTAATGGAAAAAATGTATGGTAGATGTAATCAACTGAGGGCACAGTAGTTTGAGCTCTGGAGAAGATCCGAGTTAAAATCTGACCTCAGACACCAGCTGTGAACCTCGGCAAGTTACTTAATCTCTACCTACCTCAGTTTCCTGACCTGTAGAATGGGAATTAATAACAGCTCCCACTCCCGAGGACTGTGAGAATAAAATAGGATACTATTGGTAACATACTTTGCAAATGCTATTTGTGAATTGAGGATTAGGGACAACGGATGGATAGTCCAAAAGCACCCTTGAGATATGAAAGTAATCAACGGAAGCTCTGGCTTTTGGGTGGTTCTTCTGTGAAAGATTTATGGAAAGCTATGGAAGAAAGTGCCTACAGGAAGGAAGCCTCCAATGTGCATCAATGAATCGCAACACAGTGAAATAGAAGCTCTCCTTTTCGTAGTAAGGTTTCTCATGGTTTACTTGGTACTTCCTCAATCAACCTTATGACATTTATTGTGCTAGTTTTATTGCACCCTTTTTTTTCTGGATGAGAAGAATGGCTTGGAGCAGTTCAATGACTGACCACAGCACATAGTCACAGAATGATTGTCTATATAAGGACATTATCCATCACCCAGGTCTTTTGACACTGAACTCTCTTATTTCCACTTCAGTTACTCTCCTGGGAACAGGAAAGTCTCTGGTAAGATGAGTTCCAGGTATTTTCATACTTTCTGGCCCCCAACTTCTGAGTTCTTTGAGTTGGTGACAGACTGGCCAGGGGGACTGTAAGAAGTCTGGGTGGGTTTTGTTGCTTCTCTACCTTTAGGGGATGACTGACTCTCTCCTCCTCTCCTTCCTTCCCTAAATCCTGCTTTTAGGTACCCCAGGAGAAGAACTATCCAGGAATCAAGTGTACCTAGGAGAGTTCCTGGTAACTCCCCGGGAATTAGCCTGGTGTTGAAAATAATGTCTCTTCTGGGATTTGGCAGTTGCAAGGAATTGAAGATGTCTTCCCTTGGCTCTGCTTAGAACTAGTGAACCAGGAGCAGTGGGGAGAAAGTGGTGGGAACCGCCCTGCACATCTCTGGGCTTGTCTCAGGGGTGGCCACCAGATGTCAGAATGGGGCCGGAGATTTCAAAGGCTAGCTACCAAAGCTGGAAAAGGCCTTAATGCGGAGTGTGCAGCCTGGCTGGAGTCAGCCATTGCATTTTCCAAGCTCTCTTTCTTTCCTCAGAGACACAGAGGACCTGAGCAGTGCTTCCCCAATTCCCCTTAACTCCAGAGTCAGAGAATCTTCCACCCTCTGCCACCAAATCGTCTTAGTTTCCCTGTTTTTTAGGCAAGACTTTCTTTTCCCAAGTGACACTGATGGGAGTCCCCTCCTATCCAATAAATCTGATTCCCATGCTTAGGGCCTGTCTTTATAGGCACAGCGATTGTAGATATATACACATACTTGTCAGGAGCATCGTAGTCTAAATTCAGAAAGACTTGTCACTAGGAGGTTGGCAAAAGGGGAATGAAGTTTTTGTCCACACAATTCATGATTCTGAAAGGAGCACACCCATTGATAGTTGTGTTCCTTGTAGTATTATTTATGGCATTATTTACCTTTTATAATAGAGTATATATTTATAATACGATAACACCACCACTTCCTTAATTATCCTGGAGCCTACAGAGAGGGAATAGGAGGGCCCCCAAACCCCAGAGCCTTATCCACTTGTTTAGCACCATCCCCCTTCCTCTGTCTATCTACAGTGGAAAAACAAAGTGGATGAAAAACACATTTCCCACAGTATAAAATACAATTAGGTAGTCCATTGAATCATTCCATGAATATTTTTCTGTGTTTATGGGCCATGGACCTGGGAATCAGGAGACTATTATTAACCTAGGAGAGATTCCTTTTATGTGTCAGATACCATGGCAAGCATTGGGGGGATACAAAGAAAGGCATAAAACAATCCATGCCTTCAAGGAGCTTATAATCTAATTGGGGAGGATGAGGCATAAAAAGAAACCGAAAAGGTTGGGGAGGGTTGCCATGATCAGGGTCATGATGAAGTACCGCAGCCGGGAAGAGAATTTCAAAGTAGATTTCATGTTGCCAAATGATGAGTCTCCCTTGGCAGACTAGGGAAGCCCAGAGACTCTTCAGAATAATGTTTTCTAATGCATGAAATAAAATACATAGGATTATAAAGGAAATCAATTATATTGAAATACAGTTAGCAAATTAATTAAAAAAAACCTTCACAGACTCTAGATTAAGAACTCCTATTCTATAATATATCAGGCCTCGGAAGTAAAAGAAACAACACATGGGATCTAATGAGAACTGTATTTGCTTGGGGCTCTGCTTTCTATTCTCTCTGTGCTGTTATAATACTATCATTGCAAAGAGTTCTTTGTTTTTCCTTTTCCAACCCATGCTACTATATTAGGTTATCCAACTAATGTTTCCCAAACTCTCATTTCCTCATATCTGACTCAAGGACCCGAGAGCTTGCATCTATAAAATTGAAGATCAACTTTAATATTTATGGCATTTTATTATTATTTCTCATCAGATCTCTGTAATAGTTTTATGAGATAAATCATGTAAGGATTATCATTCCTATTTTAGACATGAGAAAATTTAAGTGACTTGTCCAAGGTTGCCTAGTAAAGTGACAAGAGCTGGTGCCTGAACCTGGGTCTTCTGACTCCCAAGACTATGATCTTCCTTCTATAGAACCATACTGGTCTCTTTTTCAAAAATCCAGTTTCATTTTCAGATCCAAATTCTCTCCCTTTTTCTCCTCTTCCCTCTCCTCATTGAGAAAGGAAGATAAACAAAACCTATTATAAACGTGTATGTCAACAAAATAAATTCTTGGTTTAATCATCCCCCCCCCCCCCCACCATGCCTCTGTACTCTGAAACCATTCCCTCTCTTTCTAAAGATGAGTATCAAATTTTATCATGACTCCTTTAGAATTTTACCCTTTTTCTCAGTTTCAATGACTTCCTACCTTATAAAGCCCAATAAAGGTATATTGGGAGACTGATCAACTGGGGACCAGTTCTTTGACCAGGAACAATATACTCTGTGTGGTATCAACCAACCTGGAGGCTTGATGAATCTGTTTCTAGAAATGTGTGACTAAGGTGAGCTCCTTAATAATAATTCATATTGAGGGGCAGAACCAAGGTGACAGATTAGAGGCAGCAATCCAGCCAAACTCTTCCAACAGTCCTTTCCAAACAGCTTAAAAATAACTCCTCAAATCAGATTTTGGAGCAGCAGAACCAACAAATGGCTAGAGTGACACCTTTTTCCAGCCTGAGACAACTTAGGAGGTCAGTTGGAGAGGTCTGTGACATCAGGGTGTGTGAGCCTTGGAGGTAGCCATGGCAGCAGCAGCAGCTTTGGGAGCTCTCAGTCCAGCACTGGACAACTGATCAGAAAGAAATTACAGGGGACCCTTTGCTGGTGCTGGTACAGTTGGTACTTATTGGCAAGCATTTTGCCCATATATAGTTCAGACTTGCAGTTCCAGGGTGGAGAGGGGTGCCAGCATTTGTGGTTGCAGAGACCATTCCTGGGTACAGACCAGGAGAGTAGTGACCACACCTTTCTCCAGATCACACCACCACGGAAGCACTGAAAACCTGCAGATACCCAGAACTAGCTCTTGAAAGAAGCTGTGTGAAAAAGCCCAAAGCTTGGGATAGTACCTCCCCATGCCTAAGTGAGAAGAGCTCAACTTTAATACGAAGTTCCAAGTCAAGAAAGAGGCTGGAAAAATGAACAAATAACAGAAAAAGAACTTGACCATAAAAAGTGTCCTCAATCTCAGAGGAAGAAAACAATGTGAAAACAACTACAATCAAAACCTCAAAGAAAAATTGCTAATTGAACCCAAGTCTAATAAGAATTCCTGGAACAGTTAAAGAAAGAAGAAAAATTGAGAAAAGAAATGAGTGATGAAAGAAAATTATGAAAAGAGAATTTGACAATTTGGCAAACGAGGCACAACTTTTAGAAAAATAATTTCTTTATTTTTAGTTTTCAGCATTCATTTTTAATAAGATTTTGAGTTCCAAATTTTCTTCCCTTCCTTTCCCTCCCCCACCCCAAGATGGTGTGTAATCTGATATAGGCTTTACACATACATTCATATAAGACTTATTTTCATATTAGTCATGTTGTAAAGAACAATTAGAACCAATGGGAAGAACCACAAGAAAGAAGGAAAAAAAGAGAGACAGAGCAAATAGTGTGCTTCAGTCTATATTCAGACTCCATAGTTTCTTTTCTGGATGTGGATAATAAGTCTTTTGGAGTTATTTTAGATCTTGCAAACAAAATTTTTTTAAACAGCTTATTAGTGTAATATTTACTTGTCTTCTATCAAACCCCAAGCCCACAGCTTTCCCCAAGCTTGCCTGGGGAGGTGGAGGAGAGATGGAGATGGTGGTACACACAAGCTAGAAAAGATATGAAAAGACCAGAAGGAGGAGGAGAAACTTCAGAAACACTGCAAGGAGGGCTAGAAATAGCTTGATCACACGACAAAAAGGATGAGGAAGGACACCATTAGGCAAAAGAGCCCCATAACTTCAGACAGATCAAAACCCAGGATGGTATAGGAGAAAAGCTGTTGCTTCAGGGAGGGGTTTCTGGAATAACCAGTGATGAGACCTCTAAATACAGTCCCAATCCCAGCTCCAGAGACACCTACCCTGACAGTAGCAGCTCCAGCTTCAATGAATGTAGCTGCTGTGTCAATGTCCCTTTAAAGAGGGCTAGTTTGGATTCCACTTATGATGGAATCCATATTCCCTTGACATCCATAAATGATGTCAAGGGATCTGGTGCTACCAAGACGCTGAGATTCTTATGTGTTTGAACCTCTGGCCATCTTAACAACACTTCAGATGACAGTTGACTCAGAAACTGAGAGTTGCTCCTCACAAGGGCAGGGGTAGAGATGAGCTTGGTGCAGGTGCACATTCCCAGGGGGTGAGGGACAAAGTAGAAGAGCTATTGACAGAGTAGAGGAGACTAGTCACAAAAATACACTGAAGAAAAGAATTCCTTAAAAAGAGGAATTGGCCAAATAGAAAAAGAGATACAAAAGCTCACTGAAGAAAATTTCTCAAAATTAGAATTGGGTAAGTGGAAGTTAATGACTCCATGATATGGCAAGAAACAACAGAAGTAAAAACAATGAAAAAACAGAAGAAAATGTGAAGTATCCCATTGGAAAAACAACTGACCTGGAAAATAGATCAAGAAGGGAATAGAACAAGGAGAGTTATAAAAGTCACAATATAAAAAGAAGTACCTAGACCAGGGGTGGGAAACCTATGACCTTGGGGCCACATGTAGCCCTCTCCGTCCTCAAATGTGACTCTTTGATTGAATTCAAAACTCATAGAATAAACCCCTTTAATAAAAGGAGTTGTTTTGGTAAAACTTGTACTTAGTCACCCAAGGACCTAGAAGGTCACATGTGGCCTCTAGGCTACAAGCTCCCCACCCCTGACTAGATATCAAGGAAAACTGCCCCAACATCCTAGAATCTGAGTATAAAATAGAAATGAAAAAAATATACTGTTCACCTTTTGAAAGAGATCCCCAAATGAAAACTCCCAGGAAAATGTTATAGTCAAATTCCAGAGCTCTCAGGTCGAGGAGAAAATATTGCAAACAGTCAAAAATAAACAGTTCAAATATCATGGAGCCATAGTCAAGGTCACACAAGAATTAGCAGTTTCCATGTTAAAGGTGTGGAAAGCTTGAAATATATTATTCTGTGAGGCAAAGGAGCTAGGATTATTACCAAAAATAACCTATGCATCAAAACTGAGTATAATTCTCCAGGGGAAAAAAAAGTATATTTAATGAATTAGAAGACTTTTCTGTACTCCTGATGAAAAGACCAGAGCTGAATAGAAAATTTGAAATTCAAATATAAGATTCAAGAGAAGCATGAAAAGGTAGCACATGAAAGAATAATCATAAGAGATTCAATAAAATTAAACTGTTTACATTCCTATATGGGAAGATGATACGTGTAACTGCTAAGAACTTTTATCATTAATGGTCCTGTTGGAAGGAGTCTCCCTAAATAGAGACTTGGTTGGGATTGATTATGTTGGCATGATCTCCATCCCCACCCCCCAAGTGAAGGCATGAGAAGGAGGGATATATTAGAAAAAGGGGAAGGGAGAAGTAGAGGTAGAATTTTTCTTAACTAAAAGAAGCACTCAAGGAAGAACCTTTCATATAGAGGGAAGAACAGGAGTGGAGTGGGGAATGCTTGAAACTCATTCTCATCAGAATTGGTTCAAAGGGAGAAAAATATTAATATTCATTTGGGTATAGAAATATACTTTACCCAGTAATGAAATAGGAGGGGAAGGGATGATAAAGGGGAGGGTAGATTAAGGGAAGCAGTGGTCACAAGCAAAACAGAAAGAGGAAGAGAATTCGGAACTCAAAGTTTAGAAAGAAAAGAATGTTTAAAATAAATTAATAATAAACTTAGAAGAATTCTATTTATAATGACCCTTTGCAAATTATGCGATACTTCCCTTACAACAACTTTGTATGATAGGTAATAAAAATATAATAATTTCCATTTTACAGATGAGAAGCAAAATCAGAGAGTTTAAGTAATTTGTCTAAGCTAGTAAGTGACTGACTGACATTCAATCAGTCAGCTAGCATTTATTAAATGCTTACTATGTGCCAACCACTGTGTTACGTGTGTTCATCCTTCATTGCTGAAGAAGATTATGCCATCAGAGAAATAATGACATGACTTGCCCTTGACTTTGTTTTGAGTGAGGGAGGGTTGTGCAGGTCACCAGCCTCACTTCTCATCCAGAGCCATCCGAATCTGGTGACCATATATTCATCAGGATGACTGGAGATGATCCTGGATTAAGCAGTTGGGGTTAAGTGATTTGCCCCAGCTCACACAACTAGTGAGTGTCAAGTGAGGTGAGATTTGAACTCAGGTCCTCTTGACTCCTTCACTGGTGCTCTATTTACTACACCACCTAGCTGCCCCTGTGTTATGTGCAAAGAAAGGCAAAAAGTAGTCCTTGCTGTCATGGAGATGACTGACTAAAACTCAAACCTGGGTAGGGCTGAAAAAATAGAGAACTTGGAATAAAAAAACCTGGGTTCAAATCTTGTCTCTGCTCCTTTCTTGGGCAAATCGCTTACTCTTTCTGGGCCTCTGTTTCACCATAAGGATAGGAATAGGTACTGCCCTTATGATGTTATTGGTAGAGGAAACTTCCTGTGAGAAAACTCCCTTCTCCCAATGCAAGTTGGCACCTTCTCTGCAACTCAGGGTCTCAGAAACTTGTCAAGAGTATTGAGGGGTTAATTGATTTGTTGAGGGTCACATTGGCAATATATGTCAGAGATGCAACTTGAACCCAGGTCTTCCTGGCTCTGACGTCAATTTCCTATTCTCTATGCCACAAAGTTTCTAAAATAATAATAAAGCCAGTATTTATGCAGCACTTTAAGGCTTGGAAAGTGCTCTCTTTATGTCATCTAATTTGCATTTCTAATATGAGAGACCAGTGTACCAAGAATGCCATGGTCCATGGACATCTTACTTTGTAACTTCATAGCTTGGGTTCTATTATTGTTGATAGCACCCAAGTATACCTACTTAACTTGAAAGAGTGAACTTAGGTCTAAAGGAGAGGTGACCTGGTGAGGCGGAGTGGAAAGAAATCTGAATTTGAAGTCAGAGAATCTGAGTTTGCTTACTAACTGTGTGACAAATTCCTAACCTACGGACAAGTCCCTTATCCTTCTTGAGCCTTATTGTTCTTCCCTTTTATAAAATTTTGGTATCTTATTTCCCCCCAATTACAGGTAAAAACAATCTTCAACATTTGTTTTTAAAATTAATTTCCAAATTCTCTCCCTTCCTCCCCATCCCCTTCATTGAGAATGCAAGCAATTTGATATAGGTTGTACATGTAGTCATGCAAGATATATTTCCATATTAGTTACGTTGTAAAACCCAGACCAAAATAAAAACTCAAGAAAAATCAAGTTAAAAAAGTATGCTTCCATTTATATTCAGAATCCTTCAGTTCTTTTTCTGGGGCTGGATAGCATTTTTTATCGTAAGACCTTCAGAGTGGTCTTGAATTATTGTACTGCTGAGAATAGCTAAATCGTTCAATAGCTGATCATCTTATAATGTTGCTATTACTGTGTACAATGTTCTCCTGGTTCTATTCATTTCACTTTGCATCAGTTTATGTAAGTCTTTCCAGGTTTTTCTGGGATCCTCTAGCTCATCATTTCTTATATCACAATGGTATTCCATCACAATAAAATACCACAAAATGTTCAGTCATTCCTCAATTGATGGGCACCAAAAAAGAGCTGAGACTTATTGTTCTTGTTTTTATAATGAGAGAGTTGAACTAGATCAGGGGTAGGGAACCTGCAAGCCTCGAGGTCACATATGGCTCTCTAGGTCCTCAAGTGAGACCCTTTGACTGAATCCAAACTTCACAATACAAATCCCCCTGGATTCAGTTTAGATTCAGTCAAATGGTCACACTTGAGACCTAGCAGACCACATGTGGCCTCGAGGCTGCAGGTTCCCCACCCCTGGACTAGATGATCTCTGAAATCTCTTTCATTCTTAAGGGTATCTAGGAATAAGGGCTATCGAGGAAACCTGTACACTCTTAAGTTTTTGGCAGGTACCCATGAAGAAGCTAGCTGGGCATTGTCCCACTGCCCTTGGGATGATTCCTCCTCTTCTTCCTTCTTCTCTTTCTCTTCCTCTTTTTCTTTCTTCTTTTTCCTCTTTCTCCTCCTCTTCCCCTTTTCCTCCTTCTACTTCTCCTCCTCCTCCTTCTTATTCTTCTCTTTTTCCTTCCCCTACTCTTTCTCTTTTTTCCTTCTTCCCCTTCTTCTCTTTTTCCTTTTCTTCTTCTTTCTCTTCTCCTCCTGCTCTTTTTTATTCTTCCCCTTCTTCCTCCTCCTCTTCTCCTTCTCCTCCTCCTTTTTTTCTTCTTCTCTTTTTCTTTTTCCTTCTTTCTCTTCTTCCCCTTCTCCTCCTCCTCTTCCTCCTCTTTTTCCTTCTTCATTTCACAACTTAACAAACACCAAATAAAATTAGCTTTTCCATATACAAAACAAAACAGAAAAGAGATTTTGCAGCTGCAGGTTTCTATCTTATCTGTCCAAGTAGACGACAAATCCAACTTGTTTTCAAAGCTGCCCTTCTTTGTCTGTGTTTTCTATTGATCTTCCTTCTGCGCATTACAAAAGCCTTCATGGGCCCTTTTTTCTTACTTATTCTTTTAAAAATTTTGGCAACTCCCTGGCTAGCTGCCTTTCCCCCTGCTCCCAATATCACCTGCTATTAGGACAAAAAATATCAAATAGACGTGATCAAGCAAAACAAATCTGTACATTGGTCATGTCTGAAAATGAGTCTCATTCTGCACCCTGACTTTATTGCCTCACTGTTGGAAGGTAGGTGGCATTTTTCATCACTGGAATGGTAGTTGGTAATGGCACGAATCAAAGTTTCTAGATTTTTCTAGGTTGTTTTTTCTTTACATTCTTTTCATTACATTTTCTTTACATTTGCCAAGTTTTTCTGAAATTGTCACTTTTTGTCATCTTTTACAGCACAATAGCATTCCATTACATACACATGCTGTGGTTTGTTCAGCCATTCCCCAAATCAGAGTTATCAAATGCTTAGTCAGTGGGTCACTTGCAGTCTATGACACTCCTGAATGAGGCCAAACCAGATTAAAATGTAATTGGGAAATATCTAACAAAATAAATACAATAAAACGCAGTTAATATCAAATTTTAAAATGAAGTTAACATGTTGTACACAGGGATCCTTATGTATGATTTAGTGGCCCCTGTTTCTATTTGAATTTGAGACCACTTTCCCAAAACAGCTGATATAAATATTTATGTACATATGAGTTCTTTTCCTCCATGTTTGATCTTTTTGAGGTATAGGCCTCATCATCATGTTGCTCAGTCAATGTGTATGCAATTAAGTGATTTTTAGGTTAGAGTTCTTTTGCTTTCTGCCAGATCAGTCCATAGCTACACTTACAGAGTATCACTGTGTTTGTTTTCTTGCAGTCACTCTAACAATGATCAGTTTCTCTTTCCATGCATTTTTTTTTTCAAATTTGATGAGTGTGAGGTAATTTTCCATATCCTTCTATCATAACTTTCACCCAGGGCCTGAGAATGTGGGTGGTTCTGGAGTAAACTGAATAATTCTTGTTCAGAATTATTGAAAAAGACCTAGGGGTCTCCAGGAACAAAAACTTACTAATTGCTACAACCTGGAAGCATAAACGCTGCAAAGCTCTTAACTGTTGGTAGCTCTAAACTGCTAGTTCTGGGGAAAACAGGATTTGAACTTCTGGGGTCAGCAGGATCTGAACTACTAGTGCTAGACCAAATAACTAAGGACTAGAGAAAGTGGGATAGATCATCAAGACAGGACACTATATGTAGGGAGCTGTGTAGCACTACACCAAGCCTGAAGAAAGAGCACAGCATCCAGTTAGGGTCAATTCTGAGCACCCAAAAGTCAGTTGAGGCAGAGGCCTAAACTGGTGAACTGTGAATTGCCCAGTAAAGGAAGAGGCTAAGACCCTTTGAGATACAGCCCCTAAGGAAACTAGAGGGGAGAGAGTCAGAAGTGAGCAATAAGGGAAAAAAAATGAAGGGAAGAAGACCAACAGTACCAAAGATTCCAGGAAGAAAAAATCATAAAGAGCTTGAAGATAAATAGATGAATCGATAGGAAAAATGGTAACAATAGAAGGAAATATGTCCTCCAGATCTAGTAAATGAGTTTGGGCTTCAATGAATAAATACTGAAAAATGAAGGAAAATTATCTAAGACTTGATGAGACAGAAGACATGTGGAAGTTAAGGAGAATATGGAACCATATCACACTCTTCCTGAATGACTTAAAAGAAAAGTGAAAATTATGAGAGCAGAATTTATGTTCCACACAGCAAAAATTATGAGCAATAGAAAAACTTGAATCTGCAATGGTGTCTCACTAATGAACACTAGATTGGGAATATTAATATACAGAACTGAAAGAAAGGCTGGAAAGAAAAAGAACATTTGTGCTTAATATGCAATGAAAACATATGGCTCATAGGTGTCTGCAAGACAGATAAATACACACACAGAAAGGCTGTTAGCACAAGTTCACTCTTGATTTGGTCAGACAGGAAAGACACTAAAAAGGGGTTAATAATCTTACTTTATTCTGGTCTAGTTTTCCCAGAAGAGGATTGCTGATCAAAGGGGAGCACAAACTCCTACAGCATTCCCTAATCACCCTTCTTGCAGGGGCTAGAGAGAAGGGGAGGCAACTACCCTTACATCTAGATGGGGTCAATTGAGACAAGCACAACATGTGCTTCTCCTAAATTCCATCAAACCTCAATGGGGGCTAGTTGAGGCAAACACAGATTTCCCCCATTAAGGCATGCACAGCATTCCAGCTTGTGCACCCAACCCTAAGATTCCTCCCAAGCCTCAATGAGGGCCAGCAGAGGCACAAGCATAAGGTTCCCCATTCACTGTCTAGTGACTGCATCAGACAAAGAAGGCATATTGCCAGCAATAGCCTCACAAGTTTACATCACCTTATCCCTGTATCTCACTGTGCAGCTGCAGTTGATGTTCATATTATTTATCATTACATAATGCTGTGCAAGCATGGTGGAGATATTTTGAACTGTAATTGTGCGGAACTCATATCTAATGCCTGGGAACAAGAGATTGTTATGGTTATAGATCCTGGGAAACTGAACCCTAAGAAATAATAACAAAAATTCACTTCACGCACACTAAAATCTACCTTACTTACACTAAAATCCACTTTACATACACTAAAATTCACCTTATATATATACAGTTTCTCATAATATAACAGGACAAAAAACCTTAACACCATAATCAAGGAAATAAAGGAAGAGAACCTCCCAGAACTTCTGAAGATGAAAAGTGAAATTCAAATTGAGAGAATAAACAAATTATCTTCAGAAAGAACCCGAGGTTGAAAACTCCAAGACACATAGTGGTTAAATTTTATAATCTGATTCAGAAACAGCAAGTTTAGGAGAAAGACCTTTAAATATAAAGGAAAGGGTATTTGTATAATGCAAGATTATTCTACACTCACTAGAAAAAGGAGGAGGGAATGGAATAACATATTCCAAAGACCACTGGAACTCAGGATGCCCTGCAGGGACCTATCCTGCAAATCTGAACCTAAGCATGCAGTAAAAAAGGTAAATATTAAATAATAAAGAACTTGAAACATTTTTAAAAGTTATAGGGCAACAGAAACTCAATATAAGTCAACAGTGTAAGCCTACAGTTAACAAAGCCTTCACAAACTTCATAAAGGTGTATATAAGGAGGGGCTGACTATCCAGTGAGCAAATTATCTGGGTTTCTTGCTGCAGATTCTCCCATGTGCTGAGAAAGATCATGTAGAGGAGAGGAAACAATTTATTTACAGTTCTAAAGAAGTTTTCAAGAGAAAAAGATTGAAGTTACAGCAACTAATTAATAAGTTGATCAAGTATTAAGTAACTATAATTTGTTAGGCATTGCGCTAAACTCTGAGGATACAAAGAATGACAAAAGACACTTTTGCTTTCTGGTAGTTCACAATCTAAAGGGGAGATGATATACAAACAACTGTGTCACAAGCAGTTATATAGAGGATAAGTTGGAAATAATTAATCGGAGAGAACTAGAATTAAGGGGGAATTGGGAAAGGCTTCCTGTAGAATGTGGGATTTTATCTGGGACTTGAGGTCTTCTAGGGAAGTCAGAAGATAGAAATGAGGAGGGAGGTCATTCCAGGCATGGGGGACAGCTAATGAAAATGCCCAAGGTAAGGAGATAGAGTATTACGTTCAATAAACAACAAAAAGACTGGTATTGTGTGTGTGTAAAGGGAGAGATAATCTAAATGCATGAAATATAGAAAAAACTATAAATGTGGTTTTGTAACTTTTAAGCATAGTTCACAATAGAAACTAACATACAAAAGGGTATCTCAATAGGTAAAATAAAGTAAGAGAATGAAAAATATTATGTGTTATTATAGGTCCCTGTTATATAAAATTATATTTTAATATTTATAACCCTAGTGTCAGGAATGTTCCTCCTGACTTGAAACCCTGATTACAATTTGGGTAGTTTCTCACAAAAATCTCTCTGGCTATATGCCCCCTGGAAACTCTGGGAATTTAATTTTCTAGCTCATTTTTCTTCCAACAAAAGGGCCTTCATTTCCCCTGCAAACACTTGGCTAATTTAAAGAACATCACTTAGGAACAGGTTTTATTTAGCACAGTGATAGACACAGAGAAGACCTGTATCTGAGCCTTTATCCAGTCAAAAGAACCCCTTTCTCTTTCTATTGGGTTTCTCTCTCCTTAGAGTATTTCACAGTTCCTGTGACTCAACATACTGCCCTCAGGGAGGTCCCAGCAGAATGGAGAATCAGGTTGGTTCTGCTGCTAGTTCAATGTCACTCTCTGGCACTGAGATCTTTTTTCTGGTCCTTATGGAACAAGTGGCCATCAAGTAGTCTCTTTCGTTTTTCAGTTGTTTCGTTGGTCCCCTGAAATGTCTCTTTGCAAGCTCCCTTCAGAGCCATGTACAGCTTGGCATTATTTCTCTCAGGCTCACACATGATCTTGTATCATGTTTTTCTTTTTTTACTCTCTTCTCATATTGGGTGTGTTGACAAAGCAGAGAGGACAAGGGCAGTCCTCACTGAAGGGATGGTAAGTCCCCATTATACGCGGATCTGGTGTTTCATCAGTGTGAGGATCTCCTTTACTTATGCATTTAAAACCCTTTCCATGCCTTGTTGTGTCTGGTTCAGTCTTGCTCTTATCTTTCCACAAATCCGCCAGTTTGCCGGAGGTCTTTTTCTATGTTCCCGCCCCGCCCCCCCCCCCCCCCCGATATTTTAGAGTTGGACTATCTATCGGATGTCTCTCATTCTTACAACTTGACTGATTTAGATTGGTTT
Organism: Potorous gilbertii; assembly: GCA_028658325.1. Taxonomy (NCBI): domain Eukaryota; kingdom Metazoa; phylum Chordata; class Mammalia; order Diprotodontia; family Potoroidae; genus Potorous; species Potorous gilbertii. The sequence continues at coordinate 7,015,241 of CM053774.1, read as the reverse complement.
CTACTCATCCATATCCTTCTTGCCTCTAAGTCATCACTGGTATGATGCCGCAGACTATGTTTACCCACCACAAGTTTTTCTATTGTCCTTTGAGTTATTTATGATTGATCTCCTGATGTTATGATGTCCATCCAGGCACATAACATCATAAGATGGGCTTTTTATGAAAAAAACACGTTGGGATCATTGAAAGCACAGCATAATTCCCCAAATTAAAATTAAATCTCTTCTGACTTCTTTCTATTACTCAATTCTGAGCCCAGCTTATTGTCTGTCCAATATATATATATATATATATATATATATATATATATATATATATATATATATATATATATATATACACTGATGGATCAGTTTAGTGATCTGCCTATCAAACTGGATGCTATTAAACAGGCAATACATGTTTTTAGGTACTTGTCGATCTCTTTTGAATGCCCCGAAAAAACCTCTTTGAGGAGGCCTTGCATTCTCTACCAAAGACTTTTTATAGTATGATAATTAATTGAAGGAAATTCTGTGAAGCTAAAGTCACAATTTTTAGTTTGAAGATGATACCGATTCTAGATAAATTGACTTTCTTGTGCTGATACTTTTGTGATGTTTGTGGACTTCATGGGACACTCTCTGTATACCCATGTGACATTTGGAGCACTGAAAAATTAATTAGGCAGTATGCAGCATGCTGCTTAATCAGTCGTCTGAAGCCCATAAAAAGACGGTTAGTCATGATATTAAATATCTAACAAAGGAGTGCAATATCTGATTTGCCCATTGGATAGTTCCCTATTCAAGCCACCAGATAATTTCACCAGAATTCCTCTGCCATATGAAGGCAACATTCTAAAAAACTGGAGTGACTCCCTGCGCTCCACCAAGTGGGAGCAAGCAGTGTTGTTGAGCAGATGAAAGGCATGCTGGCCAGATTAAAAATTTAGCTGGAGGATAATTTGGAATATTGTTCAAAATTATTTAAAAAATAGGAAATTTATGACTCTAGAAACCCTACCCTTCACTTGGAATCTCCTATCTCAATCAATGACTCAAACATTGATAGAACACAGGTGCAAAACATTTAGTGGTCACACCATTTATTAAACTGTGAAAACGAAAGGAAAAATGTTGTGCTCTTATTTTTTTTATTTTTAATTCCTCATTGCTTTATTGCTTTAATTGTTTTTTAGTTCATTTATCTAGGTCAGGGGTGGGGAACTTGTGGCCTTAAGGCCACATATGGCTGCAGGTTCCCCAGTCCTGATCTAGTCATTTATAATGTTCTCTTTAAAATTTTTATTTTTAATTAATGGAATAAAACAAGCATTTCCATAATGTAGCACAATAAAAATATAATTGCATATGAAACTGCAAATCAGCTAGCACAAATTGCTATTCCTTCCAAATATACAGCAAAATTACCATGTAAATTTCTTTTTTTCTTCTTTTCTCCCATCCTAGAGATGGCTGCCATTAGACATATAGATGTGTACATATGTTTATAATATAATATATAATTTATATATATGATATATGTATATAATTATTCTATGCAAACTTCTATTTATCACTTCTTTCTCTAGATGCAGATAGGGACTTTCTTCTTATATTCTTTATAGTTAATTTGGGTAATTATAATAGTCAAAATAACTTATTTGTTCAAAGTCATTCTTAAAACAGTATTGCTGTTACTGTATATAAGGATTTCTGTTTTGGATACATTGAATTTAAGATGTATATCGGACGTTCAGTTTGAGATATCTGAAAGGAATCTGGAGATTTGAGATTGATGAATTGGGAGTTATGAGCTACTGATAACTTTGGAGAGAGCAATTGAAGTGAAATGATAAGTCAGAAGCCAGACTATAAGGGGTGAAAAAGAGAGTGAGAGGCTTCTATTGTATGTAGATGGTCTTTTGGAGAAATTTAGCCAGCTGCAAAGGGCAGAGAAGTAGGTTGATGGCTTTCAGGGATGGAAGGATCAAGTGAGGGGTTTTTGAGGGTGTAAGAATTGTAGGCATATTTATTGGCAGTAGACAATGAGCCAGTAGACAGTGAGAGATTGAAAATAAGTGAAAAAGTAGGGAATGACAGAGGGGAAAATCTTTTGCAGGTTTTGGAATGGAATGAGGTTAGCCTTGGTGAGGAGTAAGACCATCTCATTATAGGAAATGGTTGAAGGAGAAGATAATGGCAAGAAAGTATATGAGTGACATAGATGAAGAAGAGGGGAGAAGAAGGAGCTTATGGAGAATGGCCTTAGGAAGAGAAATTGTGAAGAAGATTGGTTCCCTAACCCTTGGATCATCAGTTCATTGGGATTCATGGTAGGTGAGAGTTTCAGATAGTGGGGACTTCTTTTCTCTCTCATGCTGTGGTTTTTTCCTCCACTTCAAGGTCTGATCACCTCCACAGTACTGGCCTTGGCTCTTCCTCCTCTGTTCTCAGTCACTTCAGCTAGGACTATGTGCTCAAGCAGCCTTCAGCTGCTGCCCATTGATCTCCAATCTGAAAGTTTTTACTTATCTACATGGTAAATAAGAAGCCTCTGATCACAGCACCAACTAGGAAGTCTATGTCTCAAGGGAAATAAAAGGGAACAGGAAACTCTAGACCCATGTACCTGCATGTAAGTCTTATCACTTCCCTGTCCTCTAATATAGCAAGCAGACACAGTACATAGAATGTTAGGTCTGGAATCTGAATTTAAATCTAGACTCAGACATTAATTAGCTCTGTGTTCCTGGACAAGTCATTTAACTTCTCTCTGCTTCAGTTTCTTCAACTGTAAGTAGCACCTAGCTTCCAGGTTTGTTGTAAGAATCAAAAACACACTTATAAAGTACTTCGTACCAGTGCCTGGCATGTAATAAGTACCGAATAAATACTTCTTTGCTTATTTCCTGTTGTGAGAGAGCATACTTCCTGAAACTGTGAGTAAAGAGAAGGGCATGGCAAGTCTCAGAAATTCTCTCTTCATATTTGTAAGGGCTTTGACAATGACAAGAGTCTTCTCTGTGGGTGAGAGGGAGGGAGAGAATTTGGAACTGAAAAATAAAACAATTAAAAAATTCTATCATCATCATCATCATGATGAAGCCCAAGGGAAACATTAATAATCTAGAAAGATAGTCTGGCAATGTTAGGCTACATTCCAGCACTTTAAGAACCTATGCTTTCATTAGATTATTACTCGTTCTATTAATAACAGTTCAACTCTTCCACTCCTTAATGATGTTCAATATGAGTTGCTCTGACAAAAAATTACATCATTCTATAGACAACCTTCTGTTATAAACATCTCTGAATTTAAAGGAGGGAGACCAGTCATTTTGTTGCTGGCAGGAATGTATAATAAAGACAGGGATATAAAACCAGCAACTAAGTTTGGGGCGGCCAGCTGTGCTAACACAACCCTGATCTCTCTGGAGCTTCCATTCTTGGACCAAGTTGGTTTGAATGGCAATCACTGGGAATTTAAAAGAGCCTTGTCTTTCCACTCCACATAATTCCTTCACTGTTTTGGTAAGTGGAGTCCCTGGGAATTTTTGAAAGTACACAAACTAACTACAAGGAGTCTAACAGCAATGGAAGGAATTTTGGGGTGTCCAAGCCCACAAAAAGGGAGTGATGTTCAAAAGGAAGACTTGAAGATGCCTAAAGTTTTCTCTGGCTAGCTGGCAAGGTTTTTCATGGGCTAATAATGGCTCCTGGGATCCTGAAACAAAGTAGTTAGTAGACTCACCTTCCCTCTCTGAGGAAAGGGCCCACACATTTACTTATAGCTCAATCCTATGACAAGGAAGAACACCAGAGAGGTCCAGCCCATGGCAGTTGAGAGTAATTTGGTGGCCATTTTTCAGCAGAAAGCATATGGCAGAAGGACCCACACTACAGGACCCCAACTTAGTGGAGAAAGTCACTTGCCTAGGTTGTTATCAGAGGACACTGCAGCTTTGTGGCATTGGGTTTGTGAGGTTGTGTTGGCCACATATATTCTTTACATGTGTAATAGGGGTTTGAGAGCTGATTGGCATCCTAGGATTTGGAATTTAGGGGGACAAGTACCTATCTCAGCACTGAGATTTGGGGCTGTCCTGATCTTAGTGTTTGAGGAAAATTGATATTGCTGCATCATATTAATCTGAAGTCCAGCCTTTTCTCTATTTGGTCAGACCCCACTTTTTTCAGTCTAGCTCACCAGACAGTTTATAGAGGGTGTGAAAGAGTAATGTGATGACTCCTAAGCCACAAAGCTTGAGCTGGGTCCTCTCCTGGGGACATCTCCTGTTCTAGCTTTTCCTCATCAAAGTTAGGGGTAACTTGGTCTCCAAGTAGAAGGCTAAACAGGAGGTGGAGGGAGAGGGAACTTGATCAAAATAGTTTTTGTTTTTCTAGCCAAGATTGTTAGAGGCAAGTGGGTCTCATAAAGCATGCTTTGAGTCAGAAGGGATGTCCTGTCACCTGAGGATTGGTCCTGCTCCAACTCCACCAATGATGAATAAGGGAGGAGGTGGCAACTCTTAAGCCACCTCCTCACTAAAGTGTCTACCAATTGGGATTCCCTTACCTTTGCTAGCAGAGATCCAAAAGATGCACTGTGAAGTCAGCTAGAAGAAAGACACACCTGGGCTTAAAAGATTCTGTCTTTGGTCATTAAGAGAGGCCACTGACACAATTTATTGGTTACTGCTAACCTAACTAATAAATGAATCATGCTCTGGTCCTTGGCTTACTGCTGAGGTACTAGAGCAACCTGTTTGACTGTTATTAAAATGATGTGATTTGAATTAAGGTTAATAGGATCTTGCCCTGAAGAAAACTACACCTCAACATCGTTTTTACTCACCACAAATTAGAAGAGTGATTTCCCTTAATCCCAAGAGTTCTAAAAGGGCCATAGAAATTCTTGGAGGGACAGAGGGAGAGTGTAGAGGGAGCACCCTCCACCCTCACTGAACAAGGACAGAAGAGAGTGATAGCACAGGGACAGCCATGGTGGAAGGAAAAACTGAAAAGAGAAAATATGAAAGAAGGCTGAATTTCTGCAGAGAAGAGAGAGATCAGGGTGGGAACATTTGGCCCTGAAAGTGTCTCAGAATAGAAGACTTGAACTGAAGTTATCGACTGTACCTACCTGTTTAAGGATACTCTCTCCCCGCAGTCTGCTCTTTTACTTCCTGTATCTGACCAATAACAGACACTGTAATATGCTCAACTAATTTCTTTATTTAATTGTTATGGGTTTCCTTATTTTACCTCAAACATATATAGAGGCCAGGAGTTAGCTATAGATACACAAAACCTTAATTGGGACAAAGAGCCAGTTGGAATGTTAGGAATTTTCCTAAGTTGGGGCTCAGAACATTTGTGATTATACTAATAACTTTTCCTCTGAAGAAACTTCAGAAAACAGCAAAGAAGGGGACCGCAAAGACGGAAGAGGCCCACTAAATCTCCCCTGGGCTAAAAGTGTGCTGGCAGTTATAATAGCATGTGGCTAATTAAATACTCATCCTCTGGACAGAGAAGGGAAAGGCGACTGGGTGGAAATAGGTGAGGCCTAGGTGGGATACACAAGTGAGATTCAGCTCTGGTTGTGGTGGTTTAGCCTTCCTTTTTGAAGAGGGCCAAGGACATCATGGGTGAATTGGATTTAAGTGAGGCAAAGCAGCACAAAATCACCAGCCTCACTCTCTTCTAGAGTCATTGAAGTCCATAGCAAGTCAGCCTTGCCACTGCTAGACAAAAGTGAAGACAATCATCGATGCCTGGTATGCAGCGGATGACCTTGGACTCTGATGTTTGACCAAGCTCTACGTTCTCATAGCACCTGCTCCAGCTCCCTTCATGGCTGGCTGTTGGAACAAAGTGTTCTTATCCACCCATTCCACTGGGGCAAGTTTTCACATGCTTGGTATAAACACCCTTCCTAACTCACCCACCTTTTGAGTCCTGTCTTTCACCCTCAACCTGGTTTAGTCTGTCTACTGAGAGGGTTTGCTGGGGTGTGGACCCTGTGCATGCTACAGATTCTTGGAGCCACAGGCAAGAGTTGAGTGAAAAGTGGATATCAAAGGTGGATGAGCAGCCCAGAAAAGGGGTCAGCAAGACCTTAAACTAGAGGTGCTAGTCCTCCTTGAACACCCCATTAGGTGAACTTCTCCAAAGGGAAGAGGAAGAAAGGATCTTAGTACCTCCTTTAAGATCAGTTGACAGTTTCACCTATGGGTACCTTTTCACTTATGTGCTCTAATCATGTGTTCCTCATGCATATCCCCTACTATGTATTTTCATGGCTACACGTTTCCTGTATGTTATTTGTTCCTATAAAAATGATTCTACAAATATTTATGTATGTGTATATACATATATATGTATACATACACACACACACACACACACATATAGCTGGCTTTCTACCTTTGATTTTCCCGGGATATATACCTTGTAGTGGGATCTCTAGGTCAATGGGTATGGACATTTTAGTCACTTTCTTAGCATAATTCCAAATTGCCTTCCAGAAGAGTTAGATCAATTTACAGCTCCAAATGTGCCAGATATTTTTCAAACTCTCCAAAACTGACTATTTCCAACTTTTGTCATTTTTGTTAGCTTGCTGGGTATGATAATGTTTTGGTGGCTATTTTCTTACTATTAATGATTTGGAGCAATCTCTTATATGGTTGGTGATAGTTTACAATTCTTCTGAGATATTTTTGTCCATGCTCTTTGACCATGTATCCATTGGGGAATAACCTTTGATTTTTATACTTTTTTATTGGTTTGCTATACATACATGTATTAACTTTAGACTCTTATCAGATGCTTGAGGTGAAGATTTTTTTCTCTAAATTGACTATTTCCTTTCTTACCTTAGCTGTCATGATTTTGTTTCTGACTTAAATATTTCTTGTAACTCCCTTGGGCATTTTCAAGCCTGACTTTTGAACTCTTGTCTGCTTCTCAGGATCATCAGTTTAAATCCTTTTCCGAGTGATGGTAGAAAATTTCTTTTGAACTCCTATCATAGCCCTGAGTTGGGAGCCCTGGTCAACAGTTCCTTCAGGGAGTGCCTGAGGTCCTCCATCTCTAATAGTGGGGTTTTTCCATGCTGCTTTTGAATATTGGAAATTGTGGAGATGGATTGTTCATGTTATCCCTTAGACACATTCCTTCAGTAAAAACATTGTGGTGTTTCCTGCTCAGATATACCTTTCATTTTCTGGATACCAGGGATGTCCAACATCTCTGGATCTACCAGGGAAGTAAAGGTTGTGTTGTTTCCTTGACTCTTTAAGAAAGCACTTGCCTCCATCCACCTTAAGGTTCTGCAAGAGACATACAGATTGTTAGGGATTTTATGTACAGAGGCCCAGCTTGTTGTCTACAACATCTTGCCAGTGCTCTGAATTAGATCAGAGGGGGTAACTAATCCATGCTAGATCCCCAGAGTTGTTTTCCACCAGTGGAATGGTGTCTCCTTTTTTCTTTATGATTTTAAGTAACATGTTATTTATACATTTTGTTTACTTATATTATATTTATATGTATTATATATTCATGTTTTTAATATTATAAATCTTTATGTCAGATTCATTTTCAGGGAAAAAACCCCCAAACAAAACCCTTCCTCCTGTTCAGTTTGGACCCTGCCTTGCAAGAAAGAAAAATAATCATGTCCAATATCCAGTATACTGATGGTATCTACCTTTTAGATGGCACCCACAACCTCCCTAAGAAACTCTAAGCTAAGCACATTGTGATGTTATCAGATTTAGAACCTCCTCCTTATATAACTGATGTCCAACTTTTGTAACGGCTTTAGGGTTATGTATTTCAGGGCAGTGAGGCACAGTGGATAGAGGGTCAGCCCTGGGATTTGGAGGACCTTAGTTTAAATCCAGCCTCAGATACTTATTAGCTGTGTGACCCTGGGCAAGTGACTTTCACCCTGTTTGCCTCAGTTTCCTCATCTGTAAAATGAGCTGGACAAGGAAATGGTAAACCACTCATTTCATTGCCATGAAAACCCCAAGTGGGATCACAGAAAGTCAGATATGACTGAACTAATTCAACAACAACTTCAGGTTTTTTTTGTAAAATGACTTGAATATAGTTAATTATAATTTGGGATCCTTTTTTTCCAGCAAAAAGAATATTCCAAAAGTTTAATTCTCACCATTACAGTTCCATGTGAGTCTCAATGGAAAGAACCCTGGAAAGCTTGGTGGGGCAAGGGTGAATTTTTTAGCCTAGTACTCATCCCTGGATTCTGTACCATATGGGCCAGATGGACTGCAGCTTGGGATAAGCCCCTATCAGATCTACTTTCTGAGCGAAACAAATACACATGCACCCATTTCATCCACAGTGGTAGCAAAACACTATTTGGCCTTATTAGACAATTCTCTTTGGGTGCCATTATCAAAACAGCTGGGCTTGGTCTCTTGTCCCCAACTGTCTTACCCCTCTGGACAATGGCCTCCCTACCAGCAGACCTGGCTTCAGTTCTTTCTGGCTAGTCTGTTTTCTCCTTTGCTCTCAGTAACCCACACCTGACTGTTTTGGTTGACTAAGCCTGCATACACTCCACATTTGAGTACTGTGACCTTGGGTTGTTTCATCTTCAAGGTACAAATTATAATCCATAAAGAGTGTATTTTTGTTACAGTACACTCTGCCCTGAGCTCCGACTGACCCAATCATTTCTAAATAGCAAAGGGGAAAAGGGAAACAAATATAGCCTTTTGATGGAATCCAATTAAAGGGCTGTACTGGAGGTCCTAGATGGTCACGTGTGGCCTCAAGGCTGCAGGTTCCCTACCCCTGAGTCAGATGAATGTTTCTAGAGCTGGATGTCCCAGTGGATGGAGAGGGGTGGACCTGGATCCAGGAAGACCCAAGTTCAAATTCAACCTCAGACACTTGCTATGTTTGTGATCTAGGATAAGTCACAAACTTTATTTGCCTCTGTTTCCTCAAATAACAACAGCAACTACCTCCCCTGTGAGGATCAAATGAGTAATGTTTGTAAAACCCCTGGCACATAGCAGGTCCTTTATAAATGCTGTGATGATGATGTAGCCTTAGAGGTAACAGTTTGAAGATGTAGCCTTAGATGTAACAGTTTTGACCACTGGTCTTTACCCCTTCCCCATGCCTGTCCATCAATCTTCCTGAACTCTGTAACAATTGCACCTTTGACAATTGCTCTTTGTAACAGTTTCTCCAGCTCTAGGACAAAGTTGGAGAGCTCTCCCTCTCTTTGAGGTTAGGAATTTCATTTGTAACACAGTGTTACAAAACTGGTTATTCCAACTGCAAACATTTGAGTAATACCCTTGGGCTGTTGCTTCTTCAAGGTACAAACTGTAACCCATGTTACAAACAGCTTAACTTTTCCTCCCCTGAAATTTCCTCATTCTTTTCAGTATCAAAAAAAGAGCTGGGAGATGATTTTTTTCTGAGCTATTTTAATGAAAAACAAACAAACAAACCAGAAAAGGTGTAAAGTCATTCCATGTCCTGATGGAGGGGGACATTTGATGACAAAGAGAGTTGCCTCAATTACAACAAACACACAAGATGAGACAAATTGAGACAGAGACAGAGAGATGGACAAAGACAGACAAAAATAGCCAGAAGCATCAGAGACAGAGACAAAGAGAAAGAAACAGAGACTGACGGAAACAGTAGACAGACAGACAGATGGATGAAATGAATAGGGCACTCACTAGCCCCTGGGGAAAAACAGAACTTGATTTCAGAAAACTCCATTGTCTATCCTGGTGACTTAGAGGACTCTTGCTTTCACTTGTAAGCTAACGCTGTCCCCATAGAAGCTGGAATATAGGATTGTCTCCTGCATGATGAGATGATTCCCCTTTCTCCTTTGCTAGATCCATATCCTAGGGGCACTTGGACATGCTTTTCAACCAAGTTCTGAGGGTGCTATGTCCCTCCTTTCCCTGTGAGAGCAATAAGGCATGATTTAGAAGGAGGTGAGGGAAAGTTCCCCAGGGTACCATTTCTTTGGAGTCTCTTTCAAAACTATACTTTGTAGTTTTCATTTTATTTAATAAATAGTTCATTTAATCCACATGTGAACGTAAATGTGTAATCTCACTGAATCATGAAAGGAATTGGGAAGAAAATAAGAATACTGGGCATAGGAGATGAGCCATTTTGATAAATTATGAGTAACTTGGAAATCTTCACATTTTATACCCTAAATTAATTGGGTATAGCCTATGCTAGATGAAACAAGATAGAACCTGTGCTTTTCAAGGCGCTAAAAGCAAGGCTGGGCTTCAGGGAACCCAGACTGACTAGGTCTCACTCATGCAGAGGCATGGAAGGGGAACTGGGTTCTGAAAAAGCTTGAGCGCCACCTGGTGTCTTAGCCAGAGATTTCACACTGAGCCCTAATCTACGTCCTGAAATCCCCTTTCCTACCCAACCCTAACCTCCGCCCCCAAGGGACAGGTGCTTCACCTGCCTTTTATGCACTTGCTTTTCTGTCTCTAGGGCAGGTGTGCCTGAGAGGAGGGACAAACCTTTGTTTACTGCTGAAGCTCTCTTCTATTCTCTTGTGTTTCTCTGCTTTAGGTCCTGATCTGCAGCAAACACCCAAGTCCAGCTATCAAAGTCTTCCTCTCTGGGTGGGAGGATATGTGCTGTGGAAAACAAACCTCCATTTTCAGAGGGCCCCCTTTTCCCATACCGTTTGATTGACGGCTTGTCCTAAAGGCTGAGCCCATGATATTTTTTTTTTGCTGAAGACGATAGCATCTCACTCTCTAGCAGTCAACTATTTTAAGACGATTTTTTATTTTTATTTTTTGTTATTCTGAACTTGACAAACATCAACAAACAGGAACATTAATATTTCCATAAAGAAAGAGTATTGTATATTAAACTTCAAATTTATTTAAAGCATACAACTTTAAAAAATGAATACAAAATGATTATTAAATGTTCACTATATGCAAAGCACTGTGCAAAACACTATGGGTAACATAGAAAGGCAAAATATTTCCAGTTCTCGAAGAGCTCACATTCTAATAAGGAGAGTGTTTTGAGACTTAGCCAACTGTTGAGGTAGTACTCTGGCATAAGGGAGTCCCACCTGGGGGGATGTAAGGTCCCCATCTTGATCCTTGTTTTCTGCAATTGATCTCACAGTGTCATATTCCCCCAGTGTAGATGTGGCCATTAATACTTTAAGTCCTTGCCTGGGTACCCAGTTTATTTTTAAGGAAAGAATGATGGACCAGACAAAGATGTAGGGGGAAAACAACCCCTTAATGAGTTTGGGTGCTGAGAATAATGTGTTAAACAATGGGAGTCAGTTCAAGGAAAAGCTTTATTGAAAACAGCAGGGAAGAGGGAGAGAGAGAAAGAGGAAAAGAGGACCCAGTATACAATCCGGGCATACATATTAACATAGAAGATGGTGTAAACTCACAAAAGGGTAGTACTGTGTTGGGGAGTACATAGACATGGGACCGTTTAGCAAAAAGGGGTGCTCCAACAGGAAGATATGCTCCTGCTGGAAAGGATGCTGTGTTTCAAAGCATCCTTCTGAAGGTGGGTTCTTGTACTCTGATTTTGAGTGCCCCTCCCCCCAAAGCTGGTCAAATTGCATATCAAGGGTCAGGGCAAAATATTGGGAGGGGTTGTTATTAGGGAGAAAAAAACAAGCTGGTGGTAGACAAATTATTGTGTTGTGCATTTGCCTATTGGAGAAAAACAATCTGGTAGTAGACCAAATATTACTTGGGGGATGAAGTTGTACTAACCTTTGAAAAATATTATTTTAAGTATTACAATACTTATAAACTTACAGCCTCCCTTAAGGGGAGACTGTCATGATGGCCTCAAAACTATGAGGCCTAATATTATAACAAAGTTTTCGATGCATAGATTCTATAAACTACAGCCTACCTTAAGAGGAAATTATCCTGGTTGTTTCAAGGCTACCAGTCCTAATATTATGAGAGAGAAAACACATATAGGATGTTTTATCTACCAGTCAGATGGCAAGTCTGGTGATCCTTAGGATGCACATGGTAATGCATCTTCTTTAATGCCATTTCCATGAATAAAACCATATTTGTTTTTGATATTGAACCATTTAACAGGCTGGAAGCAAGGCAGCGTTCAGGAAAAGAGGTTGCTGTTGTTCTCAGGGCTCTTGGGCTTACCTGACCATCAGGGACTTTTGTGCTGTGGAGTTGGTGTTGGTGGTGACAAGGATCAGTCTCTTCTCTACAAGGGTTACTTCCCCTTGATGATGGGTGCTCGGGCCATGGTGGAAGCTAGGCTGGTGGGTTAGAGGGGTATTGTTATTATTTGGACTTTTGGACTCAAGGTTCTGTGCTGTTTGTACCAGGGTCTGAGGAAAGATGATGGTGGAGGTGGTTTGATACACCTGGCACATGCTACCTCTCATCTCTCTCTTTTGTGGTTGTTCAGTTATTTTCAGTTGCATCTGACTCTTTCTAACCCCATTTGGGGTTTTATTGGCAAAGATACTGGAGTAGTTTGCCTTTTCCTTCTCCAGCTCATTTTACAGATGAGGAAACTGAGGCAAATAGAGTTAGGTGATTTGCTCAGGGCCACACAACTAGTATGTGTCTGAGGCCAGATTTGAACTCAGGAAGATGACTCCAGATCCAGCACACAATTCACTATCTGCTATGCCACCAAGGTGTCCCATTTCTCCCTAGATGCCTTGATGCTCCTGTGAGACTGTCTTTCCTATACCAATAGTCCATCACCTCTCTGGAAACAGGTGGAAAGCATGCTTCATTATTACTCTTCTGGAGTTGAGATTGACCATTGCATTGGTTAGACTTTTTAAGTCTTTCAAAGATGTCTTTCTTTACATTGTTGCAGAGGAATTGACACTATGTATAAAATGTTCTGATTTTGTTCATTTCACTCTTCATCAGTTTACATAAGTTTTCTCAGGGTTTTCTGAATCTATCTCTTTCATCAACTCTTATGAAGCAATAACAATCCATTCCATTCATAAAACATGATTATTCAATCACTCCCCCACTGATGGATACCTCCTTAATTTCCAGCTCTTTGCTACAACAAAAAGTGTTATGAATATTTTTATACATGGAGTCCCTTTTCTCCTTTTTTGATTTCTTTTTGGTTTCTGCCTAATAGTGGCATTCCTGGATCAAAGACTATACACAGTTTAAGTGACTTTTTGTGCATAGTTCCTAATTGCTTTCCAAAATGACTGGACAATTCAGAGGTTCACCAACAGTGAGTTAGTGTGGTTGTCTTTCCCCCTCTCCTCAAAAAATGGAAATCTGCCCCCCCCATTTTTGTCAGTCTGATGAGCTTGAGAAGAATCACAGAGTCATTTTAATTTTCATTTTTAAAATTAATGATTTGGACCATGTTTAAAAATATGGCAGCTGATAGCTTGCCTTTCTTATTAGTATTGTCTGTTCATATCCTTTGACCATTTTCTATTTACCAAGGGCTCTTGTCCTTATATATTTGATTCAATTCTCTCTATATTTTGGATATTAGATCTTTATCAGAGAAACTTGCTGTACACATTTTCTGTTTAACGGTTCTATTCCTTTCTAATTTTAATTGTAGTGATTTTGTTTGTACAAAAGCTTTTCAATTTATGTAATCAAAATTATCCAGGTTGTTTGCTGAGTTCTTCTTTTTTGATCAAGAGCTCATTCCTATCCACAGTTGTGAAAGGTATATCCTTCCCTCCTTTTTCTAATTTGTTTATGATGTATATATAATGAATTCATTTGGAGATTATTATGATACATATGCCATATGAGATGTTGATCTAAATATAATTTTTGCCTGACTGCTTTCTATTTCTTAGTCATTTTTGTCAAATAGTCATGGTTTACACCTGTAGGTGAGGTTTTGGGTTTATTGACCAACATGTTATTATATCCATTTATATCTGGATTTTCTGTGCCTAATCTGTTCACTAATCAAATTCTCTCTCTCTCTCTCTCTACTTCCTTCCTTCCTTCCTTCTCTTCTTGGACCTCTTTTGCTATTTGGGTTAGTTTATTTTTTAAGGTGTTATTTTCTTCAGCATTTTTTTGGATCTCCTTTAGAAAGCTGTTGACTAAATTTTAATGATTTTTTTTTTTTGCATCACTCTCATTTCTCTTCCCAGTTTTTTCTCTACTTCTCTTACTTGATTTTCAAAATCCTTTTTGAGCTCTTCCATGACCTGTGGCCAATTTGTATTTCTCTTGGGGGCTTTTGATGTAAGAACTTTGACTTTGTTGCCTTCTTCTGGTTTTATGTTTTGATGTTCTTTGTCACCAAATTTTGTCTGAGTTCTTTTACAATGTCTGCTCATCTTCCCAGTCAAATATTTGACTTTCTAACTCTTTGTCAAGGTAGGACTCTGCTTCCAGTGGGAGTGGGGGTGGGGTGGGTATACTATCTGTGGCTTCAGGGATTTTGTATCAGCTGCTCAATCCCCCACCATCTGTGGGCCCGGAGCTCTGGAAGTAGCCTCTGTCACTGATGCTGCTGCCACTGCAGCTGGCCACCACCCCCACTACCCTGGGGTTGGGGTTGGACCCAGTCAGACTGCACACTCCTCTTTCAGTCAGGTCCCACAGAGTTTTCCCACTGACCTTTCTGGCAATTGTGGGTTGAGAAGTCTGGAAATTGCCAAAGCTGCCAATGATTCAGTCCCCTGAGGCCTGCTCTGGCACAGATTTGGCCCACCCTGGACTGTACTGTGCTCACTGTCTGGTGCAATAGAGCCTTCCTGTCAACTGTCCAGGTTGTCTTGGAATGAGAATTTGTTTCATTCTGTCATTTTGTGGGTTCTGTAGCTCTAGAATTTGTTTAGAGTAATTTTTTTATGGGTATTTGGAGGGCTTTGGGAGAGAGTTCAGGGGAGTCCCTGCTTTTACTCTGCCATCTTGGCTGTATCCGCTTTCTTTCCCTCCTTCCTTCCTTCCTTCCTTCCCTCCCTCCCTCCCTCCCTC
>CM053774.1:6978549-6999730 GCA_028658325.1 Potorous gilbertii | reverse complement strand
TCCTTCCTTCCTTCCTTCCTTCCCTCCTTCCCTCCCTCCCTCCTTCCCTCCCTCCCTCCCTCAGGACGTCCAAGGCACCGCACTAAGCACCTTATAATTATTATCTCATTCACGTCTCACAGCCGCCCTGGAAGGTAAGTGTTCCCAGGGCGTCCGTTCTACACATGAGGAAATTGACACAAGGTGGATGATTTGCACAGGTTCACGTAGCCAGTAAGTGCTTGAGGAAGTATTTAAACACAGGTCTTTTTGACCCCAGGTCTGGTGCTCTATCCTCTACTCCACCTAGCTGCTGTTAGGAACTATGAAACCTCACTCTTCCCTCCCCCTTTTTTCATTACTTCCTTTCAGCGTCTTGATTTTTTGCTGACGATTACACAGTCAACATCAAATGTGGTATTTGAACCCAGGTTCACTGAATCTAAGGCTATAGTCCTTTCCATGGGCATCTTCAAATTAATAGTGTCAAGTGAGGGGACCACTTCCAATAAAAGGATAGCCATGGCAACCACTCATCTCCAACAGAGATCTAACTGTACAGTGCTTCCTTTGCTCACTTCTGCCTTGGGTTTGTAGGATCTTTACTGACCACCAATTTTGGCAGCCAAGATTTTCCCCCATAAAAAAGTCAACACCCTAGATAATCTCCCCAAATGTATCTTCAAGAATCTAAAGGTCTACAGAAGTTATAAATATTAAGGGAACACTGCAAAGATTTAACATGATGCTTTATAATTTTGCACTAGCTTTTAGAATCAATAACTCAGAGACTTTCCAAGTTTGTAATAAAATAATTAAAGTCTGACAGAGAGAAAACCCTGGCATCAATTCATCTGGGCAGGATCAGAGGGGATGAACTGAAATTGCCAGAGAAAGGAGTTGAGTTAAGGTTCCTGACTGTAATTACTGAAGAACATTGGAATATATGCCATCAATTCATCAACCACAAAGTCTTTCTTGAAGCTAGTGCATCCCTTGTACTTAGGCAAGTTGTATTCTGGTACCAAGATTATTTTTAATGGGCATGAGACTTACTGTGTTGTGATTATGGGTTGACTTTATACTCAGGCGGGACTTCCTGGTAGGGTAAATATCTTTTTTTTTTGCTTTTGTTTCTTGGGGGTATATATAATCTATTCTTTGGGTACTTTTCCCAGTCTGGGGAGGAAATAGCAGTGGCCTGGGTGTCTAGAGAAATCTTCTCAAGGGCCTGAATCATAGGAATTAATCTGGGTTACTGCACTGTCTTCCTCCCTCCCTCTCTTCCTTCCTTCCTTCCTTCCCTCCTTCCTTCCTTCTTCCTTCCCTCCTTCCTTCCTTCCTTCCCTCCTTCCTTCCTTCCATCCTTCCTTCCTTCCTTCCTTCCTTCCCTCTGTCTCTGTCTGTCTTTCATATAGCTCTTTAAGGTTTGCCACACACTGCCTCTCAACCACCTTACCAGGCAGAGCACTGGTATGAATCTTATTACCCTCATTTTACAGATGAAGCTCAGAAATGCTGAAAAACTTGTGTCATGATCACATAGCAAATGTCTGAGGCAGGATTATAGCCCAGATCTCTTGACTTCAAGTTCAGCCTGCTATACATTACATTATAATCACTCTTGGATTTACAGGAACTGTTTTTTTTCCCTTGCCCTGGAGACTTGGACTCAAGGGAGAGTGAGCATGTTCAGACACCAAGAAGGCTCTGTGTCAAGAGGACCATGCATGGGAAGTCTTCCAGGAATGGCCTGACTCAGGAGGTAGTTAGCTCACCAGTGGGGACCAAAGCCTGGCTACCTAGGGTAGAAGACAATATAAAAAAGGATGTATTCAGCCTCCAACAGAATGGTACTGGGACCAGTGACAGCTCAGCTCTCCTAGTTGTCATTGTCTCTCCTTCATGCTTGAAGAGGACCATGATACCAGGAAGGTGATGCCATGACATGCAAGTGAATTGGAGCTAAGAGAGGGAGCCTCCCCTTCTCCTCTGAAGCCATCTGGATCCACTGGTGAGATAAAGGTAAGGATGACTGGAGATGGCCATGGATGCAATGGAAGACCTTGGTCTTTTTAGCTAATGTTTTTAACAGGTCTCAGGTTGAGGCAAAACCCATTCAGTAATTAAGGCTAGGTAAAAAATGAGGCAGAGAATGATTTCTTTACCTAGAAATAAGGGAGGAAACAAACGTTTATTAAGCACCTACTATGTGCCAGATGCTGTGCTAAACACTTTATAAATATTATCTTATTTACTCCTTACAGCACTTCTGAGAGGTAAGTGCAATTATTATGTCCATTTGATAGTTGAAGAAACTGGAGCTGACGTAGGTTAAGTGACTTGTGCAGGATCACATGGCTAGCAGGTGTCTGAGGCTAGATCTAAACTCAAGTCTTCCTGACTACAGGTCCAGCACTTTATCCAGTGTGCCTCAACTGCCTTTAGGAATAGATTCTAAACCTAAGAAAGCATCTGAGGTGACATTGAAGACTTGGTCTCAAGTTCTATTATTAGCATGGACAATGTGTCTCTGACAGAATCCCTGCATTAGACACAGTTCTAAGAAGAACTTCACATTATCTGTTGGGCACCATTCTCATCTGTCTCTTTCAGGGCTGGTTGTTTAATATCTTGGAAAGACAAAATTGTCTTCTGAATGTCTCCCAACATTTCTCATTCTATGCTGGCTTTTGCTCATTTTATGGCTGTTTCAATGGGAAAGGCAATAATTCTGTGGTGGCTCCTTCATAGCATCTATGGAGAATTGGAGAAGTCCTTAGAGATAGTTAGGTGGTATAGTGGATAGAGGGGTGGATCTGCAGTCAAGAAGACCTGAGCTCAAATCTGGTCTCAGATATTTTCTAGCTGGGTGATTCTGGGTTCATAATTGAGAGTTGTCATAAGGGTAAAATGTGGTAATATCTGCAAAGTGCATTACAAATTTCAAAGCATTATATAAATGTTAGCTATTTGAGACCATCTAGTTTAAATACCCTCATTTGGCAATTAAGAGAATGGAGACCTAGACGGGTTAAGAGACTTATCCAAAATCACACCTGTACTGTGACAGAGTTGGGATTCAAAACAGTCCTTTCCTTCCAAATCCAGTTCTCTTTCCACAATCCTCCCCTGTTTCAGAAGAAGAAAGCCAGCATAGTGTAATGAAAGGGGTTTTGGTCACTTCTGGGCTCCCCAGGAAATTGCCATCATGGCTTTTCTTCAGGGTTAGGGACAGATATGGCTTCTCTGGGGAGCTGTGCTGGCCACAGGAACCTAAACCCCAAATAATGTCCTCTCCAACCCCCAACCATGTTGTGCATCTGTGATCTCCTGGTTCTAGGGCAGCAGACCCCAGTGCAGAACTAGGTGGGATCTCTCTGGGGCTAATAAGAAATGCATCTGAGCCTGCTATTAGAGAGCTACTGCTACAACCTTCTACAACCAGACGTGTTTGCTTTGGCACCTTAGCTGGATATTCCATACCAAGTTGTCCTGTGGCAGTAGAGAATTAACTACTCTATAACAAAGCAGGGGCAGAGGTGAGAGTGGTGAGAGAAAGCCTTCCTTCATTTCAGAAAGACAAAGGTTGGCATTGCATGGAGTTGAATGGTACATCTACTTCTTGATCTGGCATGGAAGAACTAAAAATGAGTATGACACACAGGAGAATGGAGAAGTGCATGGGAGATGTAGGTAGGCTGCAACATATACCAGTGAGAAAGAGCAAAGAAGAGAAGGAAAAAGAAAAGGATATTATTAATGAATTACATGATAGGAAGAGAAGTTGGGCCAGTCATGTGGCTAGTTTGAGGGATGACAAATCGGTAGCCATTGACTTGTTGTTTGATCATTTTCACTTGTGTCTGACTCTTTGTGACCCCATTTGAGGTTTTCTTGACCATTTCTTACTCCAGCTCATTTTAAGATGAGAAAACTGAGGCAAATTTGCCCAGGGTCATACAGTTAGTTTGGCTGAGGTTAGATTTAAACTCAGGTCAAGACCTAGCACTCTACTGTGCCACCTATCTACTCTCATGTAGGAGAAAATGGGGAAGGCCTCGTTTGGGAGAACTTTTGGGAGATTTTGAAGAAGAGTTAAACAATATGGCTGGGTATGTACAGGTTGCAATCTGCATTGATTGAGATAATATCTTAACATTTATTTTGAATTTATTCTGTATGGAACAGGTTGAAGAGATGTCCCCATGTGTAACTAGGTTAAAGAAAGGGTCACTGGATTGACCATTCTCACATGTATGTCATCCCTCAGCCCTATAATTGATTCATTCTGTTATTTACACTTATCCTCTAGTACTCTTGAGAGAGTTCTGGGAAAATTTATTTCTCATTAATTAAAATTACATTCTCATTTTCATGAATTAATTAATTAGCAGAAACCCCCACCCCATTTTATTTAATATTAGATATTTAGTGAACTGGGGGAAACTCTTTGCTCCGTAGTAATTATTCTTCTTTTTCTATAGTTAATTGAAAATAAAAATTACTATGTATAATTTACTTATCAATAATAAGAGAAAGACATATACAACTATTTATGATATTTTGGCTATGTGAATGTTAATAGTCAGAGTCACTTTAAACTCTCGTATATAACAGGAAATGACTCCTCTTCACTTGTCTCAGTTCATTCCAGATGGTAATTAAAGTCTCTTAAGAATCTTAATATTTCCATTTAAGATACGAGTTAAATTCAGTCTCTTAGGAAATAAGTTAAATTAATTCTTTTACTTTGTCTTCTCTTCAGTAATCACAGGAAATCATCTTTCCAGAGTACCCTGTACTTGCCAGTTCTTCACAATCTTTCCACAAAATTCCCTTTATGAGGTGTATATATATATATATATATATATATATATATATATATCACTTAGGACAGCTCTGACAAGGAAGAAATTTTATACCACTTTCTCCATATCTGTCTTCTTCAAAAATTCCTCATAGAAAATTATAGATACAGATAAAATAAACACAATCCCCTTGACTCTACAAGGTTCTATTTCATAGCAAGACATTTTTAGCTGTCAACTCAAAATGTCAGCACAAACTACTTTTCTCAAAATTCCATTTGACTCTTTAAAGCTACCATGTATTCTTTTTGTGTGAGATGTATTCAAAACTGGAGATACACACATGTTATCTCCCCAATTTGAATGTGAGCTCCTTTAGAGAAGGGATTTTTCATTTTATGCCTTTATATCCCCAGTGCCTAGCATGGTACCTGGCATAGAGAAACCACTTAATAAATTGTGGACTCACTGATCTAGTTTCCTGTAGTCTTGAAGCCAATCAAGGCTTGTGCCTGTTCATTCTATCCTGGCCCCTGGCCACAGGTAAATAAATACTCCTTCAAGCAAAATTAGGGGAGTAACCATTGCCATCTCTTAGGGCATCTTTTCTCTTTCCTTTGGTGGTTCTCTTTTCTTTGTTTTTTGCTATGAGGGTTCCTGGGCTAGATATTTGGGAGCTTGAATTAGAAATACTGGCAAGTCAATATGGCTATATTGTGAGAGTTTGAAATTTGTGGCTATTCTGTAGCTTTTCTGATTCCCCCAAATGCCAGTATTCTCCTACATTACATTGGATTTATTCTGTATATATTTATATAAGTATATGTTATCTCCATTGATAGTATGTAAACTCCTTGAGAGCAAAGATTATTTCATGTTTTGCCATACTATCCTTACCACCTATCAGAGCCTGGTACTGTTCACTGATGGATTCTCTCCTTGTACAGACTTACGCCTCCCTTGTTTTCCTAGGGGTCTCCGTCTATAGTCTTTAGCTCTGACCCACAGGCTTTGCTAGGTTATAAGATCAAGGCCACCACATTGAAAGCATAAGTCTAGTATTGCCACCTCTTCGGAGACCACAAACCTTGACTAATCCTTACCTGCAAGGGCTTGGGGATTTCACACAGTCCCAATGGTTTATTATGCTTTTTCTAATCTCAAGTCTGCTCTCTCTTCCTGCCTTCTAGATGGCCTATATCATTCAAATATCCAGATATAGGATGTCCTGCTAGAAGTTGTTTAAGTTCTTGTTTAGGCTTTTAAGCCATATCTTCATCAATATTACCTCTTCCTAATTCAACTTAGTTCTGAGTTGGCAAAACCATTGACACTGGTGAACAGCAAGAGAACCTCTTAAGACAGTTTCATTATGGATGCAGTCATGGTCTATTTGCAAAATTCCCAAATTACTAAGAATCCTGCCTTGAATTATAGATATTTCATTAGGAGGAAGCTTTTCTCTTCCAACACAGAAACTGCATCTAAGCAGCCCTGTCTTTGCACCTCTGTGTTCTAAATCAAAGTCTGCTTTCTATATTTGTTATAGAGGACCAACTCACACTGATTTAGTTGCTTTCAGGGTTTGGTAACTTCTAACTTTTAGATTCCTTTGGGAATGCCAGGTTTTAAGATTGTAGGGAAGAGATGCCAGGGTAATAGATAAGGCAAGAACAGATAAATAATAAAAAGTAATTATAATGTATAATTATATATAATAAATAAATAATAATAAATAAACAAATAATAAAAAATAACAGGTAAAGGAATAAGGATGTCAGCCAGTGTCCTTATGACTGAGAATAATCTCCAAATGACCACCTTGATTAGAATGGATCTTGACAGCATGCCATATATAGAGCTATACTTTTCTCACAACACTCTAACTACTGTAAAAACCTACAGATTTCTTGTTGGATAGACCTGTGTGTTAATAAGTATAGTGATCTATCACCACTAAAAGGCTGCTTGTCTTCTTGTTTCTTTTCAGAGATGAGAAATCTATGAATACCAACTCTAAAGGCTTACTGGTACTTACGTTTTCCAGGTGAGCAGTAAAAGACAGAAGTACCTTTTTTTGGATATACTAGGCACAGGTCCTAGACTTTTTATGTAACCTTCTGTCAATTTGGTGCAGTGAAATAAACTGTTGTATCAGCTCTAGAGTTCTGTCTAGGCCTAAGTGTCCAATTTCATCATGCAATACTTTCATGACCATGAGGCAGTACACTTTGGGTAGTAACAAAGTACTGCCTTCCTGTAGTTTTTGTTGGATTGGTTATGGTTCAATTCAGCAAGCATAGCTTCAATTTCTTCATTTTCAACAGTAGTGTGGGTGTAAGCTACTGTCCCTCTTATATATAGACATTTTGATTCCTGAAATGGTAGAAAAAAGAACATTAATAATAGTTTGGGGAAAAAAACAGTCTCTTAGGTAAAATGTTGATGAGAAATACTGTCCTGAGGACCTGAGAGAGAACTATCCCTTAGTTATTGAGTAAAAGTTGAATATGTATCAGATTTTACATTTGTGCGATACAAGAAGAAACACTTTGGGGAGTAAAGATTGAGTTCCAAAGGATCCCTCACCTCCCTTTTATGTTCTGTATTCCTTCTCATAGATCTTCATCTTGCAGCTGCTTTGCCACTGATCACTGAAGGACAGTTAGGACAGGGAGGACTGGTCCAAAGCCATGTCTATGTTCTTAGATGGAATACTTTAGGGAGGAAGCATACTTCTCAGTTGAGCTTTCTTATGTCAGTAACTTGATTCTTTGAATGTTATAAATCACTTTCATTTGCTCTGAGGATATTTCCACGGATTATAAAAAATGAACCTTGTGAGATAAATCACCTATACCCATAGTGATCCTCTATGGCTACTGAATTTATGGTTGCTATTTGCCTGGTAGCAGCCCACTTGGCACTTAGCAGAATAGGTCAGTGGATTTTTTGTCTACTTGAAACTTGAAGTGAACGCCATACACAGTCTTGGAATGTGTCAGTAACAGCCCATTTCAAAATCCAAGATCTCAAATCAGAGTTAACATAAGGGGTCTTTTACAGAAAATTCAGCAGGCTTTGGGCAGCCTCTATTCCCTTTATGTAAATACTCCTATGCCCTTTATACGAACATCAGTTCATAATCCAAGGGGCCTAACTGAAGAAGCTACTGACCACCAAGTCTTCAAAGTCCTACTTGTGTTACTCATCCCAACAATTTCCAAATGATGCCAGAAAATTCAGGCCAGACTGTTTTTGCTCTTCTGCTTTTAGGTGTTCTCAAGAAAGCAGTTTTCCCTTACATATCATTAAGATTCTGATATATTATGGGTTGGCATAAGAAATTAAATGGGAATTTTGGGGAGTTTTGTGGAAACTGCACACAACATACTAAGGCCATCAGATGACACAGAAAAAGTTTAGAAACTCAGAAAATCATAAAATATATGTATAACATTATAGAATATTGACCAAAATTTTACAATAAGGTACTGTAAGCATCCCACAAAAGAAAAAGAAAAAATTCAAACTTCTCTGGTATGAAGGGAGGGCCCAAAATTTGCAATGGATTTTCCAGATTGTGGTGGTACCGCTCCCCTAACCTCTGTGATGTGGAAGGCATAATTGTATACTCAGGAATGAGACCATTGAAAGTCTTAGCAATAAAGGCATAATCTTTCCATGAATTAATAGTAGTAATCCATGAATTTGAGTAAAGTCTTTTACTCCCAAGAATTCTTCAGATGTGGACAGGCTGAGGAGTGCTTCCATCTTTTCAAGATTAGTATTAACTCCTTGTTGAAATATTATAGGACTTATACAATGGAGACTCTACGGAACTTGTATTTTTCATTTGACAAATTTAGACCAGTGGCTTCTAGCCAGTCTAATACCTTCAAGTGGTGTTTTTCCAATAACTTTCCAAATAAGATGACATCATCTTAAAACATCAGTACCTCCAAAGCAGATTTTATAACTACTTTGAAAAGCAAAAAAAATGATACCAAGGACATCCACAGAGATAAAAAGATGTTCTCAAGAGGCAAAAATCTAAGAAAGGAGCCAGTAATAAAACTCACAATCTCAGATATTAATATAAAAATGTATGCAATGTGGATAGCAAGAAAAATGAACCAGCGATCCTAATGCAAGAAAAGTATAATCTTATAAGCATCCATGAGCCTTGATAGAAGGAGGCCCATGGCTCTTAGCATGGATCCTTCCCTGCCTATCACTCACTGACACATGTTATATCCTCCAGGAGAATGAATGCTGCCCCAGAGCAGGGAATACCCCACTTGTAGCTTGTTTCTCCCCTGCCTAGAACGGTGTCTGGCATGTAGTAATTGGTTAATAAATTTTGCTAATTAATTTGTTTAGAAGTTGCTCAATTTTTCAACTGCTTTATATGGGATGTCCTTCCCTTGGTTCATTACTTGTTCTCCCCACCAACTTTTGTTTTTTGTTTTTCTAATTTGCTGTAGGTCTTGACTGCAAACTTGAGAATGACATCATCACTTGCTTCTCCCAGAGCCTTTCTGATTTGAGACCATCGCCAGAGGGGAGGCATCCTTTAGTGGATTTCTCAGCTGAGAGATGTATTGCTTGTGTGTCTCTGTGCTTTCTCCATCTTCTGAGACTCCAGAGCATAAAGCAGTAGACAAATGAAGTGAGTAAAACCTGGGACAGCATCACAGCATTGTAGGGCACATGTTAAGCCCACTAAACTTCCTATTCAGACTTCTGGTTTCCAATATGTTTAGCAGTGTGTGGTTGAAATGCTTAGGCTGTGGGTTCTCCTTGAGGTGTTTAAGGTAAGAGTCTAGACATCTGTACTGCTACCAAGGTCAACAGTTCCTTAAGGAGTTTGTCTTCCAAGTGACTATGTTGGACAAAATAGATTATATAAGAGTAGCCATATACAAGGGCAGCAAGGGGGCACAGTAGATAGAAGGCTGGGCTTGGAGTCAGGAAGACATCTTCCTGAGTTCAAATCTGGCCTTAGATACTTACAAAACAAAAAAGCTGTGTTACCCTGGGCAAGTTACTTAACCCTGTTTGCTTCAGTTTTCTTATCTGTGAAATAAGCTGGAGAAGGAAAGGGCAAACCACTCCAGCATCTTTGCCAAGAAAACCCCAACTCAGGTCACAACGAGTTGGATACAATTGAAACAAGTTATATACAGAAAAATACTTCCCCTACAACAGCTTAGCAGCTACAGGAGCTTTCTGGCTTCTGGTTGGATACACCTGTGCATACCAGCGGAGCCGGTCTGTTATCTCTAGAATGTTGTTCATATTTTTGCTGTCTCCTTCCAGAGACAAAAACTCAGGCTTCTAAGTCTTTCTGGCTCTTATCTTCTCCAAGTTTATAACACACTTTCTTCATTTGAACACAGAGAGCACAGTGATCCCATTTCTTATAGACATCTGTTCTTATTTTGGAGCAGAGGAATCTGCCTCTTCTGGGCTTCATTGTTCTCTTTTGGCCCAAATATCCAAAGTCATTGTATAGTGCTGTCATGCTGATGGAGTGAAATGCTTGGGACAGCATCAATTGCTTCCTGGCACCAAGGGTGGCACCAGCTATAGATTGGTATAACACTCTCATACAGCATCAATAGGAGCCATGGCCTAGAGAATGGAACTTGGGTCCCTGAGCATCACTCTCTCACTTCTTGGCTTGTATCACTTCTTGTATCTTTCATCAGGCAGTTGCTCCTGATGCCAGGTGCCAAGGGCAACCTGAGGTAAAGATGCCTGCTTCATTGCAATGGAGTTCAGCTACACGAATGCCTTAATCTCTGTAGAAGGCTTGGACTCTGAGCAGCACTTTAGTTTGACAAAGGTTCATAACCCCTCATGTCAGAGATTCTCTTCATTTCATATAGGTATAGCCACTCTTGGGGGGTTTACAGCATTGGGCATCTTCAACCGCAGTAATCTTCCCTTGCCTAACATGTCTGCTGAACTCATACTTATCTAGTTTCTGGAAAGCAGCGTCCAACTTAGCACCCATCAAAATGTCATCCCATGGATGACTACCCAAACTTGAAATTAAATGCCATACCTTCAGTCTATGAATCTTTTAATAGCTGTTCACTTCAAAGCCAAGAAATCTAATCTACATATGAGATAATGACAGGCAGCATGGATGGTCTGGGTATCCAGGTATTGAATTCCACCTTGCTGTGTGTGGTTTTCTGTTAATACGTTGAATAAGCTGGAGTTGGTCCCAAATAACCTTGAGACACCAGAAATGATTGCTGAGTGTGTAATTTCCAGAGCCAAAGTGTACTTCTTGCAGATGCCCATAACATTCCCAAGGAACTTCCAACTCAGAATCTCAATGTGATAAGTCTTCTTTCAAGCCACAGAGTCCTAGCTCTTGCATAGGTTAAAGAAGCATATTTTAAAAAATGTTCCTATAGAATGACTGGAATTCAGTATAGGAGGACATTTTGTACCTTTAATAATCAGAGTCACTTCATGAAGTCCAGGTCCAGGTAGGTAGCTGCTGATGAAGTCAGACTCAGTCCTTAGAGGTTCCAATTCACATAGGATCCCTTCCCCATACTGTGAAAGATCCTGGGTCCCAAGTTCTTTGGTTTTCTCTTTATGACTAGCCATGCTACAAATTCAGGAATTGCAAGCCTTGTTTCTTGGCCCACCAGAAGGAGTGGACATGGGGGCTAAACCCTTTCCACTGTTGTTTTCCTACCTGAGTAAAAGAGAATATTATTTTTTTCTTTGTTATCTCCAGCATCTGGTACACTACCTGCCGTGCATAGTAAGGACCCCCAAAAATGAGAGTTGAATTGAATGGGAGGCTGCTTTGAAAGTAGGCCCAAGTTGAAGACCATGGAGATCTGGCCTTAGAGAGAGAAAAGAAGAGTTTCTGAGCATGTTCCTTGTAGAGACACGAATGAATCATACACACGATCTTGACCACTGAGGAAATAGTAAAATGCTGTAACAGCAAGGACCCCAGCATACACAGGAGGGCCTGATGTACAGATTCTTAGAACTATTTTCTAAAAGGAAAGCAACTTTTGAGGGGTCAACAATCTATTTTAATCAAGCACATGTATCATTCACCTAGTTCAGGGGAAAAAGCACCCTGAACATCAAAGAAAATACGGAGAAATAAAAATCAATAGACAGAGCTTCCAACTATCTGACCATAAGCAATACATACATAGTTACCAGAGAAAGAGAATCACCAACATATGGGTTTTCAAAGTCAGGGAGCTTCTTAATGGCTACCCAAAATCTCATCTGGCCAAACACTTCCAATGAGTAAGTCCCAAAGTAAAGCATCACCTCAGAGTGTTTATACATTTTTCAGAGCCAGAGAGCATCACAACCCTTGAGAACCAATGCCACATTAGAAATTAACAAAAGGTATGGACCTTCCAACAAAAAAAATATCCCCTAATCAAGCTTCCCTTAATAGGCAGGCCTATTAATGGGTGGAGAAGATCTTAAATTCTCATTAGAATTACAGAGACTAGCTCCTCTTTCTGGTAACTTTAACCTTACTTCATAAGAGTTATTGCAAGAGACCTGTACTTTTCTCCCCTCCATTAATATGAGTTACTTGGACAGGACAGGTGTGATGGAAAGGAGTCTGTCTGTCCACTAGCCCCAAAATATATTAATCTTCTGAGGAGAGTCTGAAATGTAGAGTGATGTTTGAGTCTGGGAAGGAATGTGTACTAAGGGAAGGTTTTCACCCAAATGTCAAGAATATTACCCCACTTGCAAACCTAAGTCCAATTCCTTTGTGAGGGGAGCCTAGATAGGTTACCATGATTACCATATGTATTTTTTGTATCTATTTATGGGAATCTGTGAATCCCTTGTACTTTCTCCATGAAGTAAAATGAAGGTTGTTCTAAATCTGATGTTTATTTGTTACCTTGAGTGATAGGGACCTTATTGGTATAAACCAAAGATATATATAAAGGCCCAGAGTAAACTATGGGCAGGGCCAATGAGTCAAGCAAAAATGTAATCTTTTAGAGTTAACACCAAGACCAGACCACATCCTCATGATTGAAGAATCTGTGGGCCATGGGTTTCCATGAAGGAATCCAGGGACTAGATACAAAGAGCGTAGTGAACATTTGGATAAATGGAGGCAGAGACAGATATTATCATTAAAATATGTTATAGACAACCTTAACCAAGGTTTGGAAATTGACAGATGAGTTCAGGCAATAGATCACAAGATTAGCCCATAGATATGAATTATCCACTCTCTCTGCAAAAACCAGGGAAGATAATTTAGTGATTTGCTTTAGTGAAAATTTCTCCTTTCAAAAGGTGGAAGAAGCAACAAGGGGAAATTCTATTTTCTATTTGACTTTCATCAATATGGAAGAATTAGGTGTTGGGGTAGAAATAATGAGAACCTTGAGGATTAGTGGTCACTTCGTTTTGGAATTTGTATTGCAGAGGAAAGGCAGGCATAGTCTGACATATTGGGATGTGCTAGAGACAACTCCAACCAGCTCTCCTGAGTCATTTGTTAAATTTTCAGTATAAGCGTTTACCTGGGGTTAAGATCCTGTATCATTTTTTATCTGTTCTATTTGCAATTACTAGATTTTGTCCTGTAACTGCTTAAGTCATCGTTCTTTGTGTCTGAACTTTATTCAGAGTTCTGCTGGGCTGTGATGGGGTTAGGTTTAAAAATCTAGTTCTCCTGCTCAAGGAATTTAACTCATCTTAGAGAATACATGTGAAAAGAACGGGAGTTGGGTCTGCTATCTTTACCAAGCTACCCTTTAAGGTTGTCTGGTTTGCTGACCGAAAGTCTGGGTCACAATCTAATACCTGGACTCAAACAGAGAGCACTTCTTAGCCTCATGAGAGAACAAGGAGGGGAGGTCAATGCTAGCCCTATTACCAAACTCCCAACCTATCCTGTTGTTCTCTGTGCTTCAGCTCTTTGACCAATCATGGTCCCCTTAATTTCATGATATCATTTACACTGTTCTATTCCTCCCAAAACCTATATGACTCAAGGATTTGGGCATAAATAGAGGCAATATTGACCCATTTATTGGTAGGTAGCATGCCCTTGATAATAAATGTTATCTTATCTAATCTGCCTCAGTTTACCTATTTGTTAACTCTCACAATCTCAAACATACCTTGGAAATCAGCAATTGCCACAAATCAGGACATTTTGTTGTTTTGTTGAGTGTCTAGACTTAAGAAAGCTATGGAGAAAATGTTAACCATCTATACTAAACTTAAAAGTGTGTTGTATATGTGTGTGTGCATGCATGCGTGCATGAGTGTGTGTGTATGTATACATTCACGCAGAAAAGCCATTTGTTAAACATTTGCCAGCACACTACTGCTTGTACCATAGATTTTGGGAGAAAAAATTTGAAAAAAATACAGAGAAAAAGTAGGTAAGATTTCATGGAATAAGATTCTACAGTTCAGTAAAGAGGGAAGACTCAGCAATGAAATTTGAAAAACGCAAAGAAAAACAGTTCTGATGAGCAGACATATAAAGGGGTCGGGTGTTCAAAGAGAACAACATAGATTCACAGGAAGTTCAGTAACCAACTTTGGTTTATTTTTTTAAAAGACTCTCATGGAAGACAGAAGCAAGGGCAGAAAATGTCAGCAGCATCAGCTGGGCCCTGATTAGTGTAAATAATGAATCCTGGTGAAGTGGTTGCATTTTTCTGACTCACAGTGTATATTTCCATTGGGCTGGAACCAATGACTGTGTTTTACATAATTATAATCTCGAATAATGTGAATTCTAATATACCCAACCACTTCAGGGGGTTCATTATTTATGCTAATCAGAACCTAACAGTACAAAAACACAGTATGATCTCCAGTTAGAAATGCAGAAATATGGAAGGAAGTGGGTGAGAATTGGGATATGAAGAGGATTCCATCACTGCTTGAAGTAGACAGGAAGATGATAACAGAGGACAGTGAGAAGGCGAAGCTTTGCAGCTCTTGTTTCTGTTTCTCCTCCAAGGAAAATTACCTTTGAACTAGAGAGGAAAGAGCTGTCATGACCAATAGGGAGGATACTCCCAAATAAACAGGAAGATAATTAAGAGAACACATTAGTAAGTTAAAGTCACCTAGACTAGATCACCTAGATCCTTAGGTACTCAAAGAACTGACAGATGTCAGTCAGTGAGCATTTATTAAATTCCTGCTGTATGCCAGGCAACATGCTAAATACCGAGGAGACAAACAAAGGCAAAAGACACTCCCTGCCCTTGAAGAGCTCCAAACAACTCTAAATAAACAAGTTATATATGTGATAAATGGGAGCTAATCAATCGAGGAAAGGGATCAGGAAAGGCTTCTTGTACAACACAAGTTTTAGCTGGAACTTGAAGGAAGCCAGGAGGCAGAGATGTGGAGGGAGAGAATTCTAGGCGTGGAGGACAGCCAGTAGAAATGTCTGGAGGCAGACATGGGGTATCTTATTCAAGGAATAACAAGGAAGCTAGATTATACAATGTGCAGGGGATGAGTCAGGTATCAGAAGACTAGAAAACTGGAAGTGGAGGAGGTTATGAAGTTTAAATGCCCAAAAGAGAATGTTTTATTTGATCCTAGAGGTGATAGAGAACTACCAGAATTTATTGAATGGGTGTGTGTGTGTGTGTGTGTGTGTGTGTGTGAGGGGGGAGGTGGTCAGACCTGTACTTTAGAAAGATCAATTTGGCAGCCGTTACACTTGCAGGGAGAGATCTGAAACAGGGAGACCAACCAGCAAACTGTTGTAATAGGCCAGGCATGGAGTCAGGAGGGCCTACACCAGGGAGGTAGCAGTGTCCATGGAGAGAAGCAGGTATACACTGGAGATGGCACAAAGGGAAAAGGAACAGGACTTGGCAACATTTGAATACGAGGGAGTGGGGAGAGAGTGAAGGGTAGAGCATGACACTGTGGTTTTGATCCTGATACCCCCAAAACAATAGGGAAGTTTGGAAGAGGGGAGGATTTGGAGGAAAAGTTAATGAGTTCAGTTTTGAACATGTTGCATTTAAGGTGTCTATGGGCCATTCAGTTCAAGATGTTTAATAGGCATTTACAAATTTGAGACTGGAGATCAGTAGAGAGATTAGATAAATAGAACTGAGAATCATCAGCATAGAGATGATCATTGAATACATGGGAGATGATGAGATCACCAAGTGAAATACTATAAAAGGAGAATATAAGAGGGCCCAGGACAGAGCCCTCTAGGACACCTACAGTTAAAATGTATGACTTGAATGAAGACCATAAAAGGAGATGGTTGAACCCCTCTCAGTGATTTTTGAAAGACTGTGGAGAACAGGAGAAACACTACAGGTTTGGAGAAGGGCAAATATCTTAGTTTTCAATATAGAGGACAGAATGAAACATGCAAACTACAGGCCAATGAACTTGACTTTTACTCCTTCCAGAGATCTACAATGTATTATTCCTAAAGGGGTGATTAGTGAACATTTATAAAAGAAACCAATGATTGCAATGAGCCAGTATGACTTCATCTAAAAAAAAGGTCATACCAAAAAAATCCAATTTCTTTTTTTCCCACTTGGGCTAACAACTTCTTAGATGAAGGAGAATGCTTCACGTATACCTTACCTAGGTTTTGGATAGCAGGGAGGACCGGAAACTCAGTCTTGTGATGTATAAAAAAGTTCAAGAGACATAATTTCTGGGTAATTGATCATGTTATTAATTAACTATAATTAATTAAAAGGGTCAATGGCACACTCTAATGCCAAAGACCCCTCATGGAATCCACTCAATTCTTATATGTCCTTGGAAGAGTGGGTATTCCTGAGGGTGGCAATCAGCTCTGATTTACAAATAATGAGAGAATGAATATTATAATGAGAGCTAGCCTTATTCTTTTTTTTAGATTGAAACATTTTTTTCACTTATTTTATTCTTTCTCGTGTTTTTCTTTTTCCTTTTGATCTGTTTCTTCTTTCATAATTGTGACTAATATGGAAATATGTTTTACATGATAGCACATGTATAAATCACATCAAACCACCTGCCATTTTCTTTTTTTTAGTTTTTATTTATTTATTTGCTTCTTCATTTATCTATTCATTTATTCATCCATCCATCCATCTAGTCAATCTAATCTATCTATCTAAATATCTATGTTTAGTTTTCAAAGGTACTTCCACAAGATTTTGAGTTTCAAATTTTCTTCCTATCTCTCTCTTCTGCTCACCCCAAGACAGTGTGCATTATGATTAAACCTTCCCCCAATCTACCCTCCCTTCTATCACACCCCTCCCTTCTTTTAGACCCATCCTCTCTATTTTCTTGTCGGACAAGATAGATTTCAATACCCCACTGCCTGTATGTCTTATTACCCAGTTGCATGTAAAAACAATTTTTACCATTCATTTTTAAAACTTTGCATTCCAACTACTCTCCCTTCCTCCCTCTTCACCCCTCCCCACGAGAAGGCAAGCAATTCAATATAGGTTATATATGTGTAGTTGTGCAAAACACTTCCATAACAGTTATGCTTCCCGGTGACCTTCCAGGACATCTTGGGCTAGAGATTTGCTTCACTCCAGAATTCTTTGAGTTCTGCAACTCCAGAATTTGTTTAGAGTCATTTTTTCAGGTATTGGGTTGGTTTTGATGGAAAGCCCTAGCAAGTGCATGCTGTTACTCTGTCATCTAGAGCTAACCTTATTCTAATGAGGGTCTGGGGGACATGACTCTGTTCACTTAGTCTTCGTCAAAGAAAATCTAGACAAAAGGCAGAATCCACCTTTTCCCAGACCTCTCGAAGTAAAACATAATGGGCTAGAACCCATCATTTCACCTAAACTAAAATTTCTTTTCCTTTTGAACAGATCTGAGTTTCCCCTCTCATTTTCAACCCTGTACTTCAAAGACTGACTAATTTTTGAATGAAGAAGTAGGAAAGGGGAAAAACCTTGGTCCTAATTTAAAAATTGGCTATTAATATGAGAGAAATAATCATTTCTCTCACTTCTGAGAGGGAAGAGGACGAGCATTCTCAATTGCCTGGGTGTCCCTGTGGGACACCACTTAAGTGAATAGCTATTTTCAAATATTTGAGAAATTGTCACATGGAAGAAGGTGTTACGTTGCTTGGCCTTAGGTAGCAGAACTAGGAGCAGTGAGTGGATGTATTAAAAAGGCAGATTTAGGCAGGAAGGTTGTAGAGGGAATTCCTCCTCTTGCAGGTAGTTGTTAGTCTAGATGGCATCTGAGATTCCTTCCAATTCTGATTCTGGGACTGAGACATATAGCTTACTGTGTCTCTGCTAATTGATTGACAGTTCCTTTGTATGGTTCCAATATACACTTTTGAGAGGACAATTTTTTTGAGCACAATCCCTCAAAAGAGTGTGAGTCATTGGGGATAACTGTATATATTTCTCCTTTGGTACAATCTTTATTCCAATAGTGCAGTGAGAATACAGCAACTCTCACATTTACTTTCTTTTTCAACACATCCTTTCTAGAGGCTCTCTGCTTTGCACAGCACTGGGAGGCATTGATTATCAGATTTCTAAAATTTCAAGCCTTAGCTTGCTATGAGCAGCAGTGTTCTAGGACATTGAATGGACTGGAATTTTTTCAAATCAATGCTAAAATGCTAGAGAAGTTTGTTACATAGCTTGGACATAGCAGAATCATGAAATCTCTTTGCCCAAGAAGATATCTACCTTCTTAATGATCACTGGGGAATTCCATATTCAAGGCATAACACAATTACAGGTAATTGTCACTCAATCCACAGATGTCCATCCCCCTTCACAGGTTTTATGCTGCAAATATCCTTTTTTTTTTTTAAATGTATTTTCACATTGTGTGTTTGTCCTTCATTCTCAAAAAGGGCCATGACCTCAAGATGATGACATGACTTGTAGTTGATCTTGATGGGAGGGCTATACAAGGTCACCAGCCTCACCTTCTCCTCCAGAGTCATCTGGGTCCAGCGGCCAGATATTCATCAGGACTCTTGGAGATGACCCAGGATTCAATGGGAGAACCTGGCCGTTTCAGGCTAAGGTCTTATCAGATTCTCACTTTGAGTGAGATACACCCATTCAATGAACAGGTCTCTTTAAGAAGTTACTCAAAGGATGGCCCCTTTAATACAAAAAACAAAAAATCAAACTGGGAAGGGAAAACCCCATAGGATTCCTGCATAAAAGAGAAACAGTTACTGTTTGGTATTTACCATCCAAAAAGATAAGCTCAAAATGGATACATGACTGGTATATAAAGAGTGCTATCTTAAGCAAATTAGGAAAGAATGGAAAAATTTACCTGTCAGTTCTGTGGTTAAGGGAAGTGTTTGTGACCAAACATGGGATAGAAAGACTCAGTGGAGGTAACATGGATAATTTTTATTACACTAAAATATAAAATGTTTTGCACAAACAAAACCAAATACAGCCAAAATTAGAAGGAAAGCTGGAAATTGGGAAAACATTTTTATAGCAGGTTTTTCTGATACAGGTTTCATTTCTCAAATATATAGAGAACCAAGAAAGTTTCTAACAATAAGAGCCATTCCCGTTTCATATAAGTCACAAATGACACAAACAGGCAGTTTTCAGAAGAAGAAAACAAAGTTACCAATAGTTATATAAAATTCTTTAAATCACTAATAATTAAATAAATGCAAATTAAAACAACTCTGAGGTTCCACTTCCCAATTATCTAATTAGCTAACATGACAGAAAAGGAAAATGACAAACGCTAGAAATGATGTGAAAAACAGTTACACTGATGTACTGTTGATGGAGTTATTAACTGGAGAATAATTTAGAATTATGGCCAAAGGTCTATAATAATATATATACCCTTTAAACCCAGCAATACCATCACTAGGTCTGCATCCTTAGTGATGTTGTAAAGAAGAATTAGAACCAATGAGAGGAAGCACAAGAAAGAAAAACCAAAACAAAATAACGAGAGAGAGAGAGAGAGAGAGAGAGAGAAAGAGAGAGAGAGAGAGAGAGAGAGATAAAGAGAGCAAATAGCATGCTTCCCTATGCATTCAGACTCCATATTTCTTTTTCTGGATGTGGATGGCATTTTCCATCATTAGTCTTTTGGAGTTGTCTTAGATCCTTGCATTGCCAAGAAGAGCTAAGTCTATTAAAGTTAGTCATCATGCAATGCAGCTGTTACTGTGTATAATGGTCTCCTGGTTCTGTTCATTTTACTCAGCATCAGTTCATGCATGTCTTTCCAGATGTTTCTGAAGTCTATCTGCTCATCATTTCTTTATTATTAGTATTATTTTTTATTTTATGTTTTCAACATTCATTTCCACAAAATTTTGAGTTCCAAATTTTCTCCCCATCTCTCCCCTCCCCCAAACGCTGAGCATTCTGATTACCCCTTCCACCAATCTGCCCTCCCTTCTAACATCATTTCCTTCCCTTATCCCCATCTTGTCTTTTGTCCTGTAAAGCAAGATAAATTTCTATACCCCGTTACCTGTATTTCTTATTTCCCAGTTGCATGCAAAAACAATTCTCAACATTTGTTCCTAAAACTTTGAGTTCCAACTTCTCTCCCTTCCTCCCTCCCCACCCATCCCCACTGAGAAGGCAAGCAATTCAATATAAGCTAAACATGTGTAGTTTTGCAAGTGACTTCCATAGTAGTCATGTTGTGTAAGACTACTATATTTCCTTTCATCCTATTGTGTCCCCAAATTCTTCTATTCTCTCTTTTCACCTTTCCCTCCCCAAGAGTGTTTACTTCTAATTGCTCCCTCCTCCCATTTGCTCTCCCTTTCATCATTCCCCCACCCCACTTATCCCCTTCTCCTCTACTTTCCTGTAGGGTAAGATAGGTTTTCATACCAAATTTGGTGTGCATGTTATTCCTTCCTTGAGTCATATACGATGAGAGTAAGTTTCATTTTTTCCCCTCTCACCTCCTCCCTTTTCCCCTCTACTGAAAAAGCTTTTTCTTGCCTCTTTTATGAGAGATAATATGCCCTATTCCATTTCTCCCTTTCTCCTCCCAATATATTCCTCTTTCACCACTTAATTTTATTTTTTTAGGTATCATCCCTTCCTATTCAACTCACCCTGTGCTCTCTCTCTCTCTCTCTCTCTCTATGTATGTATGTATGTGTGTGTGTGCGTGTGTGTGTGTATAATCCCACCAACTACTCAGATATTGAAAAAAGTTTCAAGAGTTATAAATATTATCTTTCCATGTAGGAATTTAAACAGTTCAACTTTAGTAAGTCCCTTATGATTTCTCTTTCCTGTTTACCTTTTCATGCTTCTCTTGATTTTTTTATGTTTAAAAGTCAAATTTTCTTTTCATCTCTGGTCTTTTCATCAAGAATGCTTGAAAGT
>CM053774.1:6962904-6978049 GCA_028658325.1 Potorous gilbertii | reverse complement strand
TAGTAAGTCCCTTATGATTTCTCTTTCCTGTTTACCTTTTCATGCTTCTCTTGATTTTTTTATGTTTAAAAGTCAAATTTTCTTTTCATCTCTGGTCTTTTCATCAAGAATGCTTGAAAGTCCTCTATTTCATTGAAAGACCATTTTCCCCCCTGAAGTATTATACTCAGTTTTGCTGGATAGGTGATTCTTGGTTTTAGTCCTTGTTCCTTTGACTTCTGGAATATTGTATTCCATGCCCTTCAATCCCTTAATGTAGAAGCTTCTAGATCTTGTGTTATCCTGATTGTATTTCCACAATACTGGAATTGTTTCTTTCTAGCTGCTTGTAATGCTTTCTCCTTGACCTGGGAACTCTGGAATTTGGCCACAATCTTCCTAGGAGTTTCTCTTTTTCAGGTGTCTTTCAGGAGGTGATTGGTGAATTCTTTCAATATTATTTTGCCCTCTGGTTCTAGAATATTAGGGTAGTTTTCTTTGATAATTTCATGACAAATGATGTCTAGGTTCTTCTTTTTATTTGATCATGCCTTTCAGGGTTAGGGTTAATCCCATAATTTTTAAATTGTCTCTCCTGGATCTATTTTCCAGGTCAGTTGTTTTTCCAATGAGTTGTTTCACATTATCTTCCATTTTTTTCATTCAAAAGAATGAACCAAAAGGTTTTGTTTTGTGATTTCTTGGTTTCTCATAAAGTCATTAGCCTCAATCTGTTCCATTCTAATTTTTAAAGAACTATTTTCTTCAGTGAGCATTTGAACCTCCTTTTCCATTTGGCTAATCCTTTTTAAAGCATTCTTCTCCTCATTGGCTTTTTTAATCCCTTTTGCCAATTAAATTAGCCTATTTTTAAAGGTATTATTTTCTTCAGCATATTTTTGGGTCTCCTTTAGCAAGCTGTTGACTCGATTTTCATGATTTTCTTGTATCCCTCTCATTTCTCTTCCCAATTTTTCCTCCACCTCTCTTACTTAATTTTCACAATCCTTTTTGAGCTCTTCCATGGCATGAGACCTTTGAATATTTATTTTGGATGTTTGGGATGCAGAAGCCTTGACTTTTATGTCTTTCCCTGATGGTAAGCATTGTTATTCCTCATCTGAAAGGATGAGAGAAAATATCTGTTTACCAAGAAAGTAACCCTTTTTTGGGCATTTTCCCAACAAGTTACTTGACTTTTGGGTCCTTTGTCAAGAGTAGGGTATATTTGGGGAGTCTGTAAGATCTTGGGTCCTCCAAAGTGGCACAATCAAACCTGCACACTGATCTGGGAGCAACCAGAAACTTTTGTGCCCTGAATCTACGAATAGTAGAATTTCCTCTCCACAACTGCCTCGCCTCCAGTTCTGCCATGCCAGCACGCAGGGCTGAGATTCATATCAGCTGTTCAATTCCTCCAGGGGCTTTAAGCTGAGTACTCCAACAATGGACCCTGGTTGCTGCCTGCTGTGGCTGGTGCAGCCATTGGCCACTGCTGCTGCTGCTTCTGCCACTGCTGCCTGTGGCTGGACCTGGGGGAGACTCTGCTCTCTAGCTGAGAAAGTCCTCTGACTGATCTTTGGTGCCTGTGGGTTGAGGGATCTGTGAACCTCTGCTGATGCTGGAGATTCCACCCCTGAGGCCTGGTCCAGTCCTGGTCCTCCCAGTGCCATGTGGCCAAGGCTGGGCTGTGCTCTGAATCCAGTGATAGAGACCTTTCCTGTTGGTCACTGTGGGCTGGAAATCTCCTTCACTGCATTGTTTTGTGGCTTCTGCTGCTCTAGAATTTGTTGAGAGTCATTCTTTACAGGCATTATATGGGCTGTGGGGGAAGAACTAGTGTAGGTGTGTCTTTTTACTCTGCCATCTTGGCTCCACCCCTCTGCTCATCATTTCTTGTAGCACAATAGTATTCGATTACATCCATATACCACAACTTATTCAGCCATTCCTCAATTAATGAGCACCCTCTCAATATCCAATTCATTGAGGTAAAACTGCTATAAATATTTTTGTACATGTGGGTCCTTTTCCCATCCTTATGATCTCTTTGCAACATAGACCTAGAAATGGTATTGCTGCATCAAAGGGTATGCATAATTTTTATAGTCCTTTGGGCATAGTTCCAAATTGTTCTCCAGAACGGTTAAATTAGTTCACAACTCCACTAATTGCATTAATTTTCATTAATCTTCCAATTTTCCCACATCTTCTCCAACATTTATCATTTTCCTATTTGTCATGTTAGCCAATCTGCTAGGTGATGTGGCACCTCAGAATTGTTTTGATTGCAAGTATCCTTCTTGAAAAGATATACCATCACTTGGGATTTACTGCTCAGAACTATAGGACACTTTCAATTTTTAGTCTTCATTGCCATTGATAACATAAATTCTTATGAATCCAGGTGAAAAGGAGCAAGAAAAGGCTGATGGCTCTGAATCTGAGTCATTTCTGTTTTCTTAAGTCAATTTGGAAGACTTTGGCTTTTGGCAATTCTGGCAAACCAAGGCTGAATTCCTCTCCTAAGTGAATTTGCACATGTGCTTATCTTCCCCTTAGCTGCCTCTTTGGCTGTGTCCTGTCCTTGCTGTTCTGGAAGCTCTCTGCCTCAAACTTTTGTTTCAGGCCCCGCTGCTCCTCTGATTGGGGTGACTGCACCTCCTGGTTTATCTTCCATCAGGATTGGTTATAGCTTCTTCAGCATCTGGCTGACCTGAAGTAACCTTCTTTTGGTTTCAAAAACCCCGTACATAAGGAGATGTTCATCAGGATTTTGCCTCTTCTGAGCACTTTTGGTTCATTATCTGCATCTTTTTTTATCCTGACCAGCCATATTAATTCTAGGTGAGAGTTGATTCATTGATGCATTCATTGATCATTTATCCATGGACACAACCATAGAGTGTTGTCCTAAACCGACCCTTTATCTAATTGCTAAGTCTCACATGACACTTCCCACCCCTGCCTCCACCTACAATGCTCCCTGGATCACTGTGTTCTTTTCTTCTTCTTTTTTTTTTTTGAGGCAATCAGGGGTTAAGTGACTTGCCCAGGGTCGCACAGTGTCTGTGGTCAGATTTGAACTCGAGTCTTCCTGACTCCAGGGCTGGTGTTTTATCCACTGTGCCTCCTACCTGCCCCTGGATCACTACTTTTTGAAGAGTCCTTTCCCATCATAGCACAATGTTGGACACTTTCTCTCCCCTTTGTTGGTTGGCACTGGGGAAGTTGACATGATTGTTCTGTGTCTTTTCAGCATTAGCAAATTAGCCATTCAGCATCTATCTGCAAGTGCTAGGTTATGATGACCTCAGGCTGCTTTTGCATTTTGGGAAGCAAATGAGGTAAAAAGCAATCTCCCGATGCCCATTAGTATAACTTTAATCAGCGTTATTGACAGTTTTCCCATCATTTTCTTAGATCTAGACAATCAACAAAACAATAAATCAAGCCCTGATTTGCAGCTTGTTGATTTCCAAGGGGTATATGCTCACACTGAGACTTAAACAATTGGCTCTCAAAGAGTCAGCTCAGCTCATGCCAATACAGCCCTGCATACAGAGAAACTGGGCTCAAAGACATTAAATGAGGTACCCAAGACTGTACAGTTATGTGGTAATAGGGCAGTAGCTGGAATGTGAGTCTCCTGACTCTTAGTTCAGGGCTCTCTCAACTTTTCCATAAATAAAGGAGTTTTCATAGAATCCTTTCTTCTCCTCCTTTCCTCTTCTCTTCTTTTTCTTCTCCTCCTTTTGTTCCCTTCATTTCTTTTCCATTTTCCTCTTGTTGCTCTCTTTTTCTGTTTGACCTACTAATTTTTTTTTCCAGGTAGGAGGTAGCTATTTATTTCTACCACCATGAAATAAATGCTTTAAACACAAGACTCACATACATGTCTTGATGCATTAAAAAATATGATCCAATAACTATAAGTCCTCTTATACCTTCCTAGAGGTTGATAATTAAAGCATCAAGCATTTTGTGGGTCTGCTGAAAAGATACTTCATCTTTACTTTGTTCTTGTGCTGACAGAGCCACACTCAAGTCTCTTTCTAATGGACAGTCCTTAGAGATTCAGTGTTCTCTTGGTAGCAGACATCTCCTCCATGAAGTTGT
The DNA here is from genome assembly GCA_028658325.1 of Potorous gilbertii. Taxonomy (NCBI): domain Eukaryota; kingdom Metazoa; phylum Chordata; class Mammalia; order Diprotodontia; family Potoroidae; genus Potorous; species Potorous gilbertii. Next base: position 6,973,951 of record CM053774.1, on the reverse strand, counting down.
TGAGATTAACTCCTGCTAGGCAACTCTCACCTAGACCAAGAAGTTGCTCCAAGGCCAGAAACACCCTTCTCAGGATCATTGCACAGTCACCTCTGCTCAAGGAAAGAAACAAAAAGCAGAAGAAACTATATCAATTATGGGAAGCAACGTAGCTTAGCTCCTCTCCACAGATTCCTCATAACAGATCTAGAGTATTGTATTATATATAAAAAATAAATCGTAGAAACAATTTTGTTGTAGTAATTGTTTAGTCATTTCAGTTGTGTCCAATTCTTCATGACCCCACTTGAGATTTTCTTGGCAAAGATACTGGAGTGGTTTGCTATTTCCTTCTCCAGCTCATTTTACAGATGAGGAAACTGAGGCAAAGAGGGTCACACAACTAGTAAGCATCCAAGGTTAGATTTGAATTCAGGAAGATGAGTCTTCCTGACTCCAAGCCCAGCAGTCTATCCACTGCACCCCCTAGCTGTCCAAAGAAACAAAGAATAATAAGCTAAATCATTTTTTTCTCCATTGTTCCACTTACCATAATCCTTCTTCCATAATACTTCCTTTGCTCCCTCTCCTATCCAATTACTCTTCCTTTTTCTTTTTTCCTCTCTTCCTTCTACCTTTGCTTCTTCAATTCCTCTTTACTTCAGCTTTGTCCTTTATCCTTCCCTTGCTCCACTCTTGCATTAATTAGAGCCTTAGAAGCTTTGAAAGATCCTGGGCAGTCCTCCAAATGGCCAATTAATATATTGTATAGATGAACAGAGAAAAGTTCAGTCAATTTCTTTAACAAGTATTTCTGAAAAAAACCTCTGTGCCTCACTCCATCGGTATTCCCCAGACCTTCCTCCACATCAACTTCCCTCTGTACCAGACCATGTTGTAAAGCCCCTCAGATAGGGGAAACCTCATGCCAGTTTCTAAGATGACCCATATCTTGGAGTCTGTAAATGGGGCATATCTCTTCTCCCTGTTGTTTGGCATGAGGCATCTCTAATGTCACAGCTCAGGTATCTTCAGCTTTTCCTTTTCTCCTAATGATGTGTTTCAGCATGACTTGCCAGGACTGTTTAGAGTGTTAAATTACTCTATTACAGAAAAACTCAGGGTACAAACCATATCAGGTAAGTTAGAGAAAGATACTTTCATAAATGAAATTTTTTGGTTGCAGCTTAATGCCTTCATTAAACTCTGAGAATGTTATTAACTCATAATTATAGTGCTATAGTCCCGACCCTCAGGTTATTCAGTCCTTCCTAGTTAGTTTCTTTAATTGTCCACCTTTTATTCAATCTATAGTTATTCCTCTTTAACATCTTTAGGTAACTGAGGAAATAAGGTTCTTCTGCAGCACCCCTCCCCCACTTTAGTTCTAGGTTGAAACTTCTTTGCAGTAGCTGGAACCACAAGAAGTCTCCTTTAATTAGCTTCTCTTCTCTTTCTAATTTTCAGTTTTTAAGACTTTTAAAATGGTTGCTCCAGCTGCAGTCAGCTTATCCTGCAATCTGGTGTAGCTTTTTCTGAAGCCCATCCATATTTCTTTCCTCATTCCTGTTTCATACTAATTATGTTGCAAATTGAAACTGTGTAGCACAGTTCTAATTGATTAGTTTATTGTGTGCCAGTTTATCATTTTTGCAGGTTCTGGGTGAGCCATCAGAGAAGTGAAAACCTTGATACCAGCTCTCATCTGTTTGTTCTGGGGTATCTTGAGTTTCCTGGTTTTTTCTGCTAGGTCTTGCTTCCTAGAGCAGGTTGAACTGTAGGATCATGGGATTTTAGAGGTCGGAGAGAGCTTGTTGTTATTCAGTTGTGACCAACTCTTTGTGATGCCATTTGGGGTTTTCTTGGCAGTGGTTTGACATTTCTTTCTCCAGATCATTTAAAAATGAGGAAACTCTAGGGTTACACAGCTAATAAGTGTCTGAGGTCAGATTTGAGCTTGGGAAGATGAGTCTTCCTGACTCCCGGCTCAGCACTTTATTCATTGCGTCACCTAGCTGGTCTGGGAGAGATTGTAGAGGCCATCTTTTCTAACCTTCACATTCTGAGGAAACTAAAGCCCAGAGAAGGGAAATACCTTGTCTAAGGTCACTCAGTTAAATCACTATTTGTGTAGATGTGACTATGATTCACTTCTCTTTCTGCTATTCCATTCCCCTTTTCATTTCCTCCATCAATGGGTTACCACATAATGAATAAATATGGGATTGCTCCTCATGTCTCTGAGCAGTCTTGTAGTTCCAGCAAAGTTTGTCTTGAAGGAAGCATAAGCAATCCCCAAATGGAGAATTTTCACTTTAATTAGCATTTGGTTTGTTAAGAGTGTGGTCATAAAAGCTGACTCCATCTCTATTAAAACAAACCAAATATCATAACCAAGAATAAAAGCAGGAGAACAATAATTCTCCTTCCTTCTTTGACTTTGTTTCCTTTTTTAGGGAACTAGTACTTAAAGTTTTTTCCTAAACTTAGACATAAAACTACCATTTTTTCTTTTTACAGGTAAAATCCCTTCATTTTTTATTTTAAAAATTGATTTGCAAAAAGACAAGGAAATCAGGTTGTGCTGTTTTGCTTGGGGGGGGGAAATGTAATAGGCATTATTGGTATAGGAGCATGATGGGTAAGGTTCGAAGCATTTTCCTCAGCATAGCATCGTTCAGCATCTTTTCTGCTTGCAGGAGTTGAACCCTGAGGATGCCTGCCTCTCCAGGAGATATGAAAAACCTAGGAATAAAGACAGGGGTCCTGAGCATCAAAATGAGAGTTGAGCTGATTCAAAGAAGTCAGCAGAGGAGAGAATAGATCTTAGAAGAGCTAAAAGAAGCATTCAAAGATCAAACATGACCTTAGCTTAAGCATATAAAGCTTAATTAAGCCTTTTATGAATTGCTTTGCTGAGAGGAAGAATGCCATTACCTTCTGCTGAACTGAAGAGAGTAGTAGTTCTTCCTTACAGGGATTGACTAACTGATCATGATGCCCTTCCTCACTCTGGGGAAAGACAAAGTACCAAGGGGCTCCAAAGATAGTAGCCAGCTGGATACTATAGCTATGACTAGTGGTGGTCTAAAAAAAAAACAACGGGCTAAATGTGTTGACAGAAAAGATCTCTAGCCCCTCCCTGTCGGGGAAAGAGGAGGCAGCTGCTCAGTGGAGGAGTCAGGAAGACCCAAATTCAAATCCAGCTTCAGACACTAGCTAGGCAAGTCACTTGATCCTGTTTGTCTCAGTTTCCTCAGCTATAAGATGATCTGGAGAAGGAAATGGCAAACTACTCCAGAATCTTTGCCAAGAAAATCCCAAATGGGGTCACTATAAGTGGCATACTACACGAAACGACTCCATAACAACAACAACACACCACCTGGCACACAGTAGACACTAAATAATTGCTTTTTGATTGATTGACTTGTAGAAAGGAGGACTGTGTCCTTAAACTTTTATAATATGGTCCTAACACCAACTGTTGCATTTTACTAGCATTTTGATACCTATGTTGACTCTATGTTGTTGAAGCATATATTGATCTTTTGGCTCTTTCTTCTCCCACTCTGAATTAGTCTCCTCATGTGAAACTGCCGTTCCTACATAGATATAACCAAACTGAAAGTCTTTTTGTAATCAAAATAAGAGGTAGTGGAATAAGTGAGTTGAAGAAAGGAAAACAGGATTAAGGAGGCTTGGACAGCATAAGTATACTCTACAGAAAGTTGCTGCAAGCAATATTATTTCACAATAATATCACGATTATATTATAACCAAACCTCATCACAGATGCAGGAAAACTTTCTTTTCCCGACCCTGTGTTGTCGTTTGGCTAATGATCCATTTGTAATGTTTGTCTTCGTGAACCAGTGTAACTAAGTGTCCCTGAGGTGATGATCTGCTTGACATCTTGTTTTCATGGTACAGGAGCTTAGTGGGAATTTCTATATACCTTTTCCCCACTGTAGGGGAAAAAGGCTGAAGATTGGGCTCTATTGTAAGATGACCTTGTATTTGAAAATCCAAATACATCAAACATAAATGATGTGTTCATTTCCATTACAAAAAGATTCAGAGAAAGTTCTTTTAAATAATGACTCTCAGTATATCTGATCTACATATATATTTTTCATGCACGTCTTTCTTAAAGAGAGGCACACCTGTATTTTGTGGTTTGTTTGATCCCAAAGGGTGTTCAAACATCATCTAGTCCTGGAGCTGAGACCTAGAGAGGTCAAGTGACTTTTCTATGGTTACATAACTAGTCAGTTCTAAGATTTGAATCCAGGTCTTTTGGGCTTTTAATCCAATGCCCTTGTCCTGCATTACTTGGCTTCAATCTATGCTGTCAAAAAGGAAAGCATACTGCTTTGAATGGAATTCTTCTTTCCTGAACACAAATATGGGGTTCAGTTTTCCCTTATTGGGGAGCACGTATCTTGGACATAGTTCATGCAATTCTTCTCTTTGTAGAAAAGAATATGTGGTGAAGCTGGGTCAAGAACATGAGTTTTAGGATGCTTGGTACATTCTTTCACCACCTCCTGTCCCAATATGAATCTCTAACTAGAAACAAGTACTAATGGAGATTCATATGGCCAACATCTTGCTAGGAACTGTGAAAGACACAGAAGAGATTGTATGTAGTGCCCCACCCTTCTCTTCCTTCATCTTGCATTGACTTATCTGTGTCTATACTCCGTCTCACATGAGGAATACATCTGCATCCCCCATCTCTATATGTGTTCTGCTCTACCTTTGAAGTAAATGTTCCTTTGTATAAGCTGATTTGACCCAGTAGTTAAATGGAACTCAGGTGCAAGAGACCCCTAAAAATGGGAAAACACCATTGGAGGGGCCAGAGTCAATGGCAGGTAGAATGGACACTCCTCTAACCATCTTAAGAGTGCCAGAGAACCTTGGAAGAGAGGTGAAATGTAATAGATCCGGCAGTGGTGGCCAGAGCAGTCATTGTTACATATAGATGGATAGATAGATAGATGTCAAAATCTGGGTAATTCCCCTTCTTGGATAAAGCCCTCTGGGTTATAAGATGTGTTAGTCATAAGGTGTTAAGGGGAACCCTGTTCTGTCTCAGTGTAATGGGGGTAGGGTTGGAATGGACCCAACTACTTATCTGAATTCCTCGTTGTTTTTGCCTTTAGTGTGTTTTCCTTATTAAAACATCAAATTCATAAACACTGACAGATCTGTAACTGGTTTGCCTTCCTCATTTCTGTCACCTGAGCAGCAGAGGTGAGAGAGTGTCTGAGCAGTGGCAGGAATGAATTGGCATGAAGTGAAGAGATGGCATTGGAAAAAGGCTAACAGGAAGATTAAGGTTGATTGTCTAGACCAGAGCTTCTTAATTTGTATACCCTGTAGGTATACAAATCAATCATTAACTGATAATACATAAAGAAATTTGTTTTAAAATAATTCTTTGGCATGCATATACTTTTATCGTTTATTAAAGATGAAAGCCAATTTGCATATTATGAGATGGAGGTGCTTGTTTATTTTTACATAAAGAATTAAATCTTGGTATAATATTTGATACCATGGGACATAGAGCATCTGCAACATTTTTCAGAGTTGATTGCTATTTTGACTTTATAATCATCAATACTGAGAGTGTCACTTTGCATAAATACCTGGTGCAAAATGGTAGAAGTATATTTAGGCATTTCAGAAATTGTTGGGATTTCTGTCCTAATCTCAAGCCAAATTTCATTTAATGGTTTTGTACTTACAGTAAAAATACTGAATTCATAACATACAATGGTCTTGAATCCAAGCCAATGTGTTTCTGGCAGTGTTTGTTGGCATTGTGTGGCATGACACGTGCAGTGCAAAGTGTGCATATTGTGTGTTCAGAACCAAGGCTGCAGTGAAATTGTGTAATGCAACATAGGCAAACAGTGTTAAAAACACCTAGGATTCATTGTATATTTGATTTTGAATTAATTTTTGGTCATTGTGCATTCAGAAACCTTTTGCTCTTGCCAAATTTTTCACAACCCCCATATTTGGTTATGCGACCCCACATGGGGTTGCTACCCACAGCTTAAGAAGTGCTAGAACAATGCCAGTGCAGAGATGAAATGTGAAGTATCTAAGAAGTAGTCTTTCCAAAAACCAAACCAAAACAAACCTGCTTTATGCACAGATGAGGTGTAGCTATCAGCCTCCTAGGCAATTGTATCTGCAGCTATACTAAATGACTGGATCCTGTTCTCATCATTTTGTAATATACTTTATGAAGATCTCGTTCTTAGCACCCCCCTTTCTATGTGGGAATAAACCTGTTTCCTGATAGGGGCAAAAATAGATCTGGGCAATAGACATTTGGTATTCTGCCTGGTCTTTCTTGTGTAGAATTAAAGGTTAAACTCTTTTGAGTAATTGTGGAGCTTTTCTAGGAGGAGCCGTGGGGCTTCTGTAATCAATACAATGTCACATACAAACAGTAACATTTGAAGGACCTCACTAGCCATAAGGTGTTCTGGGACCTGTACTCTGCACTAGATCTCCCCCATCACAAGAATGATAAGTCAGCTGCTTCCTGTTTTATGCGTGTCTTATTTTTATCAGATGGTTATTATATCCTGTTGTTGTGTCTTCCAGGAAATCTGGAATGATTTTGATATATGGATAGGAGATACATTGTTGTAAGGCATCCTGTAAGATAGTTGTTTTTTTCCCCTACTGAGTAGATGTCTTTTTTGCTGTTTGTTTGTTAGTGTTGTTTGCCAAATTGCAAAATTGTTGCAGTCAACAGATAATGAAAGAAAGTGGAGGGAACAGGTTTTCATTAAAAACCCACTATATGCCAGGCACTGTGCCAAATGCTTTATAGATATTTTCTCATTTGATCAATTGCTGTTGTGTTTAATAAGTGGTGGTAAAGATGTAATTGTTGAATATTGCTTATGAAAATTTGCTTGTTTCCTAGTTATACTCTCATAAATGTCCCCAATTTCTGTATGTAGATTGGAGAGTGGGAATATAGGTCAGCAGCTCCCAATGTTCTCACAGCTACCAGTTTGTTGTTTGGGTTTTTTTGCATATTAACCAGGTTTGTTTTCCCATACCTTTAGTATATTCTCTTTTAGATACATTCAATTTTGATGCCTTTGTGTCTTTATAGTTGTATTACTTATTGCATGGATCTCCTCTATACGTAGACTTGATCCAATCAAACTCCTTTTTCCATCTTTTTTCCCTTTAGTGTTATTTCTACTTCCCTTATGAACATGTCAGGGACAGTAATGTTAGGTTCTAAGTCGAGGGTTTCTCTATCTGGATGGGGAAAAAAAGTTTTAAAAAAAGGTTTTGTTTTTTTTTGCAAATCTTTTCCATTTTTCTTCTATTTGTAGCCCTCTTTCCATTTTCATATTTAAATGCCCTTTCCATGACTTTGCTTAGTTGGATCTCTTGCTAAGCTTTCTTTAAAAGCTTTCCTCCACTATATCTCCTTGTTTTATGTGACATTACTTTTCATTGTCCATTATCTTTCATAAGATTTTTCAGACAAATTTATATAACCAGTTGGCAAGTAAGTCGAACATTTGCTAAGGTACTTTCTAGGTCTCTTTGTTGTAGCAATTAACCTGTATTGGCTTAACTTCTTATACATTAGGAATTAGCCTATAAATCTTGGTTGGGCATATCTTATAGTACTTCCTAACCTGCAAATGACATAATCTGGATCAACATATTTCAGAAGTGTATTAATTGCCAGTAACTGACCAAAATTTGACCAGTGGAGTAAGTCGCCCTAAGGAATAACAGTGCTAGACTATATGAGTTTATATAGACAGTTAGGGTTTATGACCTTGATGATGGTTTAAGAAAACTTATTACAATTCATCTGTGCAGTAAATAAAGTCCTTACATGATAAAAATTCAGCTGGGAGAAATTCAGGTCAGCTTCTTTGTGTTGTTTGCTTGTCCCAAGGAATAGGAAAGGAAAAGAGGAATAAGATCTACTTCTCTAAAGATCCTTTAATTACATAAATGAAATTAATAAAATTGATTAAACCGCTCCTCAGTCTTAAAGTAGAGACTCGAATCATGCAACTGGTCAATGGCAGCATTAGAATATGAACCCAGGTCTTGTTTCTCCCACACTACACTATATAAAACAATAACAATATATAACATTGCTAAATCGTGGAGCGCAGACTAAAGATGCTCATCCAGGGGGAGGGGTAGGGGGAGGGTTGACACAGGGAAGAAGTGGCATAATTGGCTTACACATTTATATTGTCACTATTACTATTTTCAGTTGTGTCTGATTCTTTGTGACCCCTTTTGAGGTTTCCTTGGCAAAGATACTGGAGTAGTTTCTGTTTCCTTTTCCAGTTCATTTTACAGAAGGGAAAGCTGAGGCAAGCAGGGTCAAGTGACTTGTCCAGTGTCAATGTCTGGGGCCAGATTGATGTCTGGCACTCTATCCATTGCATCATCTAGTTGTCCACCATATAGTTAGAGACTCAAGAGATTTTAGAATTGAAGAGTGGAGTATCTCTTCCAGTGAGTCTCCAAGCTTCTCTCCTCATCTATGTCAGCATTACTCTTTTCTGGGAACAATTTTAGCGCATTTTGGGAAAGTCTGGAGACTTGCATATATACATGTGATTTCAAGAGTAAGTTCTAGGAGTTCGTAGCCCACTTGCCTGAAAATCAGGGTACATTACGGTTGCAAGAATTTTCAGGGTCCTTGCTAGCCATTGCATGAATAAGTCACTATGGGTTATAGACAGGTCCACTGCAGTTTATGCATCCACTCAAGAGTGGGACATATCCATCAGTAGGTGAAGGATGTGTGTCTCATGATTCCATAGATGACAAATATACATGTAGTCTTCCCTTCTATACAACATAACCCACAGTCAGGTAAGATCAGATGGGGACGGGCACAGAAAGAAGAAAAAGAAAAAGATGCTTAAACAGTTACAAAAGGCTTTAGAATAGCCATTTATACCAATACAAAAAAGGTAGCATTTTCTTTATCAGTCACTTGTTTTATTAACATTGGTTAAACTTCTATCGAGTAGCTAGGTGACCCAATAGATAGAGCACTGGGCCTGGAGTCAGGAAGACTCATCTTTCTGAGTTCAAATCTAGCCTCTGACTTTTACTAGCTGTGTGACCCTGGGGAAGTCACTTTAATGGTGTTTGTCTCAGTTTTCTCATCTGTGAAATTAGTTAGACAAGGGAATGACAAATCATTCCACTACCTTTGCTAAAAAAATCCCAAACGGGATCACAAAGAGTCAGACACGACCGAACAAGCTCCTACTACTGTGCCTTATTAGATAGGAGAAAGAGAAGTGGGTGAATTCTGGGAAACTCTTCAAAGTCCTCTGAGTTTTCTTTTGTAACTGTAAAGTGATTGGGGGAAGGGAGGTACCAGAGGAGACATTTAGTGCATTTGTATAATAATAGCAAATATGGCACAGAATGGAGTTAGCTGTGTTCTCCTAAAAATCCCCTTTGGACATTACTATGCCACAGCATACACTTAGAAAACTATTGATTTACCCTAACCTCCCAAATGAGATGTGGAAGGCTTCATGGTTTCTGTGGGACTAGGGCCAATCCTTGGCAGATGGGCACGTTTTAGATAGAGTATTAAACATTTACTTTGATCCAGGAACTCTGCTAAACACTATGCATAAAAATACGAGCTGGTTCCCTACATTCAGGAAGCTTATGTTTTCATGGGGTTGGAGGGGGGAGGGAGGAAGGAGGGGAGAGGGATGTGATAAAACATATAAAGGGGACTTTAAGGTGAGTGTGGGAGGCAAAAAGAGCAAAGGATAAATAAACAAATAAATGAATAAATGGATAAATAAATAAATAGCCTGGGAGGCTCCATAGTTTAGGGTTTGGTTCACTGGTCTTGTAAAATGAGGATCTCTAGTTAAAATTTCTCTGAGACCTTGAGATTTTTTTTTTAAGCTCAGAGACTTGTTGCCCCTCCCAGTGTGAACTTGGATAAGGCACTTGACCTTGGCACTAAGATATAAGGAAAACCAGTCTGATTAGAACAGAGAATGCACATTGGGACAAAGTTGGATTCAGTTTAATAGGAAAGAGGGAGACCTCCTGACAGCCAAGCAAAGAAGTTTAGATTTTAAAAGTGTATCCCCCTCTGTTGAGAGAACCAATATTAGGTTAGGAACATTTTTTTTTGCCTCAGGCAAGGCACATATTAACAAAGGAGGGACTTTAAAGGAGGAAGGTTAATTTAGATGCTCACAAAATTAGGAAGCTTCTCCAAAGCAAACAGTGACTGGAATTAGTTGTCTCATTCATATGGTTCACAACTCCATAAGAGACAGCTATAGATCGGGAGAGACCAGATGGTAAAGAATTACTCTCCATTAGGTAATGATTATTATAGAGGATCATGAGAAAAAACTGGGAAGAAATGGAGTATTAGTGGCTTGGTAAAATCAAGTGGTTAACCTTGCTACCTGTCATGTATAAAATTTAATTGTGTTTTCACAATTGCAAAATAGGAGCCTTAGACTCTAGTTCTGTACCTTTGGTTAGTGATGATATTTAGAGACATATCATGGTGTACTGACTGGGCACTAGAACTAGAGTTGGGATGACCTGGCTTTGAATTATCACCTCAGACATTTATTTCCGTGTGACCTAAAGCATATCACCTTACTCTGCCTCAATTTCCTCATTTGGCAGCTAGGTAGTATACTAGATGATTACCAGTGAATAGGGTTGCCAGGGCTGGAGATAAGAAGACTTGAGTTTACATGGAGCCTTAGACTCTAGTTCTGTACCTTTGGTTAGTGATGATATTAGAGACATATCATGGTGTACTGACTGGGCGCTAGGACTAGAGTTGGGATGACCTGGTCCATGTGACCTAAAGCATATCACCTTACTCTGCCTCAATTTCCTCATTTGGCTGCTAGGTAGTATACTAGATGATTACCAGTGAATAGGGTTGTCAGGGCTGGAGATAAGAAGACTTGAGTTTACATGGAGCCTTAGACTCTAGTTCTGTACCTTTGGTTAGTGATGATAT
>CM053774.1:6933595-6962404 GCA_028658325.1 Potorous gilbertii | reverse complement strand
TTTTTCTTCTAGTCATTTCAGCAGCAGAACCAGCACATGGGGTCAATGGGGAATACAGAAATAAACCTTTCTTTCTTTGTCTCCCTGCAGAGTGGGGCTTCCAGAAGAATGTGCTGGAGTTGTGTCCTTCCTGTGCTCCCCAGACTCCAGCTACATTACAGGAGAAACTATTGTGGCCTCAGGTTATTCTCCACGACTCTAAGGGAGGATGGCCAATGATCTTATTCCTTAAAGCATAGTCCTAAAAAATAGCAGCCTACCTCTTAGGACCAATGTTCAGGATTCCAGGTCACACCAGTGGTTTTTTCTGATATGTACCTTTTATTTGTGGATATGAGGAAGAGAAAGAGGGTCCAGTTTTTGGAAACTGGGTTATCTCACTAGTGAATATGGAATTTACAGTTCACAAACATCGCAATTAACAAAATTCCATTTCTTAGGTGAATTACTTTGAATTTGGGATCATATATTTAGAGCTGAAAGACAATTAAGTGATCATCTAGTCTATTCTCTCATTTAAAAAATAAATTTCATTTTTATTGAACAAAAATTAATTTTGTCTTCCTTCTATCTTTTCACTATATAGCTGAAAGCAAAAGAAAAACAAAACTCTTTTGAACAAGCAGCCAACTTAAACAAATTCCTATATTGACCATGTCCAAAAGGTACATATCTCGTTCTGCACCTTGAGTCCATCACCTGTCTGTCAGATACTGGGGACATGTTTCAGTATTGATCCTTAAGTCTTTCAAAGTTGTTTTTACAGTGTCATTATTTTATAAAATATTCTCTTCATTCATTCACTTTACTGTATCATTTCACACAAATATTCCCAGTTTTCTCTGAAACCATCCCTTTCTTCATTTGTCACAGCATATTAGTAGTGACTTATTATTTGGTGTACTCTATAGGCTACAAATGTGGTAAGTACCTCTCTCATTTTCTAGTTCTTGACCATTACCAAAAGAACTACTCTAATATTTGTGGGCAAATCAGCCCTTTTCTTCTCTCTTTGGGTACCAGCTTACTAGGGATATTTTTAGGTCAAAGGAAATGAAAGTCCAGAGACTTTAAGTAACTTTCTCAAATAATAAAAATAATACACAAATTAAAAATGAGGATTTGAATCCACATCTTCTGATGCCAAATTCAGAGCTCTTCCCATGATACCAGCCTGTTTTTTACAGTTACTATGGTGCCCTTTCTCTGCCACCTCAAGAGGTTAGACATTGATATCACTTTGGTAGGTTAGATCAGTATTCTACTTTTGCATGGAAAAGTGAGTCCTCACATTTAAGAATGAGACAGACTTTTAAAAATAACCACATTAAACTAAGCTTTCAAGAGTGTGGGAGGAGGGCAAGAAGTTTCAATATGGCCTACAGGCTGAACTCTGTTGACATAACCTAATTTCACAAGTAAGTGAGATTTCCTCCTCAAATTGGAAGGACTTTCTCCTTTTTAGGTCCTAGGTGTGCTTCAGTAAGATAGGTAAGGTCTCAGGTTGTTAAATAAAATTCTTTCCTGAATAATCAGACTGAAGAGAGTTGTGTTTAGTAGGGGGAAGTAGACCGCCAACGAGAGGATGGGACCAAGCCTGGCCACAGTCCAGAGCCAAGGCACAATGTCAAATACCTAATCCTTAATCCCCATTGCCTCATATTTAATTTTAAATATCAGTCTCTCTTGAAGAGTATAGTTCTTCCATTCATGAAGTTTGTTTCTGTTCAATCTTTGTTTTTGAGTGTTTTTTATTTGGCATTATTTCCTTTGTAGGAAATAAGCAACTACCCCACTTTGATTTGCAGTGTACATTAAGGACCTTTCTATTTTCCTCTTTTCAAGATACCTTGCTGTTTGTCCTTTGTTTTCAAAGCAGCCTAGTGACTTCATGAGGTGATTTCTTGACTGATGTGTGAATTGGATTTGTGAGGCTGAGTTGTACAAAGTTGTCCCTTTCTTCCAAAGTCATCAAAGTCCAGTGGCAAGATAAGCATCCAGATGACTTAGGGGTGCTCCCCAGTGCCTTCTCCAGGGGGCCTTCATGGTTGTTGGAATAAATTGTTCTCATTAGCCCATTCCGCTGGGGCTCATCTTCACATGCTTGTGATAGACACCTCTAACTCCCCTACTGTTTGAGTCCTGTCAGTTACCCTCAAACTGGTTTATCCCGTCTCCTGAGATGGTTTCTCGGGGATGTGACCACTTTCCAGGTACAGTTTCTTGGAGCCACAGGTGGGAGTTGAGTCCCAGGGAGATGAGCAGCCCTGAAGAGAGCTCAGCAAGCCCTCCCACTGGAGGTTCTAGTCCTCCCTGAACACCCAAGAGCTAGAGAGTACAAGGAATAAACTCATAGATCCAGGAGGGAGAACAATGTTTGTTTGAAAAAATGTTTGAAAAAAGGCAACCTCACTCCTCTCATTGGAGACCAGTCCAGACCACGTGGTTGGGTCAGGAAAGATGGGTCTCTTAGTTGAGAAGGGAGTGGACCCAATGACCCAACTTCCTAGGATCAGTTCCTTACTATTACACTAATACAAGAAATGGATAAGCTAAATAGAGTAATCTTAGGAAGAAAACTGGCAGGCCATTAAAAGCTTTCCCTGACAAAATGATATTAGAGTCAGATGGACTGATAAATAAATTCTAGTAACTCCTATATTATATAGACCATTTTGAAATACAGAGAAAGATGGCAGCTACTCGACTCCTATTGTGTAATAAATATGGTTTAAATCAAGTGAACAAAAAGAATTCTGCGGGAAAAGTACTAAATAAAAAATTTTCAAATATAATGTAGCAGAACATCTGAAATAGTTTTCCTACGGTCATGCATATTTGTGAACAAAATGTGGAGACTTTAATCAATAATCAATATGATGAAACATATGAATGACGGAAAAAAACAAAGTCTTCATGCTTACATCATTAGACGAAGAAAAATCATCCAATGAAATACAGTCCTCTCATCGATGTTAAAAGTCCTTAGTTGAAGTTTTGATCATATCAGCTTGGAAGTTCCCTTCAGTGATTCAGATTACAATCCATCCATACCTGTCCATCTGGTGAGACTCTTGTCTCTTTCCTCCCATAATTTCATTGCAGGCATTCCACCCTGTATACTGGAGACCTTCTTTTATCTTGATATGGAAAGAACATCATTGGAACTTTCTGATTTTCCACCTGTCAACTTCACTTTCAATATTGTGCCCAGCCCATTATTTTATTCCTATTTTACAATTCATTCATGTTTCTTGTTTTTTGAAGTTTCTTTTTTTTTAACATAGGAACAGAATAATCTTTCCATAATATGACAAAAAGTGTATATTCAAAACCATGAGGTAGCATTGTAAACAATGGAGAATCACTAGACTCTAGAATATCACTAAACTATCCCATCTCAAAAATGGTTGAGTAGGTATGTCCACTCTCCCCACTGCTATTTAACATAGGTTTCAAGATCTTAGCAATTGCAATAAAGCATGAAAAAAGAAATGAAAGGAACAAGCATTTGTAATTAAGAAGAAAAGTATTTATATTTATAGGTGACATATGAAACGATATGACTAGAAAACTTAAGAGATCAGAACACATGGTTTGAAATAACAAAATGGCTTTAATAATGAAATATATGGAGTTAAATGTATATAGTTAATTTGTATAGCAAATATATAGTATATATAGGTAATGCATATCGTTATTTACATGTATGTGTATATGCATGTGTGTATGTGTGTATTATACAACATATACATATATATGTATATAGCTATTCATAGGGCTCTTATGTGGTGCAATGGATATAGTGCCTAAGACCTGGGTTTAAATCCAGCTTCAGACACTAACTGCGTGACTCTTGTCAAGTCACTTAACTCTTCCTGCCTCAGGTTCCTCATCTGTAAAATGAGCTGTAGCAGGCAATGTAGAAGGTAAACTACTCCAGTATCTTTGTCAAGAAAATTCCAGAGGGGATCACAAAGAGTCAGATATGACTGAAAAATGACTGAAATATAGTTATTTGTATGGTGGTTCCCCTAGTTGAGGGAAATAATTGTTTTTAGCCTTTTTTTGTAACCCCAGTACTTAGCACAGTGCACAGTAAATGCTTAAATGCTTGTTGACTGGTAGGTGTCAGAGATTGCCCTCATGAATTAGTCATTTAAACCATTTTCATCCACCTTTCTTCTGGGGAAGGGGATCTAGTCTAATGTGGATGGGGGCATCTAAGTGGAATAGTGGATAGAATGCAAACCCTGGCATCAGGAGGACCTGTGTTGAAAATCAGTCTCATACAGTTACTAGCTATGTGACCCTGGGCAAGTCACTCAACTGTATTTGCCTCAGTTTTCCCATCTATAAAATGATCCAGAAAAGGATATGGTAAACTACACCGGTATCTTTGCCAGGAAAGCCTCCAATGGGATCACAAAGAGTTGGACAGAACTGACCAACTACACAACTACAGCCAGTTGGCTTCATCATCTCTCAAGAAAACTGATCTGGAATAGATAATACTACTTGTTAGGAATAACCTGATTTACTTAGTTGGTTAAAAATCAATCTCTCTCCCTACTCCTATCTTTCATGCTGGAAAATAGTATGAACACTGGTGAGTGATATTGCATGGTGGATGAAACTAATTCAAGACCAACGGTCGTTTCTACCCTGGCCATATTCTCACTATTTACCTTGCTTGCTGCTTCATCTTTTGGGGGAATGTAACCCTCTTAGCCCTAGAACTCCCAGCCTTCTCTGTCCTCAGTGTGTCCAATGACCTCCCATATCTAGCCACCTTCAACTATGCTTCATATTTCACCTTGGCCCTGCTCTGCATCCCTAGAAAACTGGACCTTGCCATCCACCCTCCCAAATTACCCTCCAACCACAGCTGCTACTTGAAAAGATTAGCCAATCAACTATCATGGCTCTACCCACCATACCTGGAATTTCTGAAACCAAAACACCTTTCCCCAACCACCACCCTAATGGTGTTTCTTTCCTGTTAGAATATACACTCCTTGAGGGTAGGGATCACTCTTGCATTTGTACCCCCAGTGCTTGGTATACAGTAAACACTTATAAATGTGTTTCCTTCCCTTCTTCCTTCTTCTCTCCCTCTCTTCCTTTTTTCTCTTTCCTTCCTTCCTTCTTTCCTTCCTTCCTTCCTCCTTTCCATTCCTTCCTTTCTTCTTTCATCCCTCCCTCCGTCTCTTCCTTCCTTCCTCCTTTCTTTCCTCCCTTCCTCCTTTCCTTCCTTCCTTTCTCCTGTAGCATACATGACATCTGCCCTTTGAAGAGCTTGTTACTCATTTAGGTTTTTGTCCCTGGGACTCCTGGTGGATATAAAGTTTTTGCCCCTTAAGAGCTGGTTGTTTCCAAAGGTCTGCCTGCTAGTCCAGTCTGTTCTTTGCAGCTGTCCACAGTCACACCTTGCTGCTTCCATGAGTTATTAAATTATGTCCTATGCCCTTTCTACTTGCGATGATTCCACTTGAGCTGTTTAGACAACAAAGGTCTGAAATTTCTGCTGTATTCCATTCCCTGTACAAGTCCAGCCCAGTCAAAAGCAATGCTTCAGAGTTGGGAGACATAAGCATGAGGCCCTTCCTACAGACAGTTGACCCTACTGACCCATCAGCAGACTGTACACCATGTGTTGGGGGCATGGTGTCTACAGAGTCCAAATAATGGTCACTCTGATAAAATGGGGCCAAAGTAACAGAATGATGCTCTCTGGAATCACAACCAATGAAGATCAACATGAACCAATAGGAAATGGGTGAGATTGATCAACTATAACAATGCATACCCTAAGAGACTGTTTAGTCAGTCAATTACATTTGGTAAGTGCCTACTATGTGCCAGGCACTGTGCTAAGGTTTTAATGAAAGGCCAAAGATAGTCTCTGCTCTCAAGGAGTTCACAATCTAATGGGGGAGACAACATGCAAATAACAATGCAAAAAAATATATATGGATGATTTCTGAGGCTTCTTTCAACTTTAGCATCTTAAAAATACATCCCAGATCTACCTTGCAAAGCTATAGTATCTCCAAACAAAGATATCCCGTGAGTTGCTAGGAAAGCTGGAAATGCTGACCTTAATGTTCATTTATATAGAGCCACCTTTCTTGGTTGCTCTCTCTTCACACACACGCACACACACACACATACATGCATACATGTGCACACACACACACATCATACATCCCTATCCCCTGCTCTCTTCTCCAGTGCCCTTTTCTTTCCTGAACACTTCCTATCCTGAAGACAGGTGGACTTACTTCACTCTTGCCCTCTCAAACATAGGAGGGAAAATAGGGAGAGCAGGTGAAAACCATGTGCTTCTTGAGGCATATACCTGTGCTCTGTCAACGGCCCAACAGGCCAAGGGAATCCTATGAAATTCTGACTAGGCAATGTCATCATTGTTCATTCCTTTCAGTCCTGGCCAACTCTTCATGACCCCATTTGGGATTTTCTTGGCGAAGATACTGGAGCACTTTGCCATTTCCCTCTCCAGCTTATTTAATTGATGAGGAAACTGAGGCAAACAGCGTTAAGTGACTTGCCTAGGGTCACACAGCTAGTAGATGTCTGAGACTGGATTTAAACTCGAGTCTTCCTGACGCTAGGCCAGGCATTCTATTCAGTGTACCACCTAGCTGCCCTTATTGGGCAGCAGAAAGTCCTGATTCTGTTATGGATTAACTGTGTGATGTTTGGCAAGTTGTTTCACCTCTTTGATTTCCTCATCTGTTAAAAAAAAAAGAGGTGGGAAACAGCTATCTTTATAAAACCTTTTAAGGTTTGCAAATACTTTATACATGTTAGTTCATTTGATCCTCAGATTAACCCTGTAAGGTAGGGGTTATTAGTGCCTTCATTTTAACAGTGAGACAAGGTGGATGTGGAACTTGTTCAGGGTCACCCAGATAATTAAAGTATCTGAGGCAGAATTGGAACTCAGGTCTTCCTGACTCCAAGTCTTAACAGTCTGTTCATTGGACAGTGAACTATCTCTGTTGGGGCAGCTAGATGGTGCAGTGAATAGAGCCTTAGGTTTGGGACCAGCAAGACTCATCTTTTTGAATTCAAATCCAGCCTCAGAAACTTACTAGCTGCGTGAGTCACTTAACCCTGCTTGCCTCAGTTTCCTCATCCATAAAATGAAATGAGCTATAGAAGAAAATGGCAAACCACTCTGGTATCTTTGCCAAGAAAACCTCAAAATGGGGTCATAAGGAGCTGGATACAATTGAAACAACTCAACAATATTATCTCACTCACAGGGTTGTTTTGAGTCTCACATGAAAGTGATTTACAGAGCATACAGCCTTGCATGCTTTATAATCCCAGAGGCATGTTGGGACTAGGAATTTGTTACTGTATGTTGCCCAAATGCAAAATGAGAGGGATTTGAGCACGTATGTGGGGTGGTGGGACAAATCTTGAATTTGGAGGCAAGAGGTCTGATACTTGCGGTTGCTTCCTCCTTCCTTGTGGGACTTTCAGAGTGCCATCACACCTATATGTGTGTGGAGGGGTGGGGGTGGGTGCACGTGTGCGTGCAGTTTTCTCACCTATATAATGAAGAGTTTGAACCAGAAGATTTCTAAGGTCCCTTCCTCCTCTAATAGTCTTTGATTCTGGGATAGAAGAGCTGTTCCTTGTAGGAAGCAGGAGAGAGTGGCTGATGTTGGTTAAAAGCGATGCAGAACAGTAAGGAGGGCAGTCCTAACCCCCCCCAAAAGGATCCCCCTTAGTTCCAACAGAGGTGAGGGGCTGAAAGGAGGGCAAGAAGCCAGGTCAGGATGTGTTTCTCAGCAGAGGGGGTTGAAGATCCTAGGCAGGGACCTTTTTTAGGAGACCCAGTCCAAGAGGGTAGGATGGATTCCAAGTGGACTGTGGGAGAAAAGGCACAGGCATAAATTTACTCATTTGGGTTAGACAGATTATTTGGGGCAGAAGGGGAAAGGATTCAGAGCTGTGATACCATGGTAAAATGGAAATGCCATAGGGTAAAGTGGAAAGAGCACTTCCTGGTTTTAGAATCAAATTCCATGACCTGAGTTCAAATCTTACTTCTAATGAGAATTATCTGTGTGGTTTTAGGCATATTCCCCTGGGTTTCACTTCCTTCATGGGCGAAAATGACAGAGCTGGACTCGATGGCTTCTGAAGTTTATTTCAGCTCTGATCTATGAACTTTTGCTTGCTTTGGTGTGGAGGAATTCCTGGTGTGGAAACGAACTCCACCAGGCCAGACCAGCAACTCATAATGCCACAGTGTGGGGTTTTGCAGAACCGTCTGGAGTACTGAGAAATTAATTAAGTGACTTGCTGGTGGACATGCCCTAGCTGCACCAGATAAATGAGTCTTCTTGACTAGATGTCCTGTTCAGTATGCCAGGCTAACTCTATTAAAGTGTTTATTTGGATTGAGTGTTTGTACCAGTTATAATGGTCAGTTCATTAATGTTTTAAAATTAATTAGTATTTATTTTCTCTTGCTTCCACCCATCCCTCTTCTCCCCACTGAGAAAGAAAAAAGAGAAAGGGAAAAAAAACTCTTAAAATAAGCAAAACAAATTCCCGTATTGATCATATCCCAAAATGTATGTCTCATTCTACATATTGAGTCCATCACTCTCTTTCAGGAGACCTACCTACCTATCTATTTGTCTGTCTGTTCGTCTGTCTGTCTATCTATCTGTCCATCCATTCATCTATCTGTCTGTCCATCTGTCTGCCTATACATCCATCCGCCTGTCTGTCCATCCATCTGTCCATCTGTCTGTCTGTGTCTAACTATTGGTTTATGTATTTATCTGTCTGTCTATCTATCTATCTATCCTGAGTCTGGTTCTTCCTATACTACCTAAGATGGAAGTGCAATTGACACCTACAGACCAGATGCCATTACTGATCTACCTGGGAACTTTGATGTGTTTCATTTTTCACGTGGGTCAGTCCACCCTAGGCAGACCAGTGACTGACCCTCACAGAGACTCACAATTTTGGTACTACACTTAGTAAAGATACCTGACTGACTTCTCAGCCCATTGCAGCTCAGAAATCCTGAGTTCAAGTGATCCACACCAGCCTCAGCCATATAAGGGGGAGTAATTACAGGTATGTGCCACCATGCCTTGCATGGGCAACATTCTTCATTAGTTCTCTAGACAAAATACCAAGTCTGGATTCTTCTTCTTCTACAGGTTCACACAGACAGTAGGTGTTTGAGGTCAGATTTGAAGTCAGGTCCTTCTGACTGCAAGGCCAGTACTCTATCCACTGTGCCACCCAGCTGTCCCATAGCCTGGATCTATTTTGCAAAATGTTTTTCCTATCCCATGTCATTTCGCAAAAAGAATACTCGTCTTGGTGACAGAGGATCCAGATTACATTTCTGTCTCTTCTGCTTTCTACCTGTGTGATCTAGGGAATGTTGTTCCATTTCTTAGAGCCTCTAAATGACTATATAATGAATAAAAATACAATCCATCACAAATAATGTTAGTTTGTGGTTTTCTAAGTCAACATGCTGCCCATAGGGAACCGTTTCTATCTGGGTTTGGTAGCAGTGAATTATGTGATGCATAAAGTACCTTCTAGCTCTAAATTTGTGTTCCTAGGACAGAAATGAAAGCTGATAATATCCATTCTTACTCCAACTACCGTAGGTCAGCTCAAAAGATCAGTACTGCCTAGAACAGGGGTTCTTTACCCTATCTCCATCATAGACCCCTTTGGCAAAATCTGTGCTTCTCAAAATAATGTTTTTAAATGAAGAAAATAGGACAACAGCTAGCATTTATATATGCTTTAAGGTTTGCAAAGTGCTTTAGAAATACCTGACTTGATTCTCACAACAACCTGGGAGGTCAGTACTATTTGTTATCCTCATTTTATTCATGTGGAAACTGAGGCAGATGGATGCTAAGTGATCTGCCCAGGGACAAGCTAGTAAGTGACTAAGGACGTATTTGAACTCAGGTCTTCCTGACTCCAGGGCTGACTCCACATCCACTGTGCCACTTAGCTGCCTTTCATAGGATATTAAAGGAAACCAATTACAAATTAGTACAGTTATAAAACAAACTAAAAATACAAGTTCATGGACCCCAGGTTAAGAGGCCCTGGTTTAGAGAGAAATGGAAGGGTACCACAGCACTTGGGTCTAGAATCTATCTACACATGGCAGATCAAGGATCCATTATTCTTCTTGAAGAATGGGGTCTACAGAGTCCAGAGCAGATGAACCAAAGAGACTGAGGAAAGCAGAAAAGCTTTTGATCATGAGGAAAATATATGGCACCTACTATGTGCCAGGCACTTTTCTTTTGACAAGTATTATCTGACTTGATCCTCATCAGCATCCTGCAAGATAGGTGCTATTATAATTTCCATTTACAATTGAGGAAACGGAGGCAAACAGAAGTTAAGTGACTTACCCAAGGTCACACAATTAATAATGTCTGAGGCCAGATTTAAATTCTGTTCTTCCTGGTTCCAGGCCTAGAGCTCCAGCTTCCAGCGCCTCTAGTTCAGGCCTTTATTACCACATTCATGGATCATTACAGTAGTGTTTTAATTGATTCCCTATCTTCAGGATTGCTTCCTTTTATTCCTGTCCCTGCTGCCAATTAATTTTCTTAAAGTGGTATTTTAACTATTTCACCCTCTGTTGGAGGCATTCAATGACCTTTCATTGTTTATTGTATAAAAATCCAGACTTTGTTATCTGTTACTCAAGACAAATGTCTGGACCTGACTGTCCAGTATGTACCCGTGGAACTGACCTGCCTTTTCAGCATTATCTCCCTCTGGTCCTTTGTACATAGACTATGGCACTATTAATAGGTCCCTCTTGCCATTTTCCAGGCACACATGGTATCTGTAACTTCGCTCCAGGCTTGTCTTCTCCCTGGAATATCCACATACAAAATTTCCTCTTTTAAAATGTAACTCATTCTCCAATGTCCGGTTCAGATGCCCCCTCTTCCATGATCAGTTGGAAGCAATCTTTCCAAATCTCTTAACATTTACTTGACATGCAATGAAAGACAACAGAATTCTGATCAATTCAGTGACTCATTTTGACTTCAGAGACTAAAGAGGAAGAATGTCTTTTTCCTTTTAGTAAAAACTTGGTGGATTACAGGCATGCAATGAGGGATATATTGCTTTCAGCCAATTTTTTCAGTTATGTCTGACCCTTCATGAATGGAGTGGTTTGCCATTTCCTTCTCCAGATCATTTTAACAGAGGAGAAACCTGAGGCAAAAAAGGCCACACACTAGATGAGGCTTAATGACCCTAGGGCTGGCGCTCTATCCACTGCACCACCTAGCTGCCCTTTGTTTTGCTTTACTATACTTATTTGTTATAAGAAATTTCTGTTGGGAGGGGAAGAGGAAGGCATTAGGAAATTAAAGCAATATTTTAAAAAGAAAATCAGTTAAAAAGGGAAAAGTTAGTTTTTATAGCACATGGCACATATACTGTCATTTTTATTGAATGGATGAATGAAGCAGATACAAATTATGTATCACTACCACCACCATCACCCTAGCCCATTTAAGATGAAGAAAGAGTCAGTCTACTTCACCTCTCTCCAGAAGATCAAAATAGCCTCTTAATTGATCTCCCTCCCTCAGGTCTCAACTCATTCCAATCCAACCTCCACTCAGCTACCAAAGCGATTTTCCTTAATGTGTCCATCTGAACATGTGTCTCCTCCACTGTCACTCAGTAAACTCCAATGGTTTCTTGTTACTCCAAAATCAAATATAACATTCCCTCTTTGTCATTTAAAACACTTCCAGCTGTACAAAGAGTGGTCCCATGTGTAGCAAGGAGCTCACATGTGAACAAGAGGGATGTTGTTATGTGGCTCGAAGGGAGGCAGAATAGACATCTCTCTAGACCAGGGGTGCAGAACCTGCAGCCTCGAGGCTACATGTGCTCTAGACCCTCAAGTGCAATCCTTCGACTGAATTCAAACTTCACAGAACAAATGCCCTTAATAAAAGGATTTGTTCTATAAGGCTTGGACTCAGTCAAAAGGTGGCACTCAAGGACTTAGAAGGTCACATGTGGCCTCTTCTCCCAGGACCCTTCTCCAAGGAAAATAATTTCTGCCAGAAGTAGAGGCAGGAAGTTGGGCCTGGAATCCTTTCTGCTCTCCTCAGAGAGAGGGGTTACTGGACTAGGATTATATATATCTAGTCCCTTAAATATTGTTGATCTAGGGGAATATTATTGGTTTCAAGCTAACTACTGATTGTTTTGTCATTTTGGGTGGGGGGAAGTTGGATCCCAAGCTCTATATCCAAGATTTGACCCCTTTCTCACTAAATACCAGTTCCACAATGAATATACAGAGTAAATAGCAAATAAATCCATTTATCCAAATCATAGCAAGACAGAAATTGTTAGGTTCCCAAAGATCTCATGCCTGCTTTCTTCCAGGAGCAAATGAATGAGGTGGGAGCAAGGATGGTATGCACTCCGTTTATTCTCAGCTAGATCAGAGTATATATAGTCATTCTACTTCCATTCTACTTCCATTCAAGCAAGAAGTTTGTAAACACTGTGTGCTGAGCTTACGTGCTTGGCTGTTGTTATTCTAGCTCAAGATAATTGTGAAGGTCGGTAACTGCGTAGGGGTGGTCCATCACTTAAGTCAGGCAAGGACATGGCATCTCAAAGAGATTTCTCCTGAGGGCATCATGACCCTGATAATCTGAGAGTTCCAGACCCCTTAGAAGAAATGAGAGAGGATATACATATATAGGAGAATAAATATCAAACCCTGCAGAGAGGAGCTCTCCCATTCAAAAGTGAGGTAACTCAACTCAACCAAGAGAGAGTATCCTTGATGTCACCTCAGGGGAAACTCCGTGAAATCTCTAGTAAAGCAAGCTGGAGACAGGGGCATGATGGGAGCCTCTGGCTCCTCTCATGGCCTACTAGAGTCTTGTCCTTCAATGACTTGAAGTGGGTTTGACCTCTCCCTTTTTCTCTCTTGAAGTTGGAAGTCAGAAGCACTACAAGCAGTTCAAAGTTTGAAGAGTCACAAAGAATTCTGGTACACCAAGCGTGCAAAGAGGCCAGGTCCTGGGGAGTCCTGAAGGGTCACTGGCAAAGGCTGGAGCTCTCTGGCCTCTCCCCAAGTTTGAAGGTAGGGACTGTTTGTTTTTTTACCTTTCTTTATATCCTCACTGCTTATCACAGTGCATCTATAAAATGAGCTAGAGAAGGAAATGGCAAACCATTACAATAACTTTGCCAAGAAAACTCCAAATGGAGTCACAGACACAACTGGAACAACTAAGCAGTAACAAACACCTTGTGAGATTTTAAAGGTCAGAAGGCCAAATTGCCAGAAGTCTAGGAGCTATAGTCCAGATTGGTGCTTGACAGAAACAAAATTGTGAGAAGCAAAGTTTTGAGCACACGTTCCTAGCCCTTCATAATTGTAACAACCATGTAGACTCAATCCATGGAGCATTTGGAAGTAAGTTTGTTAGGGGAAATGTTTCATAAAGAAGCATTTAAATCAATCAATCAATTAATTAATTAAATTGTTTATTATATATTATTTATACATCTTATATAATAAATATATATTTATTATATATAATATATTTATTACATATAAATATATATAATTCATAACAATTAAATTTAATTAAAATGTTACATCATACATGGATCATAAATTTTAAGGTGGAATCTTAGAAATCATCTAGGCTAATCCCTTCATCTCACAGATGAAAATGTTGCAGTCTGGAGCACCTATGGTCACCAGACGAAGCAAATGACATTATTGAGATTTGAATTCGGACCCTTTCCTTTCAACTATAGGACCCTTTCCAATATTCCATGCTATACCCAGAGTCAAAGATTATTAGCTTAGAAACTGTGTATCATCCAGGAAAGAATAATTCAAAGTGACTATAAAGAGCACCTTATTGCCCAGGAGAAGGAAAGGTAATCCTAGACCTTTACCACTCAACTAAAGCAGATCTTCATCATTCCTGATGCCAGATAATACACCCAAACCAGTTTGGAAGTCAACTGTATAGACAAGATCTTGGTGAGTGAAGCCCAACAGAAATTGTCTTACTGACATCGTAAGGGTGGGGGACTCAGAGAAACTCCTGTCTTCCCTACTCAAGAACTTTATAAAACCACTGACAGAAACCAACTAGCCAAAAAACAGTCCTTTGTGGGTTGGGGAAGAAACTTTTTTTGAGGTTAAACAGGCCTGTACTATTGTTTTCTAAATGACAAACCATCATAAATATTACTTCCTTCTTCCTTTATATTTATGTGCACCAAAAGAGTGGGAGAAGACAGAAGTCTCTTCTTCTCTTTCCTTGGAACTAGAGGTCCAGCCAGAGACCTCCTGAGATCGGATGAGGAGGAGCACAGTATTCCTATCTAACTCAAAGTGAAGAGCCTTACCTTCCAGGTAAAAGCCCTTTTGGTATCTGTTTGAGTTTACTAAGCCTGGGAGGGTGGTTTTACATATAACCAGTCGAGACTGAAGCTTTGCTACAAGTAGGGTTGGAGAGAGGGCCATAA
This sequence comes from Potorous gilbertii, assembly GCA_028658325.1. NCBI lineage: Eukaryota > Metazoa > Chordata > Mammalia > Diprotodontia > Potoroidae > Potorous > Potorous gilbertii. The sequence continues at coordinate 6,947,806 of CM053774.1, read as the reverse complement.
GATCATAGATTAGCTGGAAGGGACCTTAGCAGTCTTCTCCTTCAACCTTCTCATTTCTAAGCCAGTGACTGGCCTAAGATTACGCATTTAGTAAATGCAAGAGGCAAAATTGGAACCCAGGTCCTCTGACTTCCATGTCAATGCTCTTTCTACATTTCAGCCTCTGTTTGTTTCAACCTTGGCAGGTTTGTCTCAAGTCTTGTTTCCAGGATACTCCATTTTCAAGGTCAGGTTAATGGGATTGTCCCCTTGGACTCCCGGACAATGTAGCAGAAAGTGGCTGAGACTTTTCTTTGGAGGCAAAAAGTTGCAGAAATAAGAACACATAAACCATTTTGCTGGCATATGGACTGTGTAATGAAATGCCAGACTCACCTTTAAACATTAGGCCTACTGGCCATTTTTGCTGCTTCTACCTCTGCCCAAGAGACTAATTAATGATGACAAAATCTAGCATTTACATAGTGCTTTAAGGTTGACAAAGCACTTTATAAATACCATCTCATGTTACCCTCATAACAATTCTGGGAGGCAGGCTCTGTCTTTATCCCCATTTTTCAGATGTGGAAACTGAGGTTGACTTGTCCAGGGTCCCATAAGTGGTAAGTATCTGAGGCCAGTTTTGAACTTAACAAAGAAACTTCATGTCTCCCCATAGCAGGAACAGAGGATTATTTTTAATCATTCCTATCAGGGTGGTGGTACCGGACCTATAGTCTGATGAAGATTATTTCAATAATTCTCCCGAGCAGAGTGACTGGACAAACATGACTTCAAGTTTAGATCTCTCTGGCTCTTCCTTCATATTTCCCTTTAGGCAGCCACCCAGTATAGTGGATTGAGTATTAGACTCAGAAGCTGGAAAACCTGTGTTTCCCAAAAGATATGTGACATAGGCCAAGTCATTTAAATTTTCTTAACCTCAGTTTCCTCATCTGTAAAATATGAATAATAGTACCTACCTTGAAAGGGCAACAGACAGTATATGCAAAGTACTTTGCAAACCTTAAAGTGGTATCTAAGTCCAAACTGTCGTTGTGGTTCCAGCAATTCTCACTCTCCACCTTGCCATCCTGGAAAGACAAAGTCTCATGGATCTTCCTCAGCTGTTCAAAGGGCAGTGTCTAGGAGAATTGCCAAGAGAAGCAAACAGCATCTTCTAAGTCCACAAGCTGAGGTTCCAGGAGGCACGTCCAACAGTGAAATTCTAGGGCTGTGTGGCCATGAACCTCCCTCTCCCTTTTCTTTTCCATGTCTTCTTAGCTTTTGTACTATATGTTTTCTGTCACTTTCACTGGGCTGTGCTGGAAAGGAAGCTGCATAGAAGTATCCCAACCCTGTCATTTGCTGAAGAAACAACACTCAGATCATAGACAAATAGATGTTTGGATTGTTTATCTAGAAATCTCTTAAATGAGCCCCCCTTTCTAATTATATAATCTAATTAATTCCCTAAGTACCTTACTCCCAATTCAATTCTTTCCCTGCTAACTCACAGCTCCCCTTTATCTTTTTTACATGATTTCTTCATCATCCTTTTGTGCTTTCCTATCCCAGAGCTGTATGGGCACCAAGGTGACCCTCTCAGGCTCTTCTATTTTTCAGTTGTCCCTGGTCTACATAGCATCCACATTTTCAAATGACTTATAAGACATCTCTTGTCTACATAGCTTCATACCATTTTAGCACATGTATAACTGGGAGCAGGAATCAGATAAAATAAGGGAATGGAAACGACTGTATGTTCTTTCGATAATAGACTTTTCCAGATCCAGAGTTGATGAATTTATGACTCTAGGGCAAGGGTGTGGAACCTGGGAAAATCCTTTTGGCATTTGTTCTGTGAAGTTTGGATTCAGTCAAAGGGCTGAACTTTAAGACCTAGAGGGCCTCGAGGCTGCAGGTTCCCCACCCCTGCTCTAGGGTAACTCTTGCTATCACTGCCTCTCACATACAGCAAGTTCCTGCTTGCTCTGGTATCCCACGCACAAAAGTGCTGAAATCGTGAAACTCAATAGCCTCTAGGGGACCATTGGCAAAATTCAGGAGTTCTCATTGATGTCCCACTTTCTGGCAGGATTTTTAAAAGGGTAGATGCTTTGTTTCATGATATTTATTTAGTCTTTCTGGTTAACTCTTTCTTGAACTGGTGAGGAATGATGATATGCTAGAAGGAAAAATGAAGATGGAGACCAGTTATGTAGCCTGTGGTACAGGAATGGCCCTGGACTGTTACATCCTCAACACAACCACAGTAGCTGGCACATAGTAAGCACTTAATACTTTTCCATCCATTCCCCTATTTGTCTATTCATTGATGTATGCATTCATGCAAACAAAGGCAGGCACAAACTGAGTACAGTCTCTATGGAAACATTAAGTTAGAGAAAGTCAGAGATGGGTAAGATGGATTTCCATTCCCCTTATGAACTTAAGATTGAGAGCATTTGGTGGAACCCATATACCATTTTTCTTGCTAGCTCATTCAACTGCACAAGTGAACCTTGCTGTCTTCCAGCCTTTAGCTGCCAGTCAATCAAGTTTGCTCCATCCTCAATCCCAGAGTCAGCTTGTACGTGGGAAAAACAATGAAGTTACAGATGAAGTCCTTTGGGTATGTCAGCCATGCTACGGAGAACATAGGGGACAAAATACAGAAGATAGAGTTGGATGAAGGGAGTGGTTAAAAATTCAGACTCTACCACAGCACTTATAACACCAGAGATGGAGTGTCTCTGTGGAGAGTACATTGGCTAGCCGATACTCATCCCTGCCCTCTCCTCCTTATCCCATTTGTCTCTGGGGCATTTAATCAGCCACAGCCACATTGTATTAACACTGCTCATATTTTTTAGCCCAAGGGCATTATAATATTCCCCCAGCTCCACATAGTACCCTAACTTTTGCTTTACATAGTTCATATATTAGATCAAAAGCTCATTCTTTTCCTTGTACTCTAAGATCCAGCAGAACTGAACTTCCTGTTTTCAGCACATGACATTCTAACCTCTGACTCTATGTTTTTCTGGTGACTATCCTCCATTCTTACCATGATCTTCCTCTATCCACTTCCTTGGTTTCCTTCAAGACTCAGCTCAAATGTGATTTTCTGAGAAGGGATGAGGAGGGAAAATTGGAGGGAAAAAAACCAACCTTTTTGATGGAATTTTCTTCAGTCCTTGAGAAAGTGGGTACAAATGGTAGATTCAGCTCAAGGTTTCTACTCCGAGATGCCTATCGGTGGGAAGCCATGGGCCCTTCTTTCATCTGATTCTTTCACTTGTTTCCCTTTAATGGCTCAGTTCATTTCAGGGTGAATGGGGTTGGGAAGGCTGACCCCCCCTTATTGCTGAGTTCTCCATTCCTTTCTCTTGGTTCAAGCTGTCCAGAGGTTAATGATGTTTTCACATTCACTACAATAAATGTATTTGGTTTATACAACAAGGGAATGAATTCTTTGGGAATATACTAAGAAGAGGAGCAAAACTGGAACCCAAGCAGAGTGGAGACACATTGGCCAAGAGAACTACGAATTCTTTGGAGTCAACATATTCCTTTAGATTTTAGATATAAAAATATACAATTAATAATCCTAACTGTGAATGTGAATGCTGTGAGCTCACCCATGAAATGGCAACAGATAGCAGAATGAATTAGAAACCAGAAGCCAACAATATGTTGTTTACAAGAGAGACACTTTAAATAGAAAGACAAACAGTTAAAATAAAAGACTGGAGCAGAATCTATTATGTTTTAATTGAAGTAAAAAAAGGCAGGGATAGCCATCATGATCTCACACAAAGCAAAAGCAAAAATGAACTTCATCTTTTAAGAGGGACAATCAGGAGAACTACGTTTTGCCAAAAGGTACCATAGACAATGAGGTAATGTCATTTTCCTATGGCCTTTAAATCTACTGGTATTTAGATCTTCCAAAGGTTATAAATTCCCCAATAGCAACCTGTTCTGAGGGAGAAGTATAAAGGAAAGAGCTGAGATGAGGAGTGGGGCCTGAAGTATACCATGAGCCAAGGTGAAATAGGTTCTGTGATCACATCCCATTCATTGATACAGGGTTACTTATTAGTGAATGATATCAGAGATTCAGAACTTGAAGAAGCCCTAGAAGCTAGCTTGTACAACCCCCTTACTTTACAGATGAAAAACTGAGCCCAACAAAGATTAAATGACTTTCTCAAAGTTATACCAGTAATAAGTGGCAGAGCCAAGTTTGAACCCTGGTCTTTTGACTGTAAATTCCCCTAAGCAGCCATTTCAGGACATACTAGGGCTAGTAGAAATACCCTGCCTGTGGGACCTAAGTTGTCCCTGTGTGTTTCATTGGTCTAAGAGGAGTGATTGGGGAACCACTTCATCTACAAGACCAGAGCAATTCCTATGGAGCTAGGCATGTGTGTCCTTTAGCAAGAGGCCAGAGCATGTGTCCCTCTCCACAGAGCCCAGTACATGCCCAGCTCTTTGAGAACTGCCCTAGTCCAGTAGATCAAGGGCTTGCCCTGATCCCCTCTTTTACATTGAGATGACTTACCTCCCTAGAATTCTCAGATTCTACAGAGCTTCACTAAATCCCAGAATGACTACTGGAATTCCTCCCTCATCTCCAACGGGTTTTCTCTAATTCTACAGACTCAAGTCACCATTTTTGTTGTGTTGAACAGTCAATTCTGTTGAATGGAATTCCCAGCTTTAGCAATGAATGGGATGTGTAGGATAACATAAGGAAGAAAGAAACTATCTCACTTGGGCTTTGCACTTTGGCTCACGGTATACTCCAGGCCCCACAACTCATCTCAGCTCTTTCCATCATACTCCTCTCTCAGGACAGGTTGCTTCTGGAATTTATAACCTTTGGCAGATCTAAACCCCAGTAGATTTAAAGACCATAGGAAAATGACATTACCTCATTGTCAATGGTACCTTTTGGCAAAACATAGTTCTCCTGTTTATCCCTCTTAATGAAGTTGATTTTTGCTTTTGCTTTGTGTGAGATCATGATGGCTACCCCTGCCTTTTTTACTTTAATTAATACATAATAGATTCTGCTCCAGTCTTTTATTTTAACTTTCTCTTTCTGTTTCACGTGCATTTCTTGTAAACAACATATTGTTGAATTCTGATTTCTAATCCAATCTGCTATCTGCTGCCACGATTATTAACTATGTGTTTTCCTCTATTCTATTTTCTTCCAGTTATCCTTTCTCTCTCTCTCTCTCTCTCTCTCTCTCTCTCTCTCTCTCTCTCTCTCTCTCTCTCTCTCTCTCTCTCTTCCCTTCTCCCCATCCATCCTTAAAAGTCTGTTTTCTGTCTGATCACTGCTTCCCTTAATCTATCCTCCCTTTCATTATTGTCCCCCCCATATCTCTCATCTCCTTCCCCTTTTATTTACCTATTGGGTAAGATAGATGTCTATACCCAGCTGAGTGTGTATATATATTCTTTCCTCTTTGAACCAATTCCAATGAAAGTGAAGTTCAAACATTGCCTATATCCCTCCCAGGTTTTGATCCAGTATAAAAGCTTTTCCTTTCATGCCTCTTCTATGCAAGAAAATCTTTCACCTTTTACCTCTCCTTTCCTCCTCCCAGTTCCTCACCCTCTTTCTCATCCCTTTATTTTTTTAAGATCATCCAACATAATTGATTCACACCCATGCTGTCTTTCTATGTAAACTCCTTTTAACTGACTTTATAATGATAAAATTTTTACAAGTTCTATATATTATCCTCCCAATATGGGAATGTAAATAGTTTATTGAGTCCCTTATGATTAGTCTTTCATGTTTACCTTTTTATGTTTCTCTTGAGACTTGTGTTTGAATGTTAAATTTTCTCGTCAGCTTTGGTCTGTTCATCAAGAATACATGAAAGTCCTCTATTTCATTAAATATCCATTTCCCCCTGTAGGATTATATTCAGTTTTGATGGATAGGTTATTCTTGATTGTAATCCTAGCTCATTTATCTTCTAGATATTCCAAACCCTCTGTTCCCTTTAACATGGAAGCTACTAAATCTTATGTGAGCCTGACTGGGCTCCATGATATTTAAATTGCTTCTTTCTGGATTTTTTTTGGCAATATTTTCCCCTCGACATGGGAAATCTAGAATTTGGCTATAATATTCCTGAGAGTTTTCCTTTTGGGAACTCTTTCAAGAGGTGATTGGTGGATGCTTTGCATTTTTATTTTACTCTCTGGATCTAGTATATTGGGACAGTTTTCCTTTATAATTTCTTGAACTATAATGTCTAGGCTTCTTTTCCCATCATGATTTTACATCGTCCAATAATTCTTAAATTGCCTCTCCTGGTTCTATTTTCCAGGTCAGTTGTTTTTCTGATGAAAGATTTCTTCTTCTATTTTCCATTCTTTTGATTGCTTTATTTTTTGATGTCTCATGGAGTCGTTAGTTTCCACTTGCCCAATTTCTAATTTTTAAGGAACTATTTTCTTCAATGAGTTTTTGGTCTCTTTATCTATTTGGCCAATTTTGAATTTTAAGGGGTTGTATATTTCAGTACTTTTGGTGCCTTTTACCAAGTTGTTTACTCTCTTTTTGTATTTTTTTTATTGCTCTCATTTCTTTCTCTAATTTTTCCTCTACCACTCTTACCTCTTTCTTTTTTAAAAAATTTATTTAACTTTTTTACATTCATTTTCACAAAATTTTGGGTTCCAAATTTTCTTCCCATTTGTTCCCTTGCCCCACCTCAATACACCAAGCATTCTAATTTCCCCTATCACCAATCTGCCCTCTCTTCTATCATCCCTCCCTTCCCTTGTCCCCATCTTCTCTTTTGTCCTGTAGGGCCAGATAACTTTCTATTCCCCATTACCTGCTGCCTCAGTTGCTGCCTCCTGAGGGGGCCTGAGTTATGGAGACCCCTCGCTCCCCTCTTGGCAAGCTGAAAAGGCCCTCTCAGTGACCTTTGGTGCCTGTGGGTGGAGGGACCTTCGCGGCTGCTGGAGATTCTGTCCCTGAAGCCTGTTCAGGTCTGCTCCTCTTGGTGCCAGAGCCAAGGCAGGGCTGGGCTCTGCTCTGGGTCTGGTGCGTGAGGGACCTTTGGTGTCAGTTTTTCAGGGCTCTCTGGAACAGAAATCTCCTCCACTCCGTTGCTGTGTGGCTTCCACTGCTCCAGAATTTGTTGGGAGCTCCTCTTTACAGGTATTTTATGGGCTGTAGGTTAGGAGCTAGCATATGTGAATCTTTCTACTCCACCATCTTGGTTCCTCCCTCTTACCTCTTTCTTTAACACTTCTAGGGTTCTTGGACTTAGGTCCAATTAGCATTTTTCTTTGAGGCTTTGCTTATAGCTGTTTCCATGTTGTTTTCTTCTAAGTTTATATTCTTTTTTGGTTTTTGTTTGTCATATTTTTTCCTAGGGGCAACTAGGTGCCACGCCTGGAGTCAGGAAGATTCATCTTCCTGAGTTCAAATCTAGCCTCAGACACTTACTACCTGCAAATCACTTAATGCTGTTTGTCTCAGTTTCTTCATCTCTAAAATGAGCTGGAGAAGAACACTACAAACCACTCCATTATCATTGCCAAGAAAACCTAAAATGATGAATTGGATATGAATGAAGAACAACAGCATTTTTTTCAGCCTATTTCTTAACTTTGAACTTTATTTTAAAGTTAGGCACTGTTCTAAGCTTTAAGGTTTTGATGTGTTGGTTGGTTTGGGGGTTTTTTGGGCTACTATTTTCAGAATTAGTTCTGGGGATCTATAATTTGGTGGTTCCAAGGTGGTGGGATCCTAGGAAAGGTGTAATCGCTACTCTCCTGTTCTGTGCTCTCGTTTTTACCTAGGAAGTACCCCTGCTCCCCTGAAGCTGCAAACACTAGTGTTCCTCTTAGGTCTGGAACTGTGACCAGGTCCCATGTTCTCGTGTAGACACAAGCTCTAGTGCTCCTCTTTGCCTTGGAACTGAGACCAGGGCTTTTGCTAACTTGCGACCAACTCTAAGTACTCTTCTTTGCCCTAGAACTGAGATCCACAGCTGCGTATGAGCAGTAAATCTGCTAGTCAGTGCCAGCTGCATCAAGAACCTGCAATGAGTCCTCTGTTATATGTTTCTGACAAGTTATCTGATTATTTCTCCCCTAATAAAGTGGATGTCAGATCTTTCTCATGATCTGAGATGCCTCCTTCTTCCAGGAGCTTGTTTTTGTAAGGGTTTGATACCAGATTTATTACCCAGATGTTTTAAATGTCAGTTATCTGACAAGTTACCACCTCTGAACTGTGAGTCCTGAAGCCTTTGCTTCTGCTGCTATGGCTGTTTCAGGCAAATAAGCTGGTGTTGTTGCCACCTTCACTTAGGACTCACCCTGGTATCACAAACCTCTTAGGTTGTCTTAGGCTAGAAAAGTATCTCACTTTTACCTTTTGTTGGTTCTGCTGCTCCAAAATTTAATTTGGGAGTTATTTTAAAGTTGTTTGGAGGAGAATATTAGGAAAATTCAGCTGGATTCCTGCCTGTACTCCACCGTCTGGCTTCACCTCTCAACATCAATTAGGTTTTACAAAAGGATATTAACTGAAAAACTATAGTAAGAATCAAAATACAAAAACATTCCCCCAAACTGGGGCACATTCTCCCCTTTACTATTTCCAACCCTGGGCAGATGGGGCTTAAACATGACATGATTGCTTCAGATGTTTCTACCATATCAGTGTTCATTTCAGGTTGTAGCCTAGCCAATGGACAAGTTCCTTCCCTATATGCTACTGGACTGAATCCCACAGGCCACTTCCCATGGATATACTTTTTACCTGGCCTGGCTTCTGGCAAACAGAAGGATGGACTCCTATCCTTGGAACTTCTGGTAGCTTCTTTGATCTTTTGAAGCTCACAAGGTCATAGCCTTGTCTGTTCCAAAGGGCATATAAGAATGGAACCCAATAGAGACAGAAAACCAACAGTGTCACATGTTCAAGATTACATGGTGGCCCAGCTTGTGGAGAGTAAAATTATCCAACCCACAATAAAAGAGACTGAGGTAGAATTCTGAGCCAATGGCACTTTATTAAAGGGTTCATGGTTCCCCTAATAAAGTGGATGTCAGATCTATCTCATGATCTGAGATGCCTCCTTCTTCCAGGAGCTTGTTTTTGTTGGGCTTGATACCAGATTTATTACCCAGATGTTTTAAAGCAGCTATACATCATACAGAATCCCACTGATTAACATATGATACATGAGCCAAAAGGAGCAAAAATAATATGTCAGCAGGGTGATGACCTGGGTGGAGCAAAGAATTCTAAGTGATCACAAGATGGATAGACTCCTCCCTAGGTAAGGCAGAAGGAGATGGTACAAGCCATCCATACACTCCAAGAACATTTGGAGGGGAGGGGCCTGGATCTGTATGCCATCTCCAAGGTTTCTTTTCATCCAGTCATCCATTCATTCATTCATTTACCATTTTTCATGCCACCATCCATGCTTCATTTGATCATAGAATTTGAGTAAAACAGCATGGAGTTATCTTTGTCAGCATTCTTGTGGTTGTGTAAGTGAGCTCATAGCTGTTAAGCAAGTAATGGACATTGCATTAAAGTTTGTGACCTGTTGCAAGGCCCTTCTATTAGAATCTATTTTCTTACGTAATTTATACAAAGTATGGATTAATCCACTGCTTATTAAGTGATTGACTAGAAATGTATTATTAGATGAATATATTAAAATAATTACTAACAATCACTACTCCTTATAAAATGAAGTAACTAATACTGATTAGAGTTTGAGGAGAGGTCCTTCAATGGATCATTTTTCTCCAGGTGGAAAGAAAAGAGCCTGAGGCATCTCTCTCTACCCAGAGGCTTACAGCATGTCCTTCCTCTATGGCTGCCAGAAAAGAGAGATGAGTTTACTTCTTGAAGTCTTTTCCCCTCCACAGCCACTTTAAAGGGCTTTCAACATCAGTCAGTAAATAGTTAGGAAACAGTCACCTTTGCGTTTTCTGATGTGGAAGACAGGTTTTCATTAAGTATGTGTGGAAATGAGTCCCCCAAGCATTCATGTGAGTTAGTACCAGTCAGAGCTGATTGACCGTGTTTGAAAGGTTGGGTCACTACTGACTACTGTTACATGTGTTTCATCTATGCGTTACGTGTGTCTCATCTATGTGTTACGTGTGTTCTATGTGTTATGTGTGCTCTGTCTACGTGTTACGTGTGTTTCCTCTATGTGTTATGTGTGTTTCCTCTATGTATTACATGTGTTTCATCATTAATCTTGTGAAGTTATGCTTGTTCATTTCCGTAATCAGCGTTCTTAAATTTTTCAAGGTTATTTTACTTTACAGTGCTTAATTATTGTATATATATTCTTCTAGTTCTCATATTTATATGAGTTCATACAAGTCTCCCCAGGTTTCTCTGATTCTATCCCTTTTTGCCATTTCTTGAAGCACAGTGCTCTCCCATTACACTAATACACCATAATCTATTCAACTATTCCTTAATTGGAAGGCATTCTCTTGTGTTTGTTGCAACACAAATGTTCCTATGAAATTTTTATACACACGGCTCTTTTTCCTCTTTCTTCGATGTTTTTGGATTGTGTGTCTAGTAGTGTCTTGGGGTCAAACAGGATGCATAGTTTCTTTACCTGTATGTAACATAAGTATAACGATACTTATACTTTATGGGTTTGTTATAAGGAAAATATTTTTGTAAATGCTATCTACATGTCAGTTATCATTGCTTCTTCTATAACTGAATCTGCATGTCATCCTCAAGGTCTTTCTTCATCCATCCATTCATTCATTCATTTATATTTCTTCATTCTTCAGCCTCTACTTCTGATGCTGTAGACTTTCCCTACCATAACACGACAGTCATCTCACCCTTGAATCAACCATTTCATCCTTGAATCTTAGCATTCAAATTGATGTCTTCTGAGTTCTTTCCACTACATCATGCTGTGAAGATGATAGTTCACAGATGTTATGGAGAAATTTAACTATAGGGATCAAGAAGAAAGTGATATAAAATTTCAAACTTATGGCATAGTGGTCAATTATGGTCCGGGTATCTAGACTACCAAAAAAAATTCCAGCACAGCTAAATCTCAATAATGAGAAGATTTCTGTAGTTCAGTGGTCCTGTCTCCTCTGGCCTTCTGTATTATAAAGACAGATACAACTCTGCTGATTCATAATGAGTTCCATCTCCTGCAAGTTCACTCCATCTCTGGCCTTCTTCCACTACAAGCACACTCTGCCTCTGTGGCTCTTTTCTCTGACTTGTCTTTTCCTCCCAGAACCACCATTTTGGAAAGTGTCCAGATCAAGTCATGACTTCATTTGTCTCTGGGCTTTACACTTTTACTGGTTTCCAAGACCTTTTCCTCCGTGTCCCTGAATGGATCCCTTCTCCATCCCCCACCTCCTCCTTGATTTTCAACTTCCTTTTCTGTATTATTTTCCCCATTAGAATGAAAACTTCTTCTGGGCAGAAAATCTCTAATTTTTCTAGTTGTATTTTTAGGAGTTAGCACTTGGAACATTAGAAGTACTTAATAAATACTGATTGACTTGACTGAATTGAGTAACCATTTCCTCTATTGTCTTTATCATTTCCATGTATTTCCTTCTTAGCAAGCATCACCTTTTCCCTAGATCCTCTCAAGAACTTTTGACTTTATTTTCCTTTTCCCTGAGAACTTATTGTACTTTGTGAATTCCTGCCTTCTCTTGCTACCATATTGACTGGAAGTCTGAGAGGCATTAAGACTCTTACTTAAAGATCATAGGTTCATGTGATTGCAGAGTTTCAAAGGACTTCAGAAATCTTCTAGTCCAACTCTCTCATTTGGAAGATGAGAAAATGATTGCTTTGAGAGGGAGGATGACTCTTGAAAGGTAACAGAGCTCACATTAAGTAGGAGAGGCAAGAAAGACAGCAGGGTGCTCTGGAAAGGGCATTGGTTTTGGAGATGGATTCAAAGTCCATCTCTATCCCTTACTTATGTTGCATGATCTTGAGTCCACAACATATTCCCTCTAGATCTCAATTTTCTTATCCATCAAATGAGGGGATTGGATTGTCCTGGTGTTTAATTTCTCTTTCTGCTTTTTCTAACACAGGATTCAGCAATCAAATATTTTTGTTGTTGTGTCTGACAATGGAAATCCATTTGGGGTTTTCTTGGCAAAGATACTGGAGTGATTTGTCATTTCTTCTCCAACTCATTTTACAAATGAGGAAACTGAGGTAAACAGGGTTAGGTGACTCACCAGGGTCACACAGCTAGTAAGTGTTTGGGGCCAAATTTGAACTCTAGAAAATGAGTCTTCCTGAATTCACGCTTGGCATTCTATCCACTGTGATATCTGGCTGTTTCACACATATTATTCTAAATTTGCTGTTATTTCTGCACAGTTCAATAGCTGCCCATCCTTTTGCCTTAAATAATAAAGTTTTGCCAGAAAATGGAGAGGAAAATGTTGCCCTCTCAGTGCAGCTGCTTGTCACTCATGGAAATATGGTTAAAATCAAATATTTGTCCAGCCTGATCTACTGACTCAATCTGTTCTATGGCTGGCATTTCATGACTTCAAAACAGGTGTGATCAATAACAAACAAAACATCCAGCTCTAAGTCTAAAAATTCTGTGATCTTATGATTCAGACTGAGGTCTTCTGAGTTCTTTCCACTACGTCATACTGTGAAGATGACATTTCATAATGGTGACTATGAAATTTCACTGTAGAGATCAAAAAGAGATTGATATAAACTTCCAGACTTAAGGCATAAGAGTCAAAATTCCAGGTGTCTAGACTACTAATAAAATGATTAAACAATAATAACAAAAATAAAACATTTCTATGGCTCGTTGGTCCTGTCTCCTCTGGCCCTGTGCATTACAGAGACAGACACGGCTCTGGTGACTCATAACGAGTTACAGGTTCTCCCATCAGTCAATCAAAAACTATTCACTACGTGTTTCTGTCTCAATTTAATTCCACCTTTGACCACAATGACTTAGAACTTTAGATTGCAGTCTTACTATTGGCTTTGCTCTCAATTCTAGCTGCTTGCTCTAAGGTTGCTATTTTACTTTAGATTTTATTCCCGGAAGTTGAAACCTTTTAATCAGTTAATGCACTTTATGCTGCTAGGATGAAAATTGGGTTGTTGTTCCTAGATTTTAGTCATCTCTTGTCTGCCCACAGAATGGGACCCAGTTGTACACTAGTATTGTCTTTGTTTTTATTCTTTCAAAGGGATATTCTTGAAACTTTTTTCCACTCTCAGATTTTGGGCGATCTTACAGGCTCACCTACCTTTCTTCCCTCTATCCCTTGTATCTCAATCTCTTCTGTGGAATTCTCTTGTCTCCCCTCAATTGTCTTTTGTCTTTGAGATTTCTTTTCTTGCACTCTATTAAAACTTGCAGGAAATGGTGAATGGGTTTAATTGGTTGGGAGGGGGAGTAGAACATCTCACCTTGAGTTTATAAATGGATTATAAAACTTAATATCTCCGAGGGTTAAGGATTAGGGGCCTTCCAGACAGCCAGTTTTAGTACCCTAAGAACCTAAAGGTTTCCTTTATATGAATCTCAGGTTTCTGCTAGTAACAGTTGGCATTTCCAGCTTCTTGTCCCTCTGGGACTACCGGGGACATAATGAGTGGTTTTTGCAGCTGGGTCAAGAACTACCACCTGGCCTTGAGGTGAGAAGCACAAAAGGACGCCTAAACTGAGCCAGGGAATATATGCGTATGTGAGTAAGTCAATAAAAATTTATCAATTGTTTACTATGTTCCAGCCTCTCTGGAGGGTGGATTGAACCTCTCTCTGCAATAGGGAGAAAGAAAGCTGAGCTATTTGCATGTCCTGCTGCTTGGAAGGCCTTAGTGGGGGTAGAGTTTAGAAGAGAAGCAGACAGCAGCTTGTCTGAGCACATCCAAGGACTATAAATGCTGGTGATTACCTCTAAATATGGTCCTCTGGACAAAGCTTTGATTTGCTCTGTCCCAGTGGAATGCCCTGCAGGTTGCCTCCTCAAATCACTATTCAGTGACTTTGCTTTGTGCAAATGTGTTGTCTCAAAAACACAGCTTATAACAGAACAAATGAGTTATCTCTTGCTTCCATCCATTTAAAAAAATGCTTCACAGACTGATGGTAATGGAGAACTTGCAGCTTTTACTGCATAAGCTCTTGTTTGCAAGAA
>CM053774.1:6898005-6933095 GCA_028658325.1 Potorous gilbertii | reverse complement strand
CCCACTATGACAGGTAAATGAGAATACGTAGGGGGGTGATGGAAGGATACTTTTACCTTTGTCATTTTCACTGTTAATGGATGATAGGAAACCCAGACAAGATGGTGAGCTGATGGAACATAATGATGCTACTACTAATAATAGCTTTTATATATAACTTTAAGGTTTGTAAAGCACTTTACATATGCTATCTCATTTACGTCTCACACTAATCCTGTGAAGGAGACGCTATTGTTACCCTGATCTTACAAATGAAGGAGCTGAGGCTGGAGATAGAGAAGTGCCTTTCCCAGAATCACATGGCCACTCTCTGAAGCAGGATTTGAACTTGGGTCTTTCTGATTCCAGGCAATAATATTTTTAGTATTATTATAGTAATAGTAGCTAACATTTATGTAGCATTTCACTGTGCTACACTCTTCACAATTACCTCATTTGAAACTCACAACCATCTTGGGAGATAAATGCTATTGACCTGAGTTCACCTGGCTCAGACGTTTACTAGTTGTTTGACTGTGGGCATGTCCCTTGACCTCTCTCAACCTCAGTTTCCCCACTTGTAAACGGGGGTTAATTATAACACCTAGCACACAGGATTGTTGAAAATATGCACTGAAATAGTATATGTTAATCACTTTGCAAACCTCAAAGATCTAAATGAATGTTAGCTACTAGGTGATAGAATTTTAAAGGCTAAAGCAGAAGTGAGGGAGTTCCCAGGAAAATTCAGGTCTGTTGATAAGTAATACATGGTTGCCATTACAACTAAATAAAGTCTAATGGTGCTGATTTGTCCTTGGCTTGGCGATCCTGTCTTTTCTGTCCTCCTGGTTAGGTTGTAGGGAATGACTTCCATTGTATACATACCGGGCAGTCAGGTGGTGCAATGGATAGAGTGAGGGCTGGGCCTGGACTCAGGAATCTGACCTCGGATACCTACTAGCTGTGTGACCCTGAGCAAGTCACTTAGCCCTATTTGCCTTGGTTCCTCATATGTAAAGAGTTGGAGAAGGAAATGGCAAACCTCTCCAGTATCTTTGCCAAGAAAACCCCAGATGGGGCCATGAAGAGTCAGACATGCCTGAACAACATACATACACACACAGAAATCTCAATGTAATTAGGAGTTTTTCCTGTCTTCCTCAGGCTTCTCCTTGGAAATCACTCTAACAAGGCCACACATATGATCTTAATCTTTAGGGGGCCTGTTGTGTTTTATAGATCCTCCTTCATTGAGAAAAAGCAGCACTGGGACACATAGGTAGTATAATAGAAAAAAGGGTTGCATGATTTGGAAAATGGATGTAGGCTGAAGGTCAAAGATGAATAAATATTTTTTTATGAGCTTTACACTTGGGGTATACGAAGGACAAGTCAACCAATCAAGGACTGGGTTGAGTGAGATGGCTAAATAGAACAGAAGATGGAGTTCTGTGCCTGGAGTCAGGAAGACCTGAGTTCAAAAGCTGCCTCAGCCATTAACTGGATATGTGACTCTGGCCAGGTCACCTTGGCTTCTATTTGCCTGCAATTTCTTTAAGTAAAATGTGAGTAATAACAGCAGCTACCTCATAGAATGGTAGAGAAGACCAAATGAGATCCTGGTAAATCATTCAACCCAGTGCCTGGCACAAAGTTGGCATTATAGAAAGGCCTATTCCCTTCCTCTTCCATCCCCCCTTTTCTCTCATGATGTGGCTGTGATTGGTGAGTACACAAAAGTTCCTAAATGAAGAGGGAAGCAGGAGCACGATCCTCACCTCCATAGTGTAACTGACCCTCTATTGAAAGGGTGTAGATGGGGTCAGCTCCTTAGGTCAGGTGAAAGATTGGATTGGTATTGGTGCCTCAGGAGAACATCAGGGAAAATAAGAGGGTGGGAGGGACTGAACCAAGGGATGAATATGTAAAGAGTGACTCCTCTTCTTGTACAGAGTTGGTATTAGCACTGAACAATGTTTGGCCCATCACGGGGACCATGTGCAGATGAATAGCCATAAGTATTCATGTGGATGGGCTATGACAGCCTTGCAAAGAGGGGCTGAATGGGAATGACACCTGGGGAAGGGAGAGAACTGTCATCCCTCACCTGGGACCACTCATTCAAGACCCATCTCCTGCTTCTCCAGTACAGCAGGATACAGGCTTAAGGGTTAGACAACATGTACTGCGGTCAAAATGTGCCCAGCAGAGAACCGAACATGAGACTGATCTCAGAGTTTATATTGGCCATCCCCAGAATCTTAATGCTTTAAGCTCAAAACTTGACTAAGACTTTTGGAATACCTTGGATTAAGAAAACATAGCACTTAAGAACTTTGATCAGTGTAGTGACCAACCATGACTCCAGAAGTCCAGAGATGAATAATGCTCCCCACCAGAAACTGACAGAAACATACTTTTTTGGGGACATGGCCAATGTTGGAATTTGGTTTTTTTGGCTGCGTGTATTTGCACAAAGACAAAGCAAACCCACAGCACATCATCCTAGACAGATGGGAGAACGTACTCAGGGCTGAGACGATCCACACAGACCAGCGCTTAGAGAAGTTTTTCTTCTGGAAATCAATAACAAATTATTATCTGCTTTGTGAGATACTGAGATAAGCTATTTGCAAGCCTGAGGCAGGAAAAACAGTGCCAGGACAAGGCCATTTGGATGCAGCTGTGGTGTAGAGTGCTGGAATTGAATTTAGAAGACCTGATTTTGAGTTCTTGCCCAAGCACTTACTAGCTGTATAAACCTGGACAATTTGATGAACCTTACTTGGCTACCAGGGGGAATTTCTGATGAGTACCCTTTGACTTACTGTTGTTCCATTGTTTCAGTCGTGTCCAACTCTTTGTGACCCCATTTGGGTTTTTGTTTTTGGGTTGGTTTTTTTTGGCAAAGATCCTGGAGTAGTGTGCCGTTTCCTTCTCCAGCTCATTTTACAGATGAGGAAACTGAGGTAAACAGGGTTAAGTGACTTGCCTAGGATCACACAGCTAATAAATGTCTGAGGTCAGATTTGTCTGGAAGATGTCTTCCTGATTCCAGGCCCAACTAGCTTCAATGAACTTGACTGGTGAATGAGAATCAGGAAGACAGGCTCTTATTGGGATGTAAGGGCACTCTCCCTCTTTTACACCTCATCCCTTGATTTCTCTCCCTTGGACTTCTAGCAAGAGAGAGAGGTGGGATTTCTCTCTTCTCTTCCACCTCTATCCCCTGACCACAGGAAATGACAACCTGAAAAATAAATAGATAGAAATCCAAGATGGACCTTGAGTCCCTAATTTTCTTCTTCTGCCTTCTTATGTCTTTCCTTAAGCACAGGACAGGGACTGATGATGGAGCGAAATGGTCATTTCCACCTTGGCAGTTAGCTCATGATGTGCATGTTCCTGAGTTTGGGATTTGGGTCTTAGCCATTATGGAAAAGAAGAATTTCTTCAACAGAATGCTGCTTAGGGAATCTTTTCCACCACCAGTACCATCCTTTAGCTCAAAGACTGAGAAAAAAATCCATGCTCTTCCCAGTCAGCAAATTGGAAAAGATGGCCAAAAATGGGAACATTCCATTCTGGAAGGATCTTGGGAAGATGAGCCCATGAAATGCACAGCTTGTGGAGCTGAATTTCATCCCAATGCTCTGGGAATAAGAACTTCAAAAGCAGGTATAAGTTGTATGGCAAGACAGCGTCATATCAGTTGCATGGTTGCGACTGGGAATTAAATGAAGAAAATGACAAAATGTTCATACTGGCCATGGCCTTGGCCTTTACCTGAGAGGAGTGGGGGCACCAGGGCCACACCCAGATGTAACTGTAAGAAGAGGTATTACTGGGGGGACTACAGTAGGAGCCTGTCTACCTGGGTGAGGAGACTCCCCCAGCACCCTTCCTGCTTCAGTGAATGTTGGGACATGTCTCACATTTTAGGCAAGTTGTTGTTTGCCAAGTGGGGATCAAAGATCGCCATCCTCTGGGGATCATCATTTTCTCAGGTTGTAACAGGTCAAATAAACTTCCTTTCTCTCTGAGTAAAATAAAATTGGCAACATCCTTTAAACAAACAAAAAAATGTTCATACCCTTTGATCCAGTGATTTCACTGCTAGGGATATAATCTCAAGGAGATCAGTGGCCAAAAAGGAAAGTCCCATGTACAGCAAAATATTTATAGACCCACAAGATCCAACTATCTTAAAAATCAGGCCATGGCTTTAAGCATTATATGTGCTTGGCATATAATGAGAGCTTGAGAAATGGCTAGAATTCTTTTAAGTGTAATATAGTTTTCTTATTTGTCTCCCTTGGTTTTATGAATTTTTATCTTTGCTCTATTTGATAGCATAACTGCAACTTCTTTTTTAAAAAACATTTACTTGATATATTGTAAATTTTGTGCCAGCCTCTTATTTTATTGTCTTTGTTTTTTGAGGTGATTCTTATCTACAACAAAGAATGTAGGAGTTTGTTTTCTTGTACACATTCTCTTTCATTCTGTTGAGATTTTTTTTTACTCCGTTTCCATTTAAATTTATGTGGTAGGCTTCTCCATTTTCTTACTATTGAATTTTTGTTTACTTACTTCTGATTTTTTTATAGTAACTTGTCCCTGAAATAGGTTTTACTTAAACTACTTTGATGTTCATATATTTCCATAGACCATCTTGAGTGTTTTTATAAGTTGATGATCCCATTTCCCATATCCTTTGAAAATTACATACAATCTCCCCATTATTTATATTCAGAGATTTCTCAGAGTAAACTCTGGATGATGACATAATGAAACAAAAAGAGATTGATTTTTTCAGAAAGCTCCAGGACTGGCTTGGGTGGGGAGGAAGAGTCCTGGGCCCCAGGTTGCATCTAAAAAATGAAGGCCTTTAGAATGTATGAGGTCAAAGGTCTCTCATGATCCTGAATGAAGGCTATTAGAATGTATGAGGTCAAAGGTCTCTCATGGTCCTGATCCTTTATTGACCAGTCTTCAGAACCATCACCAGATAATTAGCACTGACTTTGAATCATAGGTTTCAAAACTCTCCCAAGTGGTTCCTGTTATATAACATTTTATGACCTGATAATTGCCTGGTACTTTTATGCCAAGATGTCAGACTTTCAGTTATGAAATTCTAGGAAATCTTGAACTTCATTGAAAAAGTATCAGGGAATCCAACTCAAATTAATATGAAATTGTGGACTCTTTGGATCATGACGGTGATGACTATTCATGTGCCACTAAGGTTCCTTTAGGCTCCATTCACACAGCCCTGGGGATATCCATAGCCAAGGATAGTAGGGAGCAAGGGATAGTTTGAATATGAGGAGAAGAAAGAAAAAGATGACATGCTTCAGGGAGCCAGCTCCTTGTCCTCTCAGCAGACTGGCTCAGACTCTGAGAGCCTGGCAATATGCCCAGTACTACTAGGGCAGAGATGCATATTAAGCAAATGCACCTGTTAGTGCTGGAGACTGAGAAGTAGGACTGTGGACATTTGGACGCCAGACTAAACCTGAGGCCAAGAACCTGTGGAGTCCACACTATGACTAGTGAAAGTACCCCAAGTCCCTGGGTCACCTCCACAGACTGGATACAGACTGACCTACTTACTAAAAAGGTCTTGCCATGAGTAAAAATGTCTTGGGTACATATACTTCTTCACTCCCTATTGGGAATGAGGAATGGTAAGCTGATCTTCCAGGATATTTGTTCTGCTTGTCAAAGGGGTAGGGAAGGGATCAATACCTTGTCCAAGGACAATCACACTGGGTTCATTAATTTCATTTGCCTTTATTTATTTATAATATTCTGATTAAAGAGTCACAAGAAAGTATGCACATATGTATACATGTGTACATATTCATATGTGTGTATAAAACCCTCAACTAAAAAGTGAAAAGGTTTGGTCAAGAGAAAGGAGATTCTCCAGTTAAGATAGAGGTACATGATCCAATAGTATAATCTACTCCAATCCTTGACCGAGGTGAAAATCTGGGATGCTACCCATAAAGGAGTGGAACCAGAGAGTACCTGCCAGAGAGCCTGAAAGAAGGTCAAGGATCTGTGCTGATACCCCAGAGACTTCTCTGGTATGATGAGGTACATGAGACACATCATAAAAATACAATAGGCAAACTCATAAAGGACCAGGTAACATGGTTACGTGCTCCCTACCTGCCACACTAATATCATGGGATTATCAAAGCAAATCACAGAGTTAGAAATGACTGTCGATCAAATTATCTCATTTTGAAGTTAAGGAACCTGAGGCATAGAGAGGTCAAATGAGTGACTTACGGACATATAAGTGGTAAATAGAAGTAAGGAGCACTCCCATGTTTCCTGGATTCTGGCCCCATGGTGCATCTGCCATAATATGTTGCCTCCCTATATGAATAGACATTGTGGGACAGTGTAAGGGAAAAGTCCATTGATTATGGGCTAATCTAATTACTCCCTTGACTACCATGTCAAGGAGAACAAATAAAGCATGCATGCTTCTGGCTAAATTCAGCCAATCAATAAGAATTCCTTGAGCACCCACAAATACGTAGCAATCGACTACATTTTGTTGCTGTGTAATGACATGTACTTCCAAGGTGGCCAAGAACTAGGAAAATTCAGGCTGATCTCCATAGAATTAAAGGGACTTTAGAGAACCTTCCAGGTATGATAAAGAATCCATCAGCTGGACTGTTTGCAGACATTCTGGAGAATTCAGTCAGCCTGGCTGACCTTGAGAAAGAAACTTCTGCCTGAATATTGGGTTTCAAGATAGGGTAAACAAAGAAGTAGGACAGCGAGAGAGAGAGAGACAGAGACAGAGACAGACAAAGAGAGACAGAGAGAGAGAGAAAGAGTAATGTGAGCAGACAGAAATGAGGATTGGAGATGGAGAGTACAACATATACAGTATAAAAGTGGACTGGAGGGGCAGCTAGGTGGCTCAATGGATAGAGCACTGACTTTAGAGTCAGGAGTTCAAATATAACCTCAGACACTTGACACTAGCTGTGTGGCCCTGGGCAAGGCACTTAACCCCAATTGCGTCGCAAAAAAAAAGTAAAATAAAAATAAAAGGAGCTGAAACCAAGCCAAAATGGAATTTGTAGTGGTTGTTGAATGAAAAGCACAAGGCTTGAGAGCCCCCTCCCCCACCCTGCCCTGAGCTCAAATGTCAATCACTTCTCCCATACAAGGAGGAGACAGGGTAGAGGAAGGAATAAAGAAGCTACCCTTAGCCATGGTCCCAGTTATGTAGCCTTTTATGTTTTGTTTGAATGTCTATGCATGTAATAAGGGTGTAGAGCCAACCCTCATACATAACCTAGGTAGAGTGATCACCTGTCTCCCCACCTGCTACTAATTCATTTTCCTTATAGATTCTTAACCTGGGTTCCCAGAGGTATGCCTTTACCTTTTCTTATTATTTCCCAACATTGCAATGCCAGATTAATCAATTCCTTCTGAACCCCCCATCTCAGTTTATTAAATATTATTCCAATAAAATCCTAAAGTTCTCAACAGGCCAAATAATGAAAAAGTAACCCAATGAGAAACTATAGTAAGTGACTTCTTTCTCCCCAAAAACTTCAGAAAAAGTTAGCCAGAAATCTGAAGGCAATATGAAAGGGGGGCCACCAGTAAAGGGTTAACCTTCCAGGAAGATCAGAGACTGGCAGAGTCACATGCAGCTCTCTGTAAAGAGTGAAGGGCTCCTCTGAGAAAACCACAGGATGGTCAGGAAGCCCCAGAATGGGAGTCTTGGAAGAAGCAAATAGCCTAATACTAACTAGGAGAGTGTCATGGTTCTCTGACTTGGACAGTCCAGTCCCAGGTCATCTGTGGTGCCTAACATTCTGTCGCAAGACACTTCATAGGGACCTTCAAGATTTGGCTCTCTGAAATTCAAAGATCTGAGGAGGAGAGAGAACAAATCTAACAAAGGAAAGTTCAGCTCAAAAATCTGGGGTACCCAGGGTGAAATCAAGTAAGACCTACCATCCCACTCAAAAATTCAACAGGAAACAGGGTCTGGCACAAAGCCCCAATTCAGGAATTAAAGCTGATAAGATGAACAAATCAAAGAAAATACTGACCAGTGTCAAAAATTATTGCTGATCTAGCTCCATAACAACTTTAGGCAGAGACTCAAAGGAAAAGCATGTTTTTCACAAGTACTACATGAGTACCAAAAACAAAGAAAGCCAGAGATAAAATAGCTTAAAAAGGAAAGTGGTAAACCTTACTCCAAAAAATGGACTGCCTAAAAACTGAAATGGACCAAACAAAAAACAATAATTACATGAGACAGCAAAATTAAAATACAGAAAAAAATAGAAGAAAATTCGGATATCAGATTTTTTTAAATTGACATAGAAATCAGGTTAAAGAGGTCGAACGTTATATTTCAAGAAATAAAAATTTAAAACTGCCCAAATCTATTAGAATCAGAGGGTGAAGCACCCTTCTCCCATTCTCAAATCACAAACTATGGGCTTGGACAAAAATCATTGCTAATGATAATTTATTACCGGTATTAAACTAATATGTACTCATATACTAGATGCATGACCCTAAGGAGTCATTTGATCTCTCTAAATCTCAGTTTCCTTATCTGTAAAATGGGGGTAACAATATGTACAGCATTTAGGTCAGAGAGTTGTGAGTATCAAATGAGTTAATAGGTGTAAAGACTGTGAAAACTTTAAAGTTCTAGCATAAATATCAATTATTATATTATTTCAAGAATACATTCATGCAGGGTCCAAATAGCCAAATGGATCAGTCTTTCCACATAATAACGTGACAAATAGATACCCTAAATATCAGTCTCTGCTGCTCACACTTCTATCAGTGGATCACGGTAGGGAACTCCTGTTCTGTGTCAGCAACAGGGTGAGAGAGATTTAACATGAGCAGATGGGGTCATTCCTGCTCTGTTGGCACATAGGTAAATCCATGTTACGTGTCATTAGATGGACATGTACATAGTCTCATTACAGGAATATTATTATTTTAGCAATTATGGATCTTTTGGATCCTGTATCTACAAATAGCAAGAAGCTAAATGTATTTTCAATACGCACAAGTTGTCAATATAAAACATTGGAGCTTGGTTATCTGTGAGTACAAGAAGAATGTTCCTCACTATTAAAATGTCTCTTTCAGCTTAAAATTTATGACTCTATGTTCCATTTCTCACTCTCTATATACATGTGTGTATATGTGTATATATATTCACATAGTGTATGTATACACACATGCATATATGTATGTATATACACATATACATACACATACATACTATACATTTGTGTGTGTGTTTGTCCTTCGTTGCCAAAGAAGACCATGCCATCAGAGAAATAATGACATGACTTGTACTCACTTTGTTTTGAGTGATGGAGGGCTGTGCGGGTCAGCAGCCTCACTTCTCCTCCACAGTCATCTGAATCTAATGACCAGGTATTTATCAGGATGACTGGAGATGACCCAGGATGAGGCAGTTGGGCTTAAGTGACTTGCCCAAGGTCACACAGCTAGTGAGTGTCAAGTGTCTGAGGTGAGATTTGAACTCAGGTCCTCCTGACTGCTGCACTGGTGCTCTATCCACTGCACCACCTAGCTGCCCCCTACTATATATATAGATATAGATATATAGATAGATACATTATATGTGTGTGCATATATATATATACATATATACCAACTATACATACATTTCCCCTTGTTATGAAATATTCATTTGTTTAGAGAAATAGCATGATGTTAAGGAAAGAGCATTGGACTTGGAGTCAGAAAATGTGGGTTTCCGTCCTGGCCCTGGTGCTACCACGCTGTGTTATCATAAGCAAGGGCATGTGATGTGTGGGACTCATTCAGACCACTAGCCAGTTTTCTGTGCCTCTGTTTTCTCATCTGTAGAATAGGAATAACGGTGTTTAACACTATCTCCCCTATGGAGTTATTAGGGAGGAAAGAACCTGCTAAATCTTATGTCAATGGGAGACATTATTCCAGATTGAGTTGCCTTTGAAAAATTACAAAATTCCTTTAATGACTCCATATTTAATACCAATATTCTCCCAGTAGTGTTGTTGGGCAATAAGTCACAGAACGCTATAGTCTCAGGAGAATTAAAAGAATATTCCTCAAGGGACGATAGAGGGGTACACAATGAATGTGAAGAGACTGGGATACATAGCAAACTATGTAGAAGAATCAACGTGGTCAGAGAAATATGTGATGTGGAAATGTGCTGCGTGTGCATTGGGTATCCCAAATGAGTTACCTAGGGCTCTGTAGTAGTGAAAGGAACCCATCCTGGTTGGTGTGTCATATGTTTTAAGGCTACTGGAAGGCAAAGTATGCCTTTATTATATAACCCTAGGCTCAGACCTCATTTGTGTAAGACTCTCCCCATTGGTGGAAACTGATTACCCAATGCGCAATGTGCCACACCTATCTGAGGTGTGCAACACTTGAGAGGAGAGATCTTGGTCTTCTGGCTTCTAACTTGAAAAGAGAAGGTATGCAATTCCAGACTCTCCTCAGGGAGAGGTCCCTGACATGAAACTAACAATACTTAAAGAGATATACATAAATTATACAGAGTTATCCCTTCCACATCGGTTTCAATATATCGATAGGATTAAGAAAATAAATGGGAATTTGGGGGAGTTTTGCCGAAGCTACACATAATACTCAAGGACCAGCTGATAACACAGAAAAAGGTTACTCACAGAACACTGGGTACAAAAAGCTCTCCACCAACGAGGAAAGTCTTTTACAAATGGGCTTTGAGCTGCAGGTTACATGGATTAACCACCAAGGGAGTACAATATAAAATTTGCCTGCCAACTCAGGGGTCTCATGAGATCTTTTTGATATAAGCCCAAAGGTGTCTTTCTCCCCACAGTACCAGATCATATGACTGGGAAGGTGGGGGAGGAGGGAATAATTAGTCAGATCCAGAATTAATCCGGGATGTTATTTAGCACATGGCTCCATAATTACTAACAATAGGGAAATCTCTAGCTCATTGCACTCTACCCTACATCTGGGATTTTTCTTTCTCATTCTTGATCTTTTTCCCATATCCTTAGAAAATAGGCAATCAGTATTCTGTGGTCACATGTATTTTCATTACAAAATAAAAATAAATGGAAAGCTGTCTTTAATTATCTCTCAAAACTGGAACCAACTTCCTATGCTTTCACACAGTTGCTTGCCTGCTGTGAGTTTGTTTCCTCAAAATGCCTTTATCCTCTCTGCACATGTCATCAACTGGAAGAACACTGCAGTTGGATGGACAACCAAGAGGTCATGGTGACAATGAACTGAATGTCAAAGAAGGAAGACAGTGAAATATGGAAAAATAGGAGGTTGAGACAGGAGAGAGGCTCACTGAGGCAGCAGATCTAGGTAGTGCTGTTATCCAAAGTATGACCATCCTTATGGATGGCTGAGATTGATGAACTTGGTTGGTGAACTTTGAGACATAAAGGAGACATAAATATCTCTTCTAAGGAGACATAAAGATGTGTTTTGGAGTTTGCTGAGTATAAGGGTAGGGTTTGGTGTGGAAAAGAAGACAGTTAGCCAGATACTGAATTCCTCAATAAAGGAGAATGGCATAGACCAGTAGATGATCATAGAGTCTTTGGACTAAAAGGAATCTCAGAGATCACTACATCCAACACGGGAAAATGGCTAGAGAGACCAAGTAACTTGTCCAAGGACATGTACTTAGTGTCTAGGGTAAGATTGGAACGCAGGTCTTCCTGACTCCAAGTCTGAGTTCCATCCACTAAGCCTCAACAAAATTTAGAGCTGAAAGAAACCTTAGAAGTTACCAAATTCAATCCCTTCATTTTACAAATGAGAAAACTAAGGCCAGCGGAGTTGAGTGATCTGTCTAGGGCAAGGGTGAGAAACCTACGGCCTTGAGGCCACATATGGCCCTTTAGATCTTCAAATGTGGCTCTGTAACTGAACCTAAACTTCACAGAACAAATCCCCTTAATGAAAAGATTTGTTCCGTAAAACTTGGACTCAGTCAAAAGGTTGCATCCAAGGACTTAAAAGGCCACATGTGGCCTTGAGGCCACAGGTTCCCCACCTTGGTCTATGGTCACAGTTAATAAATGTCTAGCTTGAACAGCAGAATTTGAACCCAGGTATTCTGGGTTGAGCCTGACTCAGGCCAGTTCCTTAGTAAGAGAACTTTGCAATTTTTCAAAGGCAATCCAATCTGGAATAATATCTCCCATTGGCATAAGGTTTAGCAGGTCCTTTCCTCCCTAATAACTCTATAAGGGAGAGTATTAAACACCATTATTCCCATTCTACAGATAAGAAAACTGAGACACAGAGAAATTGGCTAGTGGTCTAAATGAGTCCAACAAATCAAACGCACTTACTCATGACAACACAGCTTGGTAGTATCAGGGCCAGGACGGAAACCCACATTTTCTGACTCCAAGTCCAATGCTCTTTCCTTAACACCATGCTATTTCTCTGAACAAATGAATATTTCATAACAAGGGGAAATGTATGTATAGCTAGTGTGTAATAGTGTAATAGTTTAGTGTCATAACATAAGATTTAGATTTGATATTGGACCAAAAATGAGATAATCACGTATCATCCAGTAGTTAACAAAAGATTAACTTAGCCATAGTAGAAGAATATTCATCAAGGTTAGGCAATGAGTTGGTTAACCTTGAGTTAATTTAGCTTAATGCAATTCTCTGAGTTACCCATCATCATTCAACAGCCAACTCTGAGAGTGTTCCCCCAACCCCACCCCACCCAATCTCCTTTTGGTTGCCTGGTACACAGGCAAATAGGAAGTGAATTCAACAGTCTAAACCTTTAGTGCCCTGAGCCAACTAATAAACAAGAATGGTTTCAGTGCCTTTTAATGAAAAAGTAGCCTAACTTGCATGGAGGGTAGGAGTTAGGTTATTGCTCCAGGTGGGTCTTCCTGATTCCAAGTCCAGTGTTCTATCCACTACACCATGGTGACCCTCAGACAGCAGAAGAGGTCTGTATGGGTGATACAGATGAACAGAGTGAACCTCCAAGAAGGAAAGTTTGCTCAATGATGGTGGCAAAGAGACTAGTCAACAGTGACAGGGAGAGACAGGGAACATGCTTATTCTTATGCCTGGCCCAGCATATCTGAGGACAGGCAGTAAGGAGAATCTGGTACCACAGTATGGCTTGGAATACAATATTCCTCACCATGAACAGTGGAAGATGGAAAGAGTATGAAGCAAATCTATGCAATATGAAAATCTGCGTAATATAGCTTTTAACAATGAAGCAGGATGTGTAGACTGTGGAGGAGGAGCAGGGTTGAGGTGGATAAGGATGACAGTATGGAGGCAAAAAGGAAAAGAATTTTGGCCTCAGCAGACTTCAAAATCACAGGTATGAGAGAAGCAAGATCTGGGCAATTGCCAGCTATTGGGAGTCATGGGAAAAGATCTAATGGTATCTGCAATGATTACTAAAAGTGAACAACTCAGTAGGTGGCCCAGGAGTTATGGTTTTGAGTGGGTACTGATTTACAGAGCACTCTAATTGCGGGCGTAACACTTCCTAGAGCCAAAGTGGGGTTAGGGAAGAAGAAGAATTACATGGCAGGTACCTAGCAATCATAGGATGATGGACTTAGAGCTGCAAAGGACCTTAGAGATCATCAAATCCAATCGCTCCTCATTTTACAAATAAGGAAACTGAGGCATACAAAGATGAAACAATTTACTCAGAAAGATTAAAGTGTCAGTCAGCGTCTAAGGTGGAGATTGAATTCATGTCTATCTTGACTCTAAGTCCAGCTCTCTCTCTACTGTACCACCTCGTTGCCTACATTAATAGTAATGGTAGCTAATATTTACATAGCACTTACTGTATGCCAGGCACTATGCTAAGGTCTTTATAAATATTATCTCATTTTATCTTCCCAACACCCCTGGGAGGTAGCTGCTGTTGTTATCTACATTTTACATATGAAGAAAACTGCATCAAAAAAAAGATAAGTGACTTTGCCCAGGGTCACATAGCTAGGAAGTACATGAGGCTAGATTTGAACTGAGATCCTCTTGACTCTAGGCCCAGCGCTCTATCTATTATACCACCTAGTGATCTACAAACCTTAAAGTGTTATGTGAATAACACTAACCTATGAGAAGTATGGTCATTTGCCCTTGATTACACATCTAGTAATTATACAGTTTGAGCCGGAATTTAATCCTATGGTTTTTGTTTACAAGTCAATATGCAAACTCTTTAGCTCAGCTGAAGAGATAGATGGGGTTTTAAGATTCAGAGTATGGGAAGTGAGAGAGGATATAAAGGATGGACTCAATATTAGTTCAAAAAGAACTCACAGACATCTACTGCGTAAATGGAGAGGGGTGAGAAAGGGTGGTATAAGATTGTGCTGCTGGCCGATACCTGAGGCTTGGCAACTCCAGAGCGTGGCCAGAACTAAATTAAAATGTAATTTGGAAACATTTAACGAAATAAATAATATGATAAAATATAGATAAGATTGCATTATTAAACTAAGTCAACATTTGGCCAGCAAGGATCTTTACGTATGGTTTGGCGACTGCCATTTCTATTTGAGTCTGACATCCGTGGCATAGGAGACTTAATAATGAGGTTAAAGCAGACGCTGATCAGAGCCTGACAAAAAACAAAAACATTAGGAAGAGTAAAAGAAATGGATTGGACGTGTACAGCAAGGAGGGCCCAGCTGAGATTATATAACACAAAAATATAGTGGATACAGTCAGCAAGGTTTTGGATTTCTTCTAGCAGCATTGAGCATCATGGGCATCATGATAAAGAAGGCAGAGGGGACTGTTGGAGAGTGAATTGTGACAAAATCTAAAATCCTCAGACTTGGTTTTAAGGCCCTCCATCATCGGGTAGTGGCCCATCCGTCCCACCTGACTGATTCCACCTTCCACTTTACAAGCTAGTCTCTTTTTAAAATTTCACAAGCCAGTCATGTTCAAATCAAAATCTGCATCTGGAACTGAATTGAATGAAGTTCTGTTGAACTGAATTCCCCTGCTTGGAATGCCATCTTCTGGCTCTGTGTCTCTTTAAATCCAATCTATTTTATAAGGCCTATCTCCAATTCCACTGTTTTTATGAACCTTTTCCTAAGCCCTCTTTGCTCAGCTTATCTCTCCATCTTCAATCTTGCAGTGTTTTTCTTAATTTATCAACCCCACCTTGGATCTACCTCTTAGAATCCTAACTTTCCTTAAAGACTCAACTCCTGGGCCAGAACTTCCTCAAGACTTCTCTACTCTTTCCATTTTTCTAATGTCCTCTTGCTCCTCCTCATATCTTGTCTTTACAAATCTCTGTACATGCCAACTTCCCCTGCCCCACCCCATGGAAAACAGAAGCTTCTTGAGGCTGTGACTTTCATTACCATATTTGAAACACGAGAGCCCAAAGCAGTGCCTTCCCCTTTCAGGTGCTTAATAAATGTTTGTCGAATTGAATTGAATTTCCTGTACTATGTATTTCTGATCTTCAACTCTTAGTATTTTATATTGCTTTTTAAATTATTTCATGTATGTGGGTCTCCTTGAACAAACAGACCCTATCATATACTTCTGCATCTCCCAAAGAATTGATGCAGTGTTGAGCCTTTGCTAAAAAGTACAATCAAAGAATTCAGAGCAACTCAATTTATCAATCAAATATGAAATGTCCACTATGTATAAGGCACAGTGTCAGGTGCTAGGATGCAAAGATGAATAAGCTCCAGCAGCTTACAGTCTGCTCGAATAAGGTAGGGATATTTTTAAACCCAAAATTGGGACACAAGGTTGGACAAAAGATGTCTCGCTTACAAAGTCTTATTAAAAGTATACTTGATTTTATTGAAATTGAAATCATCTTAGAGACTCCAGGACATATGGTCACCATGCTATGAGGGGAGATAAGGGCAGGATTTAAATAACTAAAATACAAATTTAAAATAAGTGTGAAGGAGAGTTAAAGGCATTCTGAAAGATGTGAGGAAGGTGAGATCACTTCCCACTGTGGGGAACAAGGGCGGCTTCATAGAGTAGGTAGTCTATGACCTGGGTCTTCAAGAAGGAAAGAGATTTTGATAAGCAGAAATGACTGAAGCAAAGAAGCCAGTAGAGAATATCTGTGAAATCCAAGGTTTTCTCTTACTAACAGGCAATGATGAGAGTAGCAACATAAAGTCCAGGTTCAATAAAATATGTTAAATGGGTTCTAGAAAGTAGAAGAGACCTCTATGGCCAGTTAGGCATTTAGGGGACTCAGTGAATACAGCATGGAATTTGAAGCCAGGGAAACCTGAGTAGGAATCCTGCCTCAGCCACTTCCTAGCGGTGGGACCCTGGGCAAGGAAGGCACTTAACCGCTCACAGCCTCCATGTCCTCATCTGTAAAATGGGAATAGTAATAGTACTTACCTTACAATATTGTTGTGAGGATCAAATGGGTTAATGCAGGACTTGGTAAGCCTTAAAGTGATGTATAAATGTTAGCTCTTCCTCTGTTTGTTGTCTGGTCAAACTCCTCCGTTTTACAGATGAGGAAATCGAAGCTAAGGTTAGGTGACTTGCCCCCACACAGGCACTATGCGTCAGACATAGGATTCGAACTCTGACCTTCTAAGTTCAGAGTCGTACGCATTCTCCTGAACCATAATGGTCCCTCGTAAGTACAGCCTTAACAAGGATTGGAACCTTGGCTTTTTAAAAGTCTGATGCTTTAGTAACTGAGTAGTCCACCAAGAGATGCTGAAGTCATGGGAAGGAGAGTAGTACATGGTACATTGAGACAGAGAAACATGGTCCAGATCTGAGAATCTGGTACGTGGTAGCAGTGGGTTCAGAAAGCCATGCAAGGAGGCAGATACATAGAGAGGGGATTTGAACAAGCATGCCTGAGGCAAGTGGAGGGATAAAGGTTTCTGAAGACAGATCATACAGTCCTTACCAAATGCCAACCACTATGTAAATGGTTTACAACTATCATCCCATCTGATCTGACAACAGCCCTGACAATCATCTCCATTTTACAGATGAGGAAACTGAGGCAAGCAGGATGAAGCGGCTTCTCCAGAATCACTTGGCTAGTAGGTATCTAAAGCCAGATTTGAATTTAGTTCTCCCTAACTCCAGGTCCAGTGTTCTATCCACTGTACCAACTAGCTGTTCCTCAGAAGAATGTAGACTTCTATAGTTCAACGGTAGGCAAAAATTTGAATGAGAGATCTAGACAGTGCGATAAACAAAGGAAACTCTTGCCAACTTTCATGAAGATAGGATGGGGCACAGTGCTATGGATGGGAGTGAGGGGAGAAGGTTATAGATAAGGCATAACTTGGGCCAGTTTCCTAGTGGTTCTTGTCTATCCTTTGCTTTTGAAGAGGATGTCTTGACCTGCTTATGAATTGGATTTAAATAAGGCAAAGTTGCATAAAGTTGTCTGTCTTGCTCTCTCTTCCAGAGTTATCCAAAAGTCAGGACAATGCAGTGTGACATGCAGTGAATGACCATAGCATCTTCAATGAATGACCAAACTCCAAGCCCTCCCCAGTACCTTCTTCAGCCATCTTTGTGGCCATTGGAACAAATGTTCTCATCCACCCACTTGGCCAGGGGAAGTCTTCACATGCTTGGGGCATCACCTTACACACTTACAGGTTTGAATTCTGTCCTTTATCCTCAACCTGGTTGAGTCCATCAGCCAAGATGGTGTTACCAGGGAGTGGCTGTTGTGCGTGCTACAGTTTCTTAGAGCCATAGGTGAGAACTGGGTGAAAGTGGACACCAAAGGTGGATGAGCAGCCCTTGTAGCAGAGACACTGGTCCTCCTTGAACACGTCCCTTTATACCCCAGTCTTCCGGATTAAGTTTGATACTGAAGCAAAATGAGATACTCATAGTCCAGCTAATAGTTAACCAAAGAAGGTTTCCATAGCAGGGGAAAGGTGTTCAATAAGGAACTCTAATGAGGACGCCACATGGATTCATTGGAGCAAGGCTTCCCAGGGTTAGTCATACTGTTGTTAGCCCATGGCAGGAGCCTCAGAGAATGAGCTGGTGCTAGCTTCTCACTGCCTTTTATTCGGGTGACCGGCTGCTACAACAATGGCTAATGCCTTAATTTCTGGAACCAATTAAATCTCAAGGATATCTTCAATACCTATTAAGAAAAAAGTAGGCTAACCGTCATGGGTCAGGACTCAATTGCTGCTACCATAGTGAAGGTGTTTTGAAAAGAGAGTAGTGTAGGTAAGAAACGACAAGGATCTAGGCTAAGGCAGCAACTTTGGAATCCAGAAAGGGGCTGGTATGGGAACGCTGTATCAAAAGAAGTTGCACAACCCGACAAACATATGTAGGAAAGAGGGTTAAAAATCTGGGTTTCTCTCTGGAGCTATTTGGTGTATTAGTGACTACTCTGGCCTCCACTGCCTAAAAGTCAGATCTGTTACAATTCCCTACCTTAGGGTTCTCTGGAATTTTGAAGATGTCTTTTTTTGCGGGAGGAGTTGTTTAGCCTCTCTGCCATGGACTAAGTCTGATACTATGTTCCCTTAATTCTAGGGATGCCCTATATCCCAATGCATTTAACCACTAAGCAATCAGATTAGCTTTTACAAAAGAATATTTACTTCCAAGATATATCAGGAAAAAACATTCATACATTCTCCCCAACCATTTGTGGAGAGAGGTATAATTCTCCCATATCCCACCTCAGGCTCTGGAGAATGATGGGAGTGAAGTTCACAATTTAACTCAGTTCCTACATAGCATTGAAGTTCCAAGTCCAAAGCCCCACTGACTCCGGACTCCCCCACTATGCCAGCAGTAACATCCAACCTGGAATCTTGCCTCCAAAGTCACCAAAGCTCAGCGCAGGGATTACACTGCTTCTACCTAGAATTTAAAAGGACAAATAAATCAGACCAAAGGGAGGTAGCCCTTCCTTCTACCCAAGCTCATGGCATCCACTCTGTGATTGAATAGGATCTTCACCTCTTGGATGCTGCTGGAAAGGGAATGAGACTCTCAGTTTGGTAGCTTTAAAAGACACTGAGTAGCTAATGGACAGAGGATGTTCCCACCCATATGGTAGAGGAAATCAGCATGTTTTCTCCCAGAAATAGGTCTTTGCTATCTCCCAGTTACATTTGTATTATTTTCTTTACAATTTATTTTCAATTATATATTTTGGTAATTATACAAAAGCAGCTAGGTGGCACAGTGGATAGAGATCGGACTTGGAGTCAGGAAGGTCTGAGTTCAAATTTGACCACAGACACTTACTAGTTGTGTGACCCTGGGCAAGTCACTTAATCTGTTTCAATTTCTTCAGCTGTAAAATGAGGGTAACAGTGCCTCCCTGGAAGGGCAGTTGTGAGACTCAAACAGGATAATATTTGTATTATCTCACACTTAGCACTGTGTCTCAACATAGTAGGTACTATAGGAATGCTCATTTTCTTCCTTTCTTCTTTCCCTGCTCCCTGTACGGTTCTATACGTACCTGTTGGCTTCCCCATTTAATGAAAATCTTGCAAATAGAGATTATTTCATTCACTGCCTATGTATCCCTAGCCTTGTCCATGGTAGACAATTAATAGTTGTTGATTGAGGCAGTGGTACAGTTAGTGGCATGCTGAATTTGAAGGTCAGAATTCCTGATCTCCAATCCTGTCTCAGGAACTTACCACTTGTGTAACCTTGGGCAAGTCATTGAAGGTCTCACAGCCTCAGTTTCCTCATATGTTAAATGAGGGGATTGGGCTCATTGGATTCCCAGATCCCTTACGGCTCAAAAACTTGCATCCTATAATTCCTGGTTCCCAAATACTTTGGGTCTGTGATTGGCTAAATGGGATAGTGGCCATTGGAAAATCCATCTTTCTTATCTCTGCTTAAGGCCTTTTAACACGAGCTTACATAAATGTGTTATCCACAGTTCCAAGAACCAAGAGGCCATAAAGATGCCTCTATTTGTGCCAAGATAGGCATTATCTATGCGGTCATAATTTTTGAAGACAGGGAAAGATCTTAGTGGTTTAAGAAGGGAAAGCAAAATAATAAGGAGTAATAAACTGTATAGGTACACAGAGGAGGGTACCTATCTCCAATAGAGATTCAAGAATCCTAATGGGGTTTTCTTTATCTTTCTTTTACTTAATCTTGAAGTTACTTGACCACTACCAAGAGAATGTCCTTGAGGACTTTGTTAAGTGAGATGATAAAAAGCACAGGCTTTTTTATCATACATCAAGGGGTTTAAGCTTTTCCTTGGGAGCCTGTGGATGAATGTGAGTTGTGGAGAATAGTTTTCTATAAGGGAGAAAAGCCTTTTTTAATTCTAAAAAAGAATCCTAAAATTAAGAACAAAAGAGTCTCATTTCCACACAGCTATGTATAAATGTGTTTAAGCACGAATATGTCTTCTAGCGAGCAAGTTATTTCATTTGTATTCACAAAGGAAAGAGAGCACTTGCAATTAGCAGAAATTCTAAATAACAATCATCCTTTTATACTTTACAGCTAGGGCTTTTAATGAGAGGTCCACAGACTCGAGGATTCATGGATAGATTTCATGGGGTCCATAAACTTGGATGGGGAAAAATTTTACATCTTTATTTTCACTAATTTCTAACTGAAATTGAGTATTTCCTTCAATTATGAATGTAGGCAACAAACCGTTATTCCCAGAAGTAGTTTATAGGCTTCCCCCAGACTGCCAAAGGGTCCATGACACAAAAATCGATGAAGAAGTCCTGCTTTGGAGTAAGGCTAGAACAACTACAAACCAGACATTATTGAATGCATTGTAGCAGTCACAATCCACCTGGCTCTCTAATACAAGGCTCTTGCCATGACTTGTGATTGGCACAGAGGAGACAGAGGTCAGCAGGTAAACCACAATATTTAATTTATTGAAAACACAGTCATCTTTGCTTTTGGTAATGGCTGAGTTCCACATTTGGTTATTTTGAAGCTGTCAGAGAATTCTGAGGTGAGTTTTTAGGAGACTATGGTGGGAAATGGGGTAGGAGGGATGCTAAGTGAAAATAGGATAAGACTCTATTATGGTGGAGGGCACCTCCCAGACCCTCAGGCTCACAATCTAGGAATCATCCTGAATTCCTCCCTATCTCTCACCTCCCCCCACCTCCCTCACCATATGCAATGTATTGCCAAGGTCTGTTAATTTCTCCAATGCATATCTTTCCAATTCGTTCCCCTTCTCTCTTCAGACCCTGCTGCCATTCTGGAGCAGACCCTTGTCACTTTGTGCCTCTGGACTATTGCCTGATGGTGGGTCTGCCTGCCTCAAGTCTCTTTCTGCTCCAATCCATCCTTGGTCATTAAAGTGGCCAAGCCTAAAGCACAGGTCTGACCACAACAGCTCTCCATCACCTCTAGGGTTAAATATAAAATATCCAGCTTTATGCTCCAAGCACCTCATAACCTAACTCCCTGCTACCTTTCCATTGACACTGGTTAGCTTGCTGTCCCATGAATAAGACACTCCATCTCTCAGCTAAGGGTATTTTCTCTGGTTATCCCCCATGCCTAAAATGCTCTCTCATCTCTGCCTACTTGAAGTCCCAATTAAAATCCCATCTTCTATAAAAAGCCTTTCTCAATCCCTCTTAATTCTAGTGCCTTCCCTTGGTTAATTATTTTCTATTTATCCTATATACAGTATACACACACACACACACACACACACACACACACACACACACACACACACACATATATATATATAAATAGATATAGATATAAATAAAGATATAGATTTTGGTTTCCCCCATTAGATTGGGATCTCCTTGAGGTCAGGAATTGTTTTTCTTTCTTTTTCTTATTAATTAATTTATTTATTTTTAGTTTTCAACATTTATTTCCACAAGATTTTGAGTTCCAAATCTTCTCCCCATCTCTCCCCGCCCCCCACCAGAGATGGAATGCATTCTGATTATCCCTTCCCCCAGTCTACCCTCCTTTCTAGCACCACCCTCAGGGACTGTCTTTTGCCTCTTTTTGCATTCCCAGCACTTAGTATGGTGTCTGGCGCATAGTAGGCACTTAATAAATGTTTATTGACTGGATGACTGATGACTTAAGAACGGGTACAAAATGGGAAGTGCTGAGGTGGTCGCAGGAAATTGTTCCTTTTCCTATTCTGCCCAATAAACAGAAAAAAAGGCTTCAGGAATGGTTTTCTCCCTTTATCTTCTGCCTTCTCTATCAAGTAACCCAAGAAAATGGACTCTGAGTGAGGATAATTCTAATTGCTTGTGACAAAGGAGTGTGGCCACTGGGTAAATGGGTCACATGGTTTTATAGGCCTAAAGCAGAGAAAGCATGCCTGATGAAAAAAGAACTGACCTCAGAGTCAAGAAGACCTGGATGGAAGACCCAGCTCTGACACAAATTAGCCTGTGTGACCCTGGGCAAGTCACTTAACCTCTTACTGTCCCAAGGAAAGTCTCCAAGGCTTTAAGTCCTAGAAAATTACAACCTATCTGTGTATTATGACTACGGAGAGTTTCTACTTTCATAATATAGGGAGGTAGAAGTGATCATTGCTGTCCCACGTATCATAGTGAGAAAGCATCCTCATGAAATGCAGACTTTAATTCCATCACACACACACACACACACAAATACGTAAAATGAGAATGTTTATCCCACCTGTCTAGCAGTAGAGCATAGTACTGATACACCCCCCCCAACTCCCACCTCCCAAAACTTCTTACAACTCATAGCTTAGAATAATGCATTTCTTCACCAGAGTTCCCTTTACCAATAAAATCATAAGTCTGAACCGCCCCCCCCCAAAAAAAGAGTAGGAGGCGTGACAAATGGGAGGGCTCTGGGGAAACTACAAGGTTGCTGACTGTGGATATAATCAATGCAACTAAATTCCATTAATATTAAGCTATGGTTGGTTCAGGGTCTCTTCTATCATCTTCTGTGGTCAAGATGTAGGTAATGAATCCCATGATGCAAACAGTCAGAGAGATAGATCAGTACTGATGAGTGACATTGTCTCCCTCAGGCTTCTCCCAGTGACTGAATATACCCGAGAGGAAATCAGACCCTAAGTGAGTTATGCAGAGCTGTGACCTGGGTTAATAGGAGCCTCTTCCATCCCATAGTCTGTCTGTCAATGAGAACGAGCAGGACTGGAACAGACAGGAATGACATTCTGGCTGGCAAAGAAGCCTGTGATCATGGGGTCCAGGGATGGGTAAGTCCAATCAGTGGCTGATTGAAGAGAGCAACCAGGACACTTGGGACTGTCATCGCTAATCTTCCATAGAAAGAATGTAAGTGTGGTTAGCTGCTTAAGGAAAATGGGGCGCTGGACTGAAATGTATGATTCTGGAGGTAAACACTAGGAAAGATGTGAGGGACTAGGCAAAGGGATGAGTCCATCAAGAATTTCTCCTTATTTCATCTTTACCATCACACACTGTCTGGTCCAGGATGGGGCTTGTGTGGAGGTGAGTAACTGTGATCAAAATATGCATCAAGCTGGGGCAGCACTAAAGGGAGAGGGACTGAATGTGAATGTCACCCTCTGTCACGTGGAGAAGGTGAATGACTGGTAAACTGGTAACTAGAGTGAGCAATCATACTTTGGCCCTGGCTCTGCCGGGTTCAGTCTAAATTTTAAAATGTAAAAGAATCAATTGCATATATTTCCTAAATCTTCTGAGAGATCAGAGGGAAGGAATATAGAAGGGAAATTTAGATGATATAAAAACAAAATTTAATAAAATATATTTTAAAAATATTTCATATATCTATCACGAATTCAGCTTGTACCACCACTGGAATGCTGGAGAACTCTTTAAATATAACTGAACACATCTCCCCATGAAGATTTTTATCTCTACCGCAGTTCTATATGACCCAAAAGAAAAACATACTCACATTACAGATCACATATATTTATTGTGAGAATAGAAAGATGATAAAGCATGAAATGAAGCCTCCCTCCCCCAAACACTGCTTGATATTTTTTTAAGGGCTCATCCATCTGCAAGCCTAGTAGCAGCTGCCTCATTAATAGTCAACTTCACACATTTGCTCTTTCCAAATAAATCAGAAGTAATGCCATCTGG
This sequence comes from Potorous gilbertii, assembly GCA_028658325.1. Taxonomy (NCBI): domain Eukaryota; kingdom Metazoa; phylum Chordata; class Mammalia; order Diprotodontia; family Potoroidae; genus Potorous; species Potorous gilbertii. The sequence goes on along the minus strand of CM053774.1, from coordinate 6,908,914 downwards.
ATTCCTCCCAAAGGAATTAATGCTCCCATAACCTGGAGACAAAGGAGAACTACCATCTTCCTCCCATCAATGCCACAGCCATTAAAAGGTGGAGAGAGACATCCTCTTCATGTATGCAGCCCTAATCTGTGGTGCATATAGTTCATGATTCCAAGCTGTATGTCAAATGGACTTTGGAGCCCTTTGGGATCACACAACTCTGGATATGGCACTCTATTTTGCTTTTCCTCCGGTTGTACTCAGGGATGTCTAGCTCATTTCCCCACCACTCTTGGTGGTCACAGTTCTGACCCTCATATATGTGAGAGAAGAAGATAGGAGTCAACTCTCATCTAGGTGATTCATGAATGACCATTCATCATGCTACAAGTCAATAAGATCCACCTATATTTCGGCAATCCCATATAGCTCTCACCATAAGCATTTCTGTCACAGTCCAGGCTGTATGGTCCACCCCTTTTTTAAAGTGCCCCATTAAATACGTTTTGCATGATTGCACATACATAACCCATATCAAATTGCTTACCATCTCAAGGAAGGAATGAGAAGAGGGAAGGTGGGAGGGAAGGAATTTGGAACTCAAATTTTAAAAAACGAATACTAAAAATTGTTTTAATGTATAATTGGGGGAAAATATAATTTTTAAAAATAATAAAGTGCCCCATTATAGGCTGACTATATTTTATAACATCCCACCGTTGTTCTAACCTTGGATGCTGTCTTTGTGAACTTTTGCAGACCTGAGAAAAATCACAGAAATGCAAGGGTTGCAATTATGATATATTTGAGTTAACTTATCACAAAATAAATGTCTATATCCCATTGCAAACAGAATTTTCTGGTATTCAAAATATATGCATTTATGGAAAGTTTTAAAGGTTATATGTGGAAGTGATTATATACTCAAAAAGAAAAGCAAGCTATCCATAAAAGAGATTTGCAATTCCATATACCATCCTCTTTTTTGTTCTATGATATGTGTGGAAAGGTCTATTTTAGTTAGTTTATTAGCATGTATTTTAAAAAAAACAGAAAAAAGAAAAATAAATAAAAACAAAAGTAGTAAAAGGTAACATTAAAAGATGCCCCCTCATTTTGCACTGCCTGCATTTCGTATCCTAGACAGCTGCCTACTTTCCCTAACCGTAGGCCCAGCTCTGCTCATCACTGAGGCTTTTGCCAAGGGTTTATTTTTAAGCATCCGTCTGAAGGGGTAGATGGAGAAGCCTGGAGACTGATCCAGAGAAATAGTTCTAGGCATGTGAGACCAGAGGAATGTATCTTTCCAGAAAAGAGAGAGAGTTTGGAATAAAGATATAGGAAGGAGATAGGCTTTGCCTGGGTAGGTGGAAATAAGAGGGGAAGAGAAATTGTGACTGGAATTAGGGTGACCAGCAGGCCATGGACACTCTAGTATAGGTTATGGCTGCAAACTGAGGCTCAAATTCCATCTATATTTTCCCTGGGGATAGATGTCAGTGGAGACAACATCTCGCTTCCTAAAACTTATTAAGAATGAAATAAATGGGTCACCCAAGGCTTTAGGCCAATAGAATTCTAAGTCTGCTCCAGGTATAATTAAATAACACAGAAAAATACAATGAATAATAACAATTCACATTTGTTTGGAGCATTAAGGGTTGTGTGGGGAGCATTAGAAAAGATTCTTTTTAATAGAGAATAGATCCTGGGGAATCATACCAAGAAAGTCCTTGTCCATCCCTGACCTCTGGCCCCTGATTTCCATCTAGACAGTGGAGCACTGTAGATGTGCTGACTTCCTGATTTTTGTCACTGCATTTTATACCCTAGTGGAAGCATTATGGGACCAGGTGAAACTTGAGTAGTTTGTCCCTCCCCTCTACTTTTATTCCCACACACAGACGATATTCCAGCTCCTTCTCAACAACTCTCCTTACTTACTGACTCTTGTGGCTGCGTACATATATATACCTTGTTAATACCAGGAGGAAATTGTCTGCTGGTCTGGTCTTTTCTTACCTTTTTCTCCATTCACAAACTTGGACACAAGTTCTGAGACCAGGCATTCTAGAGACATTCAGAGTCTTAGGAAATTTATTCCCTCTATTTCCTGGCTTGGAGTTCCTCTGATATCACAGATCAGTCAATTATTGGAATGTATTTTCTCTCCCTCAAGGTCTTCAATACCTCCATCTGACCTTTACAAGAATCCACCCTTACTCATGCCTTTACAAGAGAAATCTCACTTTTTCTCTAACAAGTCTAACTTCTCAGTTCCAGAAAGGATGCTATCTTCAGATCCCGTTATCCTAGCCCTATCCATGAGTTGTAGGATACATATCTTGCTGGTCCCTCTATCTTCCCCATTCTATCACTCCATGTCTTGAGCAGAGTGACCAAGGAAGCCTTTAACCTAAATTAAAGGCACTGAGAATTCCCCAATTGACAAATGGTCAAAGGATATGAACAGGCAATTTTCAGATGAAGAAATCAAAGCTATCTATAATCATATGAAAAACTTCTTTAAATAAGTATTGATTAGAGAAATACAAATTTAAATCTATCAAAATGTACATGTGGATAAACTATTCTGGTAGCCAGAAGGCCAGAAAATAGGCCCTTTCTTCATCATACAGGTAATATTTCCCCTAATTTAATAGCATGAAATGCCCTTCTCACTATGCATCCTCTCTGTACTCATCCAATTCTTGCTGTAATGAGTTCACCTCAACTCTTATTTGCACAAAAATATTCACAGCATGATTGTGTATCTTATTTATCTTTCTTATAATAGAAAAACTGGAAACAAAATAGGCATCCAATTATTAGAGAACAGCTTAACAAAATTGCAGTATGTGAATGTAATGCAATATTATTGCCCATAAGAAATGATGAATAAGAAAAGGACAAACAAATACAGAAAGAAATAGGAAGTAGTTGGAATAAAACACTCAGATGGATCTATAATCTCATTGATTTTGAAATTCTCTCCAGTAATCAGATTGCAACTCATTCATGCCAGCCTGTCTTATATAATTCTTAATAGCTAGCATTTACACAGTGCTTTAAGATTTTCAAGGAACTTTACAAATATCTTATTTATCTTTACAATAACCTTTATTGCTATCTCCATTTTGCAGATGAGGATACTGAGGCAGATAGAGGTTAAGTGACTTGCCCAGGGTTACACAGCTAGTAAGTTTCTGTGGCAGGATTCCAACTCAGGTCTTAACTCCAAGTCTAGCTCTCTATACACTGCACCACTCACTTCCCTGTAGGTCATACCATCCATATCTTGCCCATATCTTCCAACATGTAGACCTACTCAATCTGATGGGGACTTTTCTTGCTTTCTCCTGACATTACAAAAGGATAAATAGAATATTCTATCCATCCATTTGTCATCCATCACCCTCACTATAGGACCAACCCATCTCCTCGTCCTAATATATATCACATGCCTTCTTTTCTTTCTATTTTCTGAATTTCCTCAGCGGTTATATAGTCTACTCACTTGCACCCTACACAAGTGTTTCCACTCTCCTTCCTTTGCTCTCTCTGTGATAATTCATTTTTCAATCTTCAGAGGCAGTTGTATTCCATGTATCACTGCTATAAAGCAATACCAATAGAACATTGGAATTTAAAAGGTGAGCTTTCGCAGGCTTGGGAATCATTAAAGGAGTCCTGCAATTTCCTATACAATACATTCCACTCTTCTCCCCTTATTCATCTCTGGGTCTGACTCATTATCCGTTTGTACAGGCTATCTCAAATACAAATGATGATGACAAATTTTGTAGACTATCGAAATATGTATTATATGTACACTAGATATTCTTCATCTATTTGATTTTTCCTGTGTGAACAGTCAAGTCAGATTGCTTTGAATGGTTGCAGATCTCTTCCAGAAGTTCTGCAATGTCATCAGTACAATTCCCTTAGAGCTTCTTGAGGACCTCACCAAGAGTCAACTTTGACACTGTGCTGGATCTCCTTGATTACAGTGTACCTATACCAGGTACAGGTACCAGATTACAAGTACCTTCGACAAGCATTCAGGCCTCTGTCTTATGCTTCACTTAATGTTTGTGATCATAAGTTCATTGAACAAGGTTTTTTTCTTTATTATATCTTTCAAGGAGACTTAAATGGCTTTGTTGTAAAGATGGAAGCCATTTATTGAAAAAGTAGAATTCAAATGCTTTTCCATAATCAACAAACAATAAGCCAATGAGATCTTATATTCTCCACATTTTTAAATCAATTGTGAAATGGCAAATATGTAGTCCATTGTTGAATATTACTTTCAAAGGCCCCCTTTTTCCTACTAATAAATTCCTCCAAAATGTCTTTAATTCAATAAAGATAGTAAAAAGAAAGACCTGAAAGTTGATAGTGTTTGATATTCTCTGTTGTCTTTTTTTTTTTTAGCTGAAAGGTCCAAGATTGTTTCCATTACTTTGGTATCCTCCCCTTCTTCTGATACCTTGTATATCAATCCCTCAATGTTCTCCCAGTTGGATTACCTCCAGCCCAGATCTCCTTTGGGCATACTTGGTTCAAGCTGCTTACTTTACCAACTTTATCTTTTTAAGCCCTATTTCTACTGCCATGACAGGGTTGGAATGCTAAGATCTAAGTGTGGTGATCTCATTGTCCTTTATAGAGAAAATTGTCATCATAATTTTTGCAAGTCTTTTCCATTTTTCTTCTGTTTGTTCCCCTTCCATTTTTGCCCTTAAGTTGCCCTTGGGATGACTTTGATTAGCTGGATGTCGCCAAGTTTTTTTGAAGCTGCCTTTTCCTTCCAATGATTCTTTCTGCTTTCTGAGATGATGTTGTTCATAATCATCCCTGGTCCTTCCTTGACACCAAATCCAACTCTCTTTCTATGTATCATGCTGCCTCCTCGGGCCTCAGATTCTTCATTTATAACATTAAGTGTGAAACTAGTTGGTTTCTTGGGCTTTTTTCATCTCTAGATCTATGATTCAATGCCTTTCTTCCTTCTGGGTATGAATGCTAGCCAATGTGAGGGACCCATAAAACTTTGATTCTCCTTTTTATCCTAATGTCCTCTGTGGATCAGGGTGGAACCTATTAACAATTAACCATTAGCGCTTGCGTCCATTCTGTCTCTGTCTCTACTTCTTTGTCTACTTCAAACTTATTTAGTCCATTTCCCCATCTCACTTTGTTTTAGGGTAATGAACCGCTTGCCTGTTACATAAACCAGACCACAGCCCTGAGAGTATGATGACAAAAATGTAACAGAATTAACATTTTCTTACAGCTGTCTACTACTCTCAATCCATCCAAATAACTCCTTTCAAGTAGTTGCCCCTACTTTTAATTTGAAGATCTTTTCAAAAGAAAGACTCACATTAGCTGCTAGTTTACAGTTGGGTTTGGGGAAAGACTACTTCATGATTTCCAGCCTTGCCATTTGGTCTCTGGCCCACATGGTGTAATATCTTTGGCCCCATGTGGTATTCCATGTTTTATCCAAGAATAAGCATGGATTAAAAAGTGACCTTTAGAAATTAGTTTGGATATGATTAAATGTCAAAATGGATTTTTGAAAAGGATAGATTTATAAGAGATGATACAATACCAGGGAAGAATTCTGAGCTAAATTAGAAATTTTAAATGTCTTTAAAATATGTTCACATGTTCTCAATAAACTTTTTGGGTACTAATACTGCTCATAATTTTCTTTTCCTTTTATTGTGTTTAAGCTATAATACATATATAAATAGGGGTGTGTGTATATATATATACATGTGTATACATATATGTATATATATATATATATATAAATACGTATGACTTTGAAATAATGTTTCCCCTACTATAACTTTGACTGGAGAGTTTGACTAGGTCATTTGCCACATCTTAAGTGTCGCTTCTACCTCCTCTTATAACACAAATACATTAGTTGCACTGTCATCAATGATGAGTACACATGTAGAAATACCTTCGTATCTGTACCATTTTATGCCTATTTGTTCTCAAATGCTCTTGAGAAAATGTGATTTAGCTGAATCTCATGATGACGTTTTTATTGCCTTATTTTCCAGTCTAGTATTTCACTATTTAATGTTGTCATTGCAATTCTTATCATCTTTTGACATTGTCATCTGTAAGGCTTTACAAAAAAAATTTGTACTTTAAACTAGTGCTGCCATGGGATTCTATGTTCCTCTACTTGACAAGAATATCTAGTGTTTTTTGGCTGGGGTAGCTGTCATGGAAAAACCCTCTAGCTCACAATTTCAGGGTACAAGTCAATAAAAATCTTTATTGAGATTATAAGCCATGATGGGGAAAGACCATTGGACTGAGAGCATTTCATTTGTCAACCATGGAGGTCTAATTATAAGCCATTTCTTAGCAGCATATATATTAGAAGATGAAGAGAAAAATGAAGACAGTCCATATCACAATCTGTCTTAAGCTGACCTTGGAAATGAGATAGGGAAGTTAATTACTTTCAAGAACAGAGAAGTTTCCTAATCTGCTAATCTGTCATTGACTAAAGAGCAAGAAAGAAAGCAATTTTACTTTTACTTTGCATTTGGTTTTATAGGCCTTTTGGATGAAGAGCAAACCTAAGCACACTGAAATGGAGGCTAGTTTCAAGGTGAAATCATTCATGTCAAGAAGGGGGAAGATTCAGGACTCCTCTCTCTTTTCCTCCAGGTAAGTTTGGGGCTTTTTTTGGCCTCCTCATTCTGATAATTATTTTGCATCAGTTAAACATATTGAAGAAATATTGATATACAAACTCAGTGTCCACTTTTGTTTCCAATTTTTCAGATAAAATCTCATTTAAACAGTTTTTTGTTAGAGTTATTATTTTTGCATATAGTTACTCTCACTAATTTTTATCCTTTTAAACAAAACAGTATTGATTTTGACATTTGCTTTAAATAGAGGATGTTCCAACTACATGCTAAGAGCTAATTCAGAAATGACTCCTACATAACTATCTAGCTATTTGCTTTCTGAACTATTGCAATAGCCAGCTGTTGGCCTCCCTGACGCAAGTCTCTCCCTGCTCCAATCCATCCTCCGCTCAGATGTCAAATTGATCTTCCTAAAATGTGGTCCTGAATCACATCACATACCCCTCACCCCATTGAACATTTCCAGCGGTTCCAGGATCAAAATATAAAATCTTCTGTTTGGCGTTCAAAGCCCTTCATAAGCTATCTCCTTCCTACCTTTCCCATCTTCCTATTCCTTATATCCCCTTACATACTCTGCAATCCAATGGCACTGACCACTGGCAGGAAACAGACACTCCATCTGCTGACTACATTTTCTTTGGTTATCTCCCATGCCTAGAACTCTCTCCCTCCTCATCTTTTCCTCCTTCTTTCCCTGGCTTTCTTCAAATCTCAGTTACAGTTTTAACCTTCTGCAAGATGTCTTCCTCAGTCCTCCTTAATCTTAATGTCTTTCCTCTCAGATTTATCCTGCATGTATCTTGTATCCTTGTATCTGTGAATATTGTACATATCTTGTTTGTACATAGTGTTTGCAGGTTGTGTCCCCTATTAGACTTGAAAGCAGAGAGTATTTTTTGCCTTTATTTATATGCCTAGGAGATGGTATGGTGCCTGGCAGATTGTAGTTGCTTAATAAATGCTAGTTGGCTGATTTTTAAGCTATTATTAAATGTTTGTGAGGCTGTATGTTGCTACCCATGGGTATTCTGACTCTGTCCTTGAAGAAAACCTTGAACATATACCAACCTAAGACTTACTGGTCTACAAGACTTTGATTTCTTTCATTTCTTAAATTTAAATTACATTTCCTCACATTTTTTATCATTTTTTATGTGCCCACACTTGCATTGCAGTAACCAAGTGTCAAGGTATACATTGATTTAATTTGGAAGGTCTTTTCAAGTTCTGTAGAATTTCTCTACTTTCATTATCTTCATCTAAAGTTGGAAAATCTTTTCCAGGGCATATGGCCAACAACACAGAAGATTAGACTTTTTCTCTGGTCCTCATGACTTCTCAAGCCTCTCCAAAATAGGAATTTGCACTAGAGATAAAGCAACTTCAGTGTTTCCATGGTATGTGACATCAAAAACCCAAATGAGGCAAAAAAATAAATAAACTAAAAACAGAGAAGGCTAATAATGCCTGAACCTAAATGCACTCACTAAGCATTCCCTCCCCATCTCTCACCATGTTCAAGCAGCATTGCTATTATACTTGGCTTGCAACAGATCTCAACTCCCATTTCCCCTCCAGTGCCTCAGAAATTTGAAGGTAGAAGCTTCTTCAGGCTGAGACGGCAGCAAGTCAACACTGTGCCACAATAGAACTTAGCCAGAAAAATGGTGGACAAAGGGAACTGGGATAAGATACATATGAGTGTATGGAACTGCTCTAACCCTGAGGAAAGAGTCAAGCATCCGTCTGGGACCCAGAAGTCACTTGGTTCAGAAACCAAAGCTGATATGTTTTGAATTGCCCTGTATGGGGGGTGGAGACTGAGACAGTCTCCAGGGAAACTGGTAATAAATGTGAGTAAAGTCAGAAAGTAAGTAATAGGAAAAAAATAAGGTAAAAAGACTGAAATTGCCAAAGATCTCAGGAAGAAGAAAACTCAGTTAATGACCTTGAGCATAAGCAGATAAATCAACAAGAAATATATTACAGAAAGGAATATGGTCTCCAAATCAAGTAAAAGATTCCAGGAATCAATGCATAAATATTTCTTTTTATATTAAAAATTATTATTTACAACTCTTTTTTATTTTGATGTTTTTATTTATTTTTGTAAATTTTCTCCTTCCTTTCCTTCTCCTACCTATTGAGAAGGCTAGCAACATATCACTTATACATGTGAAATCATACAAAATATATCTATGAATAAATATTTCAAGACAAAGGAAAATAAATCAACATAAATAAATATGTGTATTCTCAAGAGAATATGGTACTACTACAGCAGGCTGTTCCTGAGTAGTTTGAAAGAAAAATCAAATTGTGAAAATAGAATTTATGGCTTGCACAGTAGAAATGCTTAGCAAAATAGAAAATCTTAAATTCATGTGGCAAATCTCACCAAAGAAACAAAAGAGAGGACAATTAATTAATAATAGAAATACATGGAGTGAAGAACAATATTGACGCAAAGAGTGTACCATTAAAAGAAAGTACAATTCCCATATAAGCAAGACTTACTGATTTTGAAGATAAGTTGTGCAGATACAACTTAAGGATTGTAGGTCTCCCCAGAAAATTGTGACAGTTGAAAGAACATGGACACCATAATGCAAGAGATCGAGATCTTAGCCTGGCCTTATTAGGTATGGCCCTGGTAAGCTATTTAACTTATTTGCCACAATTTCTTCCAACATAAAATTGGGACAATGATGGTACCTATCTTCAAGGGCTGTTGTGAGGCTCAAATGAGATGACATTTGTAAAATGTTTAGTACATAGTAGGCACTTAATAGATGAGTATTTCCATCCTTCTTCCTTCCTATTCAAAGAATCCATAGATCATCTCCAAAAAAATTATCCAAGACACATAATGGTCAAACTTACCAGTGCCACTGACAAACAACTGAAAGATCTTTAAATATAAGGAAAAAAATTTGAATGACACAAGCTTACTCTACACCCACCAGAAATCACAGGAGGGAATGGAATAATGTGCTTCACAGAGCAAAAGAGCTCAACATGGAAGCCTAGTTGACCCACCCTGCAAATCTAAGTCTACTCATTAATGAAAAAAGAGGTTAAAAACATTTCTAGAAAGGAAGCCAGCCTTGAATAAGCTATTTGATTCTCAAAGATTCCAGATAACAGAAATACAAAAATAGGAAATAAATATAATAACCAGAGATAGCAACAATAAAATTACAACAGAGAGACCATGACGAGATTTTATTTTTCAATGAACATAAGGGGATAAGGGGAAAGCAGAAGCTAAATAGAAATAAGAGGGGAGAAATAGGTCTGAAGCATCATCACAACATCTTCATCTTCAGGTGAAATGATTTTTGTGAGACTAAAATACAGAAAGGGAGGGCATATAAAAGGGAGGAGGTAAGGAAGAAAATAGAAGGGAATATCTGATATACCCGAATCAAGTCAAAAGTTAATAGTAAAATTAATAACTCCTGCAGTCTCAGGAAGAGAGCCATAGGGGAATGGAAGAGAAGGAAAAGGGAAAAATTGAAAAGGGGAAAAGGGGGCATAGCCAAGATGGCAGAGTAGAAATACGCACATACTCCAGCTCTTCCCCCACAGCCCGTAAAATACCTGTAAAAAATGACTCAACAAATCCTAGAGCATCAGAAGTCACAGAACGATGGAGTGGAGGAGATTTCTAGCCCAGGGTGACCTGGAAAGCCAACAGGAAAGGTCTGTTGCACCGGACATGGAGAGGAGCACAGCCCAGCCTTAACTACTTGGCACTGGGAGGGGGTTGGAACAGGACGCCGGGGCAGAACCCCCAGTGGCAGCAGCAGTAGTTTGAAGATCCCTCAACCCACAGGCACCAAAGGTCAGTGAGAGGACTTTTTCAACTCTCTGAAAAGGAAGCAGGGTCTCCCCATAGCTCCAGCCCCAGGCGGCAGTGGCAGAGGCCACAGTGGCTCCCACAGCAGGCAGCAGTCTGCATCTATTATTGGAGGCCATGTGTAAATCCCCTGGGGGAATTAAGCAGCTGATCTGAACCTCATCCCCGAGTGCTGGTGTGGTGGAACTGGAGGTGAGGCAGTTGTGGAGAGAAAATTCTACTACTCGCAGATTCAGGGCACAAAAGTTTCTGGTTGCTCCCAGATCAGCGTGCAGGCTTGATTGTGCCACCTTGGAGGAACTGAGATCTTACAGTTCCCCAAAGTATACAACTCTTGACAAAGAACCCAAAAGTCAAGTAACTGGTTGGG
>CM053774.1:6865307-6897505 GCA_028658325.1 Potorous gilbertii | reverse complement strand
CAAAACTGCACAGATATGGCCTATATTGAATTGCCTGCCCTCCCAAAGGGAATGGGTGGGGAGGGAGGGATGGGGAGAAACTGGAACTCAAAGTTTTAGGAACAACTGTTGAATATTGTTCTTGCTACTAGGAAATAAGAAATACAGGCAATGGGGAATAGAAAGTTATCTGGCCCTACAGGACAAAAGAGAAGATGGGGTAAGGGAAGGGAGGGATGAAAGAAGAGAGGGCAGATTGGTGATATGGGTAATTAGAATGTTCAGTGTATTGGGGAGGGGGGAGGGGACAAATGGGGAGAAAATTTTAGAACCCAAAATCTTGTGAAAATAAATGTAAAAAGTTAAATAAATAAATTTATTTAAAAAAAAGAAATACGGGATCTAAATGCATATCAAAACAGACTATTTTCTTTTTTTGTTTTGTTTTCTTTTATGTTTCTCTTTCTCATGGTTACTTCCATTCATTCTAATTCTTCTATACAACATGACTAATGTGAAAATATGTTTACTAGAAATGTATATATAGAACCTATATCAGATGGCATGCTGTCTTGGGGAGGGGAAGAGAAGGAAGGAGGAGATAATTTAGAACTTATGGAAGTGAATGTTGAAAACTAAAAATAAATAAATTAACTTTAAAAAAATTACCTATTAACTATCTACTATATGCCAGATACTGGTAAACACTGCAGATACAAATACACCTAGCAGGTGAAACAATATATGCATACATATATATATTGGTTGGTTGTCATCCTTCGTCTTTGAAGAAGACAAAAATGACATCACCATGACAAAGTGAAATTTCAGTGTGTTCAACTGTGACTGATCAGACCAATATGAGCTCAGAATGTTCTACCACAGGTTGGGCACAGATAGTCTGTGTGAATATCTGGGGTCAATATCCCAAATTTGCGCATCCTGTGATTACTTTGTGCTGTTTCAATTCTGCTTTGCTCAAAGAGCACAGCACCCTTTCTGATGTGGGCACGCCATGCTGAGTGGTCCTGTGCCAATGTCTCCCATGTTGCACAGTCAAATCCAAAGTTCTTGAGAGAGACCTTGAGAGTGTTCTTGTATCATTTTTTCTGGCCACCAGGTGATTGCCTGTCCCATGCAAATTCTCCATAAAATAGTCTTTTTGGCAAGTGTACATTTGGCATTAGAACTACATGGCCAGCCCATCAGAGTTGCGCTCTCTGAAGCATAGTTTGAATACTTGGCTGTTCACTTCAAGCAAGGACTTCGGTGTCTGGTACCTTATCCTGCCAGATGATCCTCAGAATCTTCCTAAGATAGTTCAAATGGAAACAATTCAGTTTCCTGGCATGGCGCTGGTAGACTGTCCATGTTTCACAAGCATACAACAATGAGGTCAGCACAATGGCTCTGTAGACCTTCAGTTTAATGCTTCTTCTCTCCCAAACTTTTCTTCAGAGCCTCCCAAACACTGAGCTAGCTCTGGCAATGCATGTATCAAACTCATTGTCAATGTGTACATCCCTGGAAAGTGCACTACCAAGGTAAGTGAACTTATCCACAGAATTCAAAACTTCTCCATTTGTTGTAACCAGTGGTTCCATGTATGGATGGTGTGGTGGTGGCTGATGGAGCATCTGTGGGGTTTTTTTGGTGTTAATTATTAGGCCAAAATTAGCACAGGCAGCAGAGAATTGATCCCTACTCTATTGCATCTCAGCTTCAGAGGCTGCATTGAGTGCACAATCATCTGCAAACAGAAAATCACTCTCTCTATTTTGGTCTTGGCTTATAGCCTTTTCAAATTGAACAACTTACCATCAGTACAGTAGTTGACCTTGATGCTGTGTTCATCCTCATTGAAAGCATTTGTCAACATGGCTGAAAACATCATGCTAAGAAGCATGGGAGCAAGCACACAACCCTGTTTCACTCCCTTGGTAGCTAGGAAGGCATGAGAGCTTTGACCATTATTCAGAACCCAGGCAAACATGCCATCATGAAATGAACATATAATACTGATGAACTTCTCTGGGCAACCAAATTTTGACATAATTTTCCATAAGCCCTCATGTCTAACAGTGTCAGAGGCCTTGGTTAGATCTACAAACGTTGTGTACAGACCTCTGTTCTGCTCCTGGCATTTCTCCTGGAGTTGTCGGGCAGCAAACACCATATTGACTGTTCCTTGGCCCTTCAAGAAGCCACACTGATTCTTAGCTGTATGACCATCTTCCAGGTGAAGTATCAGCCTAGTAAGAAGGACTCTAGCTAGGATTTTGCCAGCAATGACTAAGAGAGAGATCTCCCTGTAATTGTAACAGGTCCATCTATTCCCTTTACCCTTATAGAGATGGACAATGGAAGCATCCTTGAACTTCTGGAGGATAATCTCCTCTTGCCATATAACATGGAAAATTTCAGTAAGCTTTTGTATGAGCAATGATCTCCCTACCTTGTAAATCTCAGCTGGAATAGAATCAACACCAGGTGCCACATGAAAGGAGCCTAATGGCCCTCAAAACCTCTTCTTCAGTTGGAAGTTCAGCTAAGGAGGGATTGACTTCAATCTGAGGTAAACGGTTAATGGCCTTGGCATTGATTGAAGATGGTCTGTTGAGACCACTAGGGAAGTGCTCAGCCCATCTCTCTAGGATCATGTCCTCATCACTAATCAATATGATTCCATTAGCACTGAGTAGTTGTGATATACCATAAGTGTTTGGTCCATAGATAGCTTTCAGGGAACCATAAAAGTGCTTTGGATTGTTACTATCAGCATAAAACTGAATTTCATCTGCCTTCTTACTGAATCAGGAATCCTGCATCTCTCCAAGCTTTGCTTGTACTTTGCTTTTGATGGAATTAAATTCTGCCTTCTTAGAGGTGGATGAACTATCCTGCTGGTAAATCCTGTGGAGTTCTCATTTTTCATTTAGCAGTTTCTGAATTTCCCTATCATTTTCATCAAACCAGTCTTGGTGTTTGCGAGTGTTCTGACCTGGATAAGCAAATACAATGGTGTACACCAAATCTCTGAGAGGTGCTCACTCCTTTTCTGCTCCCGTTGCCAACTGTGTGTTGGCTCAACTTTCCCAAGTCAGCAACAAACTGTTCACGCTCAGAGAAGAGCTATAATTTGTTGACATTAATTCTTCTGGTAGTCATTTTGCCTTGGGGTTGACACTTTTGATGAACGCGAATATTTAGTTTGGAAAAGGTAAGTCTATGATCAGTCCAGGACTCTGCACCACACATTGCCTTTGTCACTCTCACATCTTGTCTGTCTCTTCTCCTTACAGTCACATAATCTATTAGATGCCAATGTTTGCTGCAAGGTATATCCATGAAGTTTTATTGCATTTAGGTAAACAGAAGACATTGTTGGTGATGAGGAAGTCATGTTATGCTTAAGTCTTCAGCAGTAAATAACCATCGCTGTTGCTGTTTCCAACTCCATTCCTCCCGAGGACTCCCTGGCAAGTCTGGTACTTTGAGTCTACTCTAGCATTAAAGTCACCCAGAGTTATAAGCTTGTCCTCTTTGGGCACATTGATTATAAGGATCTCTAAGTCTTCATAAAATTTGTCTTTGACTTCATCAGGGTTTGTCATGGTGGGAGCATAAGCACTGAGGATGATGGCATGGCATTTTCCTGTGAGTGGCAATTGCATTGCCATGAGCCTGTCATTCACTCCTTTTGGCATGCCAACTTTCTGATTAGATTGGTTTTGATTGGAAAACACACACCAGCTTCACGGGGCTTCCCTTCACTGTATCCATGCCAGAAAAGGTGTATCCAGCTCCAACTTCAGTGACCTATCCTTCATTTGCCAACATTGTTTCACTCAAGGCTGCTATTTGGAAGCAATACTTGTTGAGTTCTCTTGCAACAAGAGCAGTTCTTTCAGGTCTACTGGATTTGTGTTGTCTATTAGGGTGCACATGTTCCATGTGCCGATGGTGAGTGGAATCATCTTTGCAGATGTTTTCATACTTTTTTTGTGTTTTGACCACATAGTGGGATTCTCTGCCTGCTGTGGTAGTCAGGCCAGGGTTGGGTAAGCAGGCAGTGTTTAGGGCACCTTTTCTAGCCCCCTTCCTCCAGGGGGTGAGTAGTGTGATCCTTAAAAGGCTGCTCAGACACCCAGGGGTCTGCCGAGTCCCACTGCTGCTTCCAGTGAGAAATGACCCTATGGCTGCACTGCCTGCGTGCAGAGTCGTGACTACAGCTCCCAATATATCTGCACCTGCTGCATCATCACTTGCCTGTAGCCACAGGACTTTGAGGCATCATAGTGAAATGGTATGGCTGATGTCTTTTGAATTGTGTGTAAATTGGATTCAAGTGAGGCAGAGTTGCATGAAGTCATCAGCCTCACTCTCTCCTCCAGAGCCATCATAGTCCAGTGACAGGACAGAGTCAAGACGACTGGCAATGGCTCAGGATACAGTGGATGACCTTGGCGTCTTCCATGTCTAACCAAGCTCTAAGCACTCCACGTTACCTGTTTCATCTGCCTTCATGGCCATTGGAACAAATTGTTCTCATCCACCCATTCCACCAGATGAAGTCTTCACATGCTTGGGGTAGACACCCCCCCTAACTCACCCGTGGGTTTGAGAACCCTTGGTTACCCTCAACCTGGTTTGACCTGTCTGCCAAAACAGTTTATTGGGGTGTGGCCACTGTGCATGCTGCAGCTTCTTGGAGCCACGGGTGAGAGTTAGGTGGAACAGGTGGACATCAAAAGTGGAAAGAGCCCTGAAAAGGGCTTGGCAGCTATCACATCAAAGGTACTGGTACTGGTCCTCCCTGAACATACCCTACACCCTGCATACATATATATAAAATATTTATTCATATAAAATCAGGAGAGAACAGACACAGGAAAAGAAGCCAAAAACCCAGGGCTGGGCTCACTTGGGCAAAACATGGGCTTTAGCTTCCATATGATCATGACCACATGGCAGCTAGGATGAGGAAAAAGGTAAGGTACCCCTTACAAGAATAATTTGAAACAGTTCTGACAACCTTCATGGCTAGAAAGAGGAGAATTGAAGAGAAAGGAAAGTCAGTGCCTTGTTTTTAAAGTCCACTGAGTCATCAGTTCTTCAGTCGAGTCCATAGAGGGTTGCCTTATCATCCTCAAAGTGCCAGGTCCCCGTCTGTACTGAGTCATACAAGGATCAGAAGCAGCAGGTTTCATCATCTCTGAAACACTCAAGCTCTGAGCTAACAGATAAGGTTGTGCAGAATGAGGAAGGCTGCCTTTCAACATGCCCTGTTCAATCCCCCCAGTGACAATGACATCTGACCTTTTGTTAAATTTGAAGGGAAGATGGATTTCCAAGTTTATTGTGCTGTTAAAAGCAGAACAGACTACTTCTTAGTAACCTCTGACCCATGAGGAGTTCTATGCTGCCAGGTATCAAAAAGTGAAACACAAATTATCGACAGTCATCTATAAAAGTAGGCAGGATTAAGACTCCAGAGCTGGAGAGGAATTCAAAGGCCTTTCCACTCAAATCCTAAATTTGTCAAGTGAGGAAACTCAGGCCCCAGAAGGCTGTATGTGACTTGCCCAAGGTCATGTAAGCAAAAATTATCAGAGGTAGTATTTGACCTCAGGTCCTCAGACTCCAGAGTCAGTGCTCTTTGCACCAGACTCTCTCATGACTGTCAGCCCCAGGCACTATTCACTGTACCACAGAAGCATCTAAAACTTATTTAACTTAACATCTGCCTCTCCACAAATGCAAAAAGTCCCATGACTGCTCTGCTCTCTGAAATAACTTGTTATGAACATTCTTTTTTTTTTTTTACTATCTACCTTGTTGTGTTCTTTATATTTGTCTATACATTACTTTTCTCCATCCCCTTGAAGGCAGGAACTTTGGAACCATGTGCCTTTGTGTCCATTGCCCTACATATAGCAGGTATTCAATAGGTTTATTAATGATGAACTGTTCCATTTTTGTCTCTGCATTTTCAATGTTCAGCACAGAATTTAGTACATAGTGGGGGATTATAAATGCTTTTTGATTGATTAACTGATGAAGATAGCTGTTTGTCCTTTGTTTTGAGGAGGACCGATGACATCAGAGAGTGATATTTTCCCTCACCAGCAAATTGGATTTAAGTGAGGCAGTTACACCAAATGGTCAGCTTCACTCTCTCTTCCAGGGTCATTGAAGTCCGGTGGCAACACAAAAGTCAAGACAACTGGTGATGGACGACCCAGGATGCAGCAGATGACCTTGGCATCTTCAATGGATGACCAGGCTCAAAATGCTCCACAGCACCTATGCCAGCCACCTTCATAGCCATTACAACAACTTGTTCTCATCCTCCCATTACTTGAGGGAGCCAGGAAGAGGGAGGGTCTTCACATGCTAGAGATAGACATACCCCTAACTTACCAACGGGTTTGAGGCCTGTCAGTCACTCTCAACCTGATGTCTGCAAAGGAGGTTTTACCAAGGTGTGGCTACTGCACAGGTTACAGTTTATTGGAGCCAAGAGTGAGAGCTGGGTGAAACTGGACACCAAAGGTGGAGGAGCAGCCCTCATACCAGAGGTGCTGGTCCTCCCTGAACAGCCCACACACTCTCCATGTATGAAACTACTAGCCAGAGTTTAGAAGATGTAGCCTTGTGGACCAAGAATCATGATTGGAAAGTGTTAGAGGCCTTGGAGATCGTCTAATCCAATGCCTTTTTTCTTTTTTGCAGATGACTAAACTTTGGTTCACTTGAATTTTTAGCCCAAGGAGAAGCACAACTGGTCCTGACTGGCCTCAACAGATGCACTGATCTCATTATGACCATGTTCTCATCCACACATGAAGAGCCATTATAGATCCAACATAATTATAGAATTGTAGGATCATATATTTCGTGGGACCTTAGAGTCCAACTGAATCCAACTTCTTTTACAGATAAGGAAACTGAGGCACAGAAAGAATAAATTACTTGCCTGTAGACACAGAGCTAGTAAGCATCTGAGGGGAGATTTGAACCTAGGCCTTCTTGACTCTTAAGTCCAATCCTCTAGCCATCATATCACACATGCTTCATTATAAAATAAAAATTGGTTTTCCTATATTGCTTAAGAAAATCAGCCTTGTACTTTTATTCATCATTCACAATACAACCACTCAAATAAAATAAAATATTGCATTCATAATCACGTTTAAAACTCAGTTTTCAAGATGTTCCTACTCAAAGGAAAGATGTTTGTATAGGGCATTGAATCAATCAAGCATCTAATATTTCAGGTATGAGTGTGGCTCTCTAATGCTTGTCTGTCATAAGATACTAGCTGGAGCCCTGTTTTCTTTGTTCCAACAACTTGCCTTCTCAGCCCCCTAAAATTCTGGCCTTCTCCTTATTTAAGAAGAGCGTACAGTGAGCAGTTTCCCCTCCTCTGCCCCCATGGCTGGCACCACTGCAGTCAGAGACAGAGAAGAGGAAGGAGAGGACCTGACCCAGCTGGTCTAAAAGCAGCAGTCCACCACACAACTGGCTCTGCATGCCAGGAAGCTGCCAAAGAGATAGAGTTCAGCAAACCAACCACAACAGTCCCTTCAGAGGTCACCTTGCAACAGTGTGAAATTTTTGCCAAAGACCTTGAGATATTTTCTAGACGTACAAAAAAAAAGGAGCAGCTAACATGGAAGGTGAGAAGTTCTTAGCCAGGAGCAACAACTCACTGCTAAACTTCATGGGAGAAAAAAGGAAAGAAATGTCCTGATTTCACCCAGTGTAACAAGGAATAAAGCAAAACAAGACAAGGAGGAAGCAAAAACGAAGGAAATGTGGAAAACAAAATGGAAATCAGTGATTGAGGCAGAATCCTGTCCTCTTTGCAAACTTTTCTGGCCTCTATGTGCTGATTGTTCAGAAGAACAGGCAACGGTGATGATTGCCACCTCAAAGGTACACCAGCAATGGGATGAGAACAAATGTTGCTGGGCATCTTTATGTTAATCTAATCTTATTCTAAATAGCAATATTAACACATAGGAAAGCAAGAAACTCTCAAGCATGGGCATTCTCTGCCTTATTAGAAAACTGGGAAAACAGAACCGTTGAGTACCAGGGATTTTAATTGTTTTTTAACTTTGGAATTAATAAAATGTTTTGTAGCTTTAAAAAAAAGTATGTCAAAGTCCTTTTATCACTAATTTTACTAAACTATTTCATTCCCAAGTGGCTTAAAAACTTAGCAGAAATCTGACATCCTTTCCTAGATAAACTTCTTACATTTCATTCAGTTAATTCTATGGGTCTAGTTCCTCGACAGCACTTGTAAATTACCCAGGCAGCATATCTAGACTAAAAAAATAAGAATCAGAATGTCATGAGGGGGACTTTTGTCATATCAGTAGACTTAGAACAAATTTCAAAAGTTGGCTCTGGGATTTGGGTTGTCCAGGGTAAGTGGAACATAAAACAACCCCTCCTGGCCCCTTGCATATACCAACCAAAACAAACCATGCCAACAATTAACTTCAGGGATATTAGTCCTGTATTAAAAGGGAGAGTAGGTGCTACCTATGGCAATGTGTACAAAATAAGACACCTTGAAAAGCAACAGACCCTATTTTCAAAGAGCACGCAACTGAAAGAGCAGCCATAAGTAGACCTAAAAGTTTAAACATATAAAAATGTTGACAATCAATCAAGAAGGCATTTACCGTATGTCCCAGGAACAATGCCAGGTGACACTGGGAATGATGAGGGCAAGAAACTGGGCAGGGTGAGATCCCCACAAAGACCAAAGTAGCAGGGATAGGCAGCCTGGAAGGACTTTGCAGACTCAAGCACTGTTGAGATCAAGGCAAAGATTTATTACCTTGAGTAGTTCTCAGGGAACTTGCAATCTTAGAGGGGTACAGGTAAAGTTTAAATAAGATATTCTATAGTCAAGCATGTACCAAATAGGCTAACGAGGTGTTTTGGGGTGAGATTAGGGAGTGGTTAAGGAGTGGTCAGTTCTTAAAGGAACATGCACTTTTGGTATCTACTGTGAAGGTACTTTACCTAAAATTCATCAGGAAATAGCCCAAGGCGGGGAGGTACCTGGAGGTGGGGTTTTAGGCCTGAAACATCACTAAGTCAACTTTGCCGGTATTAAGTCAGCATTGACTCAGGAATAACAGGTTGCTCTCATCAATGTCTTGTTAGACAAGTTAAATGTAAGAGAGTATACATATGTCTAAGTCTAGGATACATATGATTGGTCAGTGAGCAGTAAATGTTGTTATGACCCAGTGCACAGCCAGTTCAGTTCAGTTCAGTACATAGTTGGTTCAGACTAATAACTTCTATACGTGCAGCTGGCTGATGTGTCAGAAGGGAGATACTGGTTGTTGCTGGGGCAGGCTATGTCGTTGGGCTGGGGAGAAACTGCCTGAGATAGTAGGACTAAGGAGAAATGTGATTTTTAAAGAGATATGTGATTTTAGAATTGGGGCCCAAGCACATGAACTCATGCACCACATCAGGAATATAAAGGCAAAAGGCAGTCAAGGAGCCCACATTTCACTGGAAAAATATACATTCGGATGTATATAAAATAGATGCACAGTGTTGGGAGTGGAAGGGGGAGGGAACTAAAAACTCCAAGAAATTCAAATTAAATCCAAGATACTACTTCATGCCCATCAACTTAGTAAAGCTAGAAAATTTCATTATTGGCAGGGATGTTGGAAAACATTCACACTAATATGCTGCTTGCTGAAGGAGCTATCAATCAGTCCAATTATTTTCAAAAACAATTTGGAATTGTGTAAAAAACAGTTACAAAATCATTCATACACTTCAGTCTAGTGATTCCAATATTGGGTTCATATCCCAAGGAAGTTATTGACCAGAAAGAAACCTACCTAAATGAAAATATTTATAGCAGCAACATTTTTTGGATTAAAAAACAAACTGTGCCCAACATTTGGGGAACAGTTGAATAAATTGTGGCATCTGGTATATTAAATAAAATATTGTTAAAATATAATAAATTATAAATATGAAGAATTCCAAGAAATATGGGAAAATTTTGGTGCTAAATTATTAAAGCAGAAGCAAAAGAGCAATATACTGAATAACTACAACTATGTAATCGAAGACAACTTTTTGTTGTCGTTGCTCAGTCATGTCCAACTCTTCATGACCCCAATTGGAGTTTTCTCAGCAGATACTGAAGAGGTTTGCCATTTCTTTCTCCAATTCATTTTAGAGATGGGAAAACTGAGGCAAACAAGGTTGAGTGACTTGCTCAGGGTCACATAGCTAGTAAGTATCTGAGGCCAGATTTGAATTCAGAAGATGCCCCACACTCTATCTACTACACCACTTAGTTGCCCTGAAGACAATTTTAAATTACAATAACACTTGAATCAAAAATGATGAACAACATTGGTATTAACTTACAAAGCATATATCTATACCTTCTCTTAACAAATGGAAAATGAGTAGGGGAAGAAACTCTTAGTCACATTCACCCTTTCATGTTTCCTCAACTGTATTGAAAGATTAGCATTGCAGAAGATCTAGTTAGGAAAATCATGTGGATTTCTATGACTTATTCAAACAAAAATCTATTTTAAAATTTTTTCTGAAGAAATGTGTTATCACAGTAATGTCTAATTGTATGAGAGAAAATATATTCATCAAAGGGCAAGATTGCATACGCATCCAATGAAAATTCAGTACTGTATTCAATGTTCATAATGGACTGACTAAAGACACTATTAAGGACACGATTACAAGATAATCACATTTCCTTCCAATGACTTTATGGACATCTTTAAAGTCAGAAACATTTGAAAGCAGTACCAGATAACGATCTCATAGGAACAGAGGCAAATATGACCAATAAATAATCTATGGATGCTATGCAAATATACCTTTAGATCCCATTGTAGAAGAGAAATTCAAGGTTTCTCTACACTTAAAAGGTCAGTAAATATTGCTTTTCTTAAAAACAAAACAAAACATCTTTTAAAGTTTTATTGCTGAGATCAAAAAGTCAACTAAAAAATATCAGCTACCAATTTATCTGATCTATGGAAAACTTTTTTATAAGAATATTATGCACACATACTCTGGACAGCCCTAATGAGAGTGTTAGTGGGAAAAGGCAGGTTTTCAAAAGTGATATTTCACAGTATATCACAGATTTGCCACTGTTGAAAGGAAAATTCTACATTTGGACTTTTATCCTGATTAACAAGAAAAAACTCAGGACAAGGAGAATTAAAAGAATTAAATTGAGTAGATATATGGCAAGGTAGCAATACATTGACAGGTTGATCACTGAAACTCAGCAGGTGGGGTCAGCTTTCAGATAGTCGTTATCATCTAGAGAGACTGGGCATCTCAGTGCTTTCCTGAGGTAGAAAGAACAGGTCACAAGTTAGGAGGAGGAGGGCAGAGAAGGAAGCTTGGCCACGTGACCAACATCAGGAGACTAGGTGACACCACCTGAACACTGATTAACAAGCAGGACTGGGAAAAATTAGTTAATATAGCTTTCAATAATAACTATTGAAGAATTTACCCACTACCACTACATAAATCTGAGTATACCCATGATTTCTATATGAATATATATGACAGCCCTCTCAAACCACAGGTTGGGTACTTCCACAGGGTATGGGTAAAGGTGGCAACCCTCTTGGAGGGTAGCATAGCCATATCCTACATGGATTGTAAATTTACCATCAGTACAACACTAGCCCAATTCTTTTCCTACTTTTAACCTATCAAAATTGACTTGTCTTGTTACCAAAGTTTGTTCTTTAAAAGGTTAAGCAGGGCTCCGGGGCAGGTCCATGGAAGTCGTATACCTTGTGAGTAGCAATAAATTCCTTCTGCCACATTTTCCTGATCCTGTCTGATTTATTTAGAGTGAAGTCTTTATGAAGATTTGTTTTCTTTCAACAATACAAATGACTGAAATGTAGAGATTATAGGCTCCCATTATGCTTTCTGTTTTTCGATTATAAAAAGTCTTTAATTCAGTAAAGCAAAACATCTCTTTAAAGCCTCTCTTCCAGTAAGGTATTACTTTCTACTATTTGTCCTCTAAGGCTCTTCTGACACCCCTTTTTGAGTACTTCTATGAAGAGATGAATTTTAGAAGCGACCCCTTCAGTGTTTTGCTTTATTTGGTCTGGTTTGGGAGCCGCTCTGCAGCAAAAGTGGCCTTGGATCAACTTTCTCCCTTGGCTAGAGGGATAGGTCTGGCCCTTCCCCTCTTGAGGGGAAGGCTCACAGGACCTGGGCTCTAGCTACTTTTCTTTTTTCCACAAGCCTGGATTTCCTCACTTTGATGGACCCTCTAATAAAGGAGTGATGTACTCACAACAAAAAAAAAAGGAAAAAGCAAAATCATTCAAGATTCTTTATCCATTGTGCTTATTTTTAAGCGAATGAAAAAACATTAAGTGTTTACTATGTGCAAAGCCTTGTGCTGAGTGCTGGGAATACAAATAGAAAGGCAAGACAGGTCCTTGTGTTCAACATTCTAATAGAGAGAGACAATAAGTGTGGGAGGTTTTAGGTTTCAGGCTAAGCATAAAAAAAGAGAGAGTGCTTAGCAAATGTATTAACGACTCACAACAGAGATGTGGCACAGAGTCCAAGATGAAGAGGGATACCTTATTGATCAAGGATTCTTAACATCTTTTTTCATGTCATGGACACCTTTGGCAGACTAAGGAAGCCTAATGACCCCTTCTTCTCATAGTAATGCCTTTAAATAATTGAGGGAAATACTAAATTTCAATTAGAGGTTAGTGAAAATTAAAAATAGATTTTTTTTTTCCTCATCTATCCATAGAACCTTGGGGTATGTGGACCCCAGGTTAAGAATCCCTGCTAAATAGAAGGTTAGTTCCTCCATAAGATCTATTTACAGATGCTATTGAACTGAATGCATCAAGTAGCAGAATAGCTAAAGATTATTAACCAATCAAAAAGGTTTGACCTCATCATTCACACAGAAAAAGTCAAGTTGATGAAGAATTTCTGTCATCTAGACTGTTGAATAAACAATATATAAAGCATATCCATCATATATGTGTTATGTACATATGTTTATATTTGGGCTAATATTGCAAACAATCAGTTGGACCTATAATTAAACAGGCAGAGAAAAGTGAACTACACTTCTCATGGAAGGCTACTAAGCTCATTTAATGGCCCCCAAACTTCTCCTTGAAAGAAAGGTCCGTCCTATCGGCATCATTATATAGGATGTGAATCATGAAACACTATAGTCTCTGAAGAATCAAAATTGAAAACTGAGTATCACTTAGAGGGAATTTTGTCTCTGTAAAACCAATATACCCGCTGAGAGAAGAGCAGTCTTCCTGTAAAGAAAACTCTCCTGTCTGCAAAGAAGGAAACCAATGAGAGAGGGAGGAGGGGAGAAAGAGAGGGAGAAATAAAAATAGTCCATCTACAAGGTCAAACATGCTTCTCAACAGACTATTGTTCTGTTACCATGGAGACAATCCATCTTTCTGACCAATCATGAATTGACCCATTAAGACACCATGGCAACCCAATCTGCAAGAGTTTAGAACCACAGATCTAAAGTGTCCAAACCATCAGATAATGACACAAACTTGAATAATAAGTTCAACTCCAGAAACAATTTACTTAAACATCTATTAGGAGCAGAGCATTGTGCTGGGCACTGGGGCAAGAATGAAGTATTAATAAACAGTCCCTGTCTTCCTGGAATTTAAGCTCTGATTTGGAAGATAAAATATAAGCAAAAATGACCATATAAGAATGAACAAAGGGCTTGAGCAATTTCTCGTGGAAGATGTGGCAAGTGACTCCAAAGGATGAAGAGGGATTCAGTAGACAGAGAAGAGGGGTGTGGTGCTTCAGACATAAGGAGCAGGTTGTGGAAGGATACAGAGGTAGAAAGGGGCGTAACAGGAATGGGACCAGTAACTAGTCCAGTCTGGACAGGTTCTGTGTAAGGAATATGCCTGCCAACACTAGAACCCAGGTCTCTCTATTCCCAGTGCTCTTTCTACAACATTGATCAAATTATAAATGACCCCTGCTGCTGGCACGATGTGACTAGCTGCTCCAGAATTTTGGGTATTCTGTTTAGTTATCTAATCTCCACCTATCCACATCAGTGTCCCCTTTAGTGGCCTAAACTCCACATATCCACATTGGTGGCCACTTTGGTGGTCTAATCTTAACATATCCATTTTGGTGGCCCCTTTAGTGGCCTAACTTCCACCTATCCACATCGGTGGCCTCTTTAGTGGCCTAATATTGACATGTCCACATCAGTGGCCCCTGATGCTCTTATAAGCTGACTCTGCTAATCAAACTATAAGAGCGGTAGGAGCTATTGATAAACTTGTCAAATTAAAATTTTAAACAATTCTTGACTTCCAGAACAGCTAGTTAAATTTTAATGGATTGTTTTTCTTGTCTCCTACTCCCTTACATGCAGTAGCTCCCTAATCATAAGCAGATGACCAGACCTTCCGTTTTCCTCAGATGCATCTTGAAGCAGCACCAACATATAGGCACCAAAGCAATTTTCCTAAAGGCCACATTTGACACTTTGTGGCCGGTCTCCACATAAGGAGTATGTCTGCCAGCACTAGAACCCAGGTCTTTCAACTTCCAGTGCTGTTTCTAGTACACTGTTCAATTTATCAATGGTCCCTGCTGATGGCACAGTTTAATTATCTGCTCTAGAATTTTGGATATTCTGTTTAGTTATCTAATCTCCACATATCCACATCAGGGGCCCCTTCAGTGGCCAATTCCCCCTACTCAATACCTCCATTGGCTCCCTACCACCTCCAGAACACAGCACAAATTTCCTCTGCAGGGCATTTAAAGTCCTTCACCCCATTTCCCAACACATACGCTTCAGTCAAGTGACATTGGGCTCCTTGCTGTTCCATGACCAAGTATTCCATCTCTCAGCTCTGGGTATTTTCTCCAGCTGTCACTCTCCATAGAGGGTTCTCCCTCCTCAGCTTGGCCTACTAACTTCCCTAGATTCTTTCAAGTCTCAGCTAAAAAGCCCCGTTGTACAAGGAGCCTTTCTCAAATCCTGCTTTATCCTAGTACCTTCCCTCTGTTGACCATTTCCTATTTATCTGTGTATGGATCATCTGTACACATTTGTTTACATTTTTGTCTCCATCAATAGACTGTGAGCTCTCTGGGGTTAGATGCTGTCTTTTGATTTTCTTTGTGTCCCCCTGTGCTTAGCACAGTGCCCTGAGACAAAACTGACTTGTATTGATTGTCAACTCCTCATCCAGGGGCTATTAGAAATATTACGTAACTAAAAAGAATCAAGTTTAATAAAACATCCATTAAGAGGTCACAAAACCAGCCTACTTCCTAAACACTTCGTACTAGACAGTTTATGATCTGCTCCAAATTCAGAAGCTCTGAAGAGGACGCTGAGTTTCTTTGGTTCTTCGTGGGCCATTCTCACTCCAATCACTCATTTATGGATGAGGCAAGGGATGATAAGGTAATGAAGACAAACTCTTTCACTATGTTGCCTTTCTTTCTCCTTCCTCAATCTCTACGTACTTTAAGATCAGTACTTCCTGTTTCTGATGGTGGAGGAAGTCTATCATATCCCCCATCAAGAAATCATCAAGGAAAGATATCTTTATTTTTCTGTCTTATGTTCCTGGAGGTATTTTCGCTAAAAGTTACAGCCTCCACTTATATTCCTAGCTTTCTGTATATTTGTGTCTTTTCCTTCTAATAAATCGTGATCATCTACTTTCTCTCTAGGTCTTTTCTATAACTGACAATGGCATGTGTGTTTCACTATTATGTTAGTTTTTAGAACTGAGTTCTTAATGCAGAGTAGTTATTTGATGGACCTAATTCTCATTTTGATGAACATTCATTTCACATCCTTGCCTTTGAACTAAAACTTACCCAATATTACCAATACATATTTTAATTCTGCATGCTTTGCAAATTTGCATTTGCATTTTCAAAGAAAGACCTGTAAAACTGTGAGTCATTGGGTACAATCTGCCAGATTCACTATTGCCAAAACAATAGAGGCAAGTTCATGAGGCTCACAGAACTTGTGTAAAGAACCATATGTCCATATGAAGAGCCTTGCTAACAGCATGCTGCCTTTACCTATCACCGAAAAGAAAACTAAATAAAATGTAAGCAGTAAAAAAATTTGACCTAACCAAAGGGTAGCATCCTTGCAAGGTCCAGTCTCCCAAAACCTGCTAACCTTCTAACCTTTACTACAGAGGGAGTGAGATTAGGCACCAGGAGATTCCTAGTAGACTAAGCACCTTTAGAAAGGGGTCTGTAAATTTTTTTTCTCTGTAACCACAATACTTTGTGTTTCATAAAGGTTTATTAAATTGAAATGAATCACAATGCTCTATACATAATGCTTACTATGTGTTTAATTGAAGGAAAATGATTCATTCTAATAGATTTGTTGCCAGAAACTTCATAACAAGAACAAGAAATAATATAGGAACACAAAAATGCTTAGGAGAAACAAAAAAAAATTGAGTTACCATTAATTAACGTCACATGTGATCCAGGGCTTCCTCCCCCAGAGGACTCTAGGCTTAGACAGAGCATGTCTGATGCTAGGGACCTGACTCAAAGGGGCAATGCTTTTTTCCTTTGATTCATATTCCCACCCCGAAGTAAAACTCTTGGAAATTTCTATGTAGGAGTTATATGGGGGAAGTGCTATTGTGCTGGTGAGGCAAAGATTAATTACTCTCTTTCTGTATCCTTATCCTTGCGAGGGAAGCACCATTCTTCCCTAGTAACTTCAGTATCCTATGATGTTGGAAAATGCTCAAGGCTTCACCTTAAATATCATCTCTACCTTTTCCAAGCTCCATCAAATCTGCTAAACTTATTTTTCCAGGGGATTCCAGGTTCACATGCTTCTCACTGCCCTTGCCAAACTGATGAGCAGACCCAAGATCTAGGCTGAAAAACAGAAGTCAGAACATCCACATGGATCAATGGGCAGCTAGACAGGCAGGACACACACTAGCCATTTGTTGGTCAAGTGTTCATGGCCATCTCCCCACATTGGGCAATAGAGGAACATAGAGACAACAAAAATAGCTAGGAGACTTTCCATATCATTGAGTCACCTCCCCCATGCTGGGCTTGGTCACCATAGCAAGGCAAAAACAAGGGTGGAGGTCCTCTAGTTAGCTTCCTATGAATAAGCCAGGGAACTTAGCATCTGTAGTTCATAGCCCTAGGACCTAATATACAGAACTTACAATCACTCCCCCTATGGAGTCATATCAAACTGATTAATACAGATTGAAATAAAATAGAGGTCCAATTAATTGTCTATCATGGTGAACAAAATCAAAAGAACAATTTATATGATAAAAAGAATGTTAGGAAGAAAAACCATTTTGAAAGAATTGAGAATTCTGAGCTGTGAAATGACCAGATTCCGGATGACTAAAGTTGAAGCATGTTACAGAGTTGATGGCAGAAGCAAGAGGCTGAACGAAATATACATATTTTTGGAGAAGGCCCACGTGGATATTCGTGTTGACAATTTATGAAATTATGAAATGGAGGCAAGTGTATCTGATTCTTTGGGCACTCACTGAGAAAGACCATGATTGGCAATGGGAAATGGGGCAAACACAGCACACTTCATGAGAGAGGCTATGGGGACAAAAAAAGCCATAAAGGTAGAGACTAGAAGCAAGAAGTGATACAGAGGCGGATGGTGGAGTAGGGACAAGAGATGGGATGGTAAAGAAAAGTGGCAGTGGGGAAGAGGATGGAGGGTTGGGGGTGGGCAGAGAATATGATTCATAAAATCATGAATTAGAGTTGGGAGCACTCAGCATTGATGGATATGGAAAGAGGAGCTTAAAGTCAAGTGCAGTTGGGGTCTCAAGGCAAGAAGAAAAGATTTGGAATAGTGATTGTGGAGAATGTGCTAGGGAATCAAAAGATGGTAAATCATGGGGCTGATACCCAGCTGCCTTTAGATTACATGAACTTATAGCAGAACTAGTCATCTAACAGTGATGGACAGCTTGGGAGGAGGAGTTAGGGTAGGACTTAGGGTACTTCACATGACCATAAGCCCTTGTTTCATTACCTTGGCAATAACACAATATCTTGGAACAAGATTTTTTTTTTCGCCCCAAAAGAACTTTTTCTTCAGTAAGTCTTCATGGTTAGCTAGTTTTCCTGTTTTCTCATTAGCTTCTTTTGCCAAGTGGTAGAGAAATACTACTGATAATGTCACAACCTGAAATCTAAGAAGCCATTTCCCACAAAGTCAGCTTTTCTAAAGTAACTATATCAATCATGCAAATGGAAGGTGCGCTCTCATGGTGCCTTATGACCTTTTCCTTTCCCCTGTCTGTGCCTACAAAATGAAACACACAAAAAAAGTTGATCACAGATAATTACTAATTATTTTTGACCCTCTTGTCACTGTGCCTGCTCCGGCCATTGTCGGATTTTGCAGCATTACTCCCTCCCTGCCTCTACCCCTTATCACCCCTCATATCTCACTGCCTTTTAATTCAGTCCACTTGGCTTGATCTGGAGCATGCCTGATAGGTTTTTTTCCCCTGAGTATAACCAAGTGAAAAGATCTTTGCTGACTTCTGTCTCTGGAAAAGAAATAAAGCA
The DNA here is from genome assembly GCA_028658325.1 of Potorous gilbertii. Lineage (NCBI taxonomy): Eukaryota > Metazoa > Chordata > Mammalia > Diprotodontia > Potoroidae > Potorous > Potorous gilbertii. The sequence goes on along the minus strand of CM053774.1, from coordinate 6,878,824 downwards.
CACCCATGTGATCTAGGATGAGCTGCATGTAAAATGAGCCAGCATCTTCTGTGCATAAAGATGAGTGAAACTACTGTAATGCAGTAAGTACTTCACAACAGAGTGAATGACAAGGTAGCAGTATCTCTAAAAACAAATAATGAGTAGACTATCTAAATAAAGACATTAAATAGCATCAAAACTCAGGCAGAACATAATGGTAGTGTTGGTACTACCTTTCTAAATTTCACATATATAGCCTTCCTTTTGTTTTGCAAAATTTCAATCCATTACCCAGAACCCCAAGTCCTGGAATCACACAGAATGGGTCCAATAGTGGGGACCGAACCCAAAACATCATTAACTCTTTAGTTTCTGTTGATCCCTTCCAGTTTAGTTTTCTGATATTTCAGAATATAGGTCATATCTAGATTTCCACAGGTACAGGGAAAAGGATCTCCATTTCCTATACAAGCATTCAAGTTAATTAACGGATTTATCAGGTACAAGACAGTCTTTATTTCATTCCACAGATACAGAAGACATGGAGGATTCACAGGAGCTCATAAAAATTTCAGAAAACACATCCAAGGACTCAATAACCTGTAAACAATTGCTAAAATTCCTTTCTTGTTGGTGGGTCCCACTTTTCCATGGGATACATATTTAAGGCCTCTGGTTTTTAGACACTCCTCAGAAGGGAACTGAACTTGGGGCCTCCAGAAAGACAAAACTTCAACATTACTGAGTTCTTTGTTATATCCCATAGAGATGTCATATAAACATTTAGCTTACTATGAGAGCTTGGATTCTCAGAGAAGAGAAACTAACTAGTTTCTGACAGGTAAACCACCTTCTTATTGAACCCACACTATCTTTAAATCACTGGATGCCAGAGTGCAAAGTACCAATTTCTCGCTTCTTTAGTTCCTTTTCATGGCTTCTCTCACCATTGGAACCACACATGGAATCTTTTTCTCCTGTCAAGAGCTGCAGTCCTTGGAAACTTCTCCTTCTCTTGATAAAAGCCTGAATCTTACAACTATGGGATTTGTGGTCACTCACAAGGAAAACCCAAAGGCTAGTACTGCCCAGGAAAAATCCTTTCTCTGGACTTACTGCAGAATTCTGAAACTTGGGACTACTAGAGACACTATTCTACCCCTTCTGCATTCTTGGGATTTTTCAGAAAGAAAGAGGAAATAAGGGGAGAAGAAGGATAAATAACTGAGCCACAAAGGGTGCCCCTTTCTAATAGAATCTGTCCTTTCAATGGTCTAGAACCATTAATTCAATTTTGGAGGAGCCCCCAGCAATAAAACTCATCCTCTAAGAAGTGTCAAAGAGTAGCTCTCAATCAATCAATTCATCTTGGCCTAAATTTCAGATACTGAAAATTCTTCAGCTATCTTATGATCACAAAAAGATGTTAATGGATATGTCCACACCCTCCTTAGGGAGATGCTTTCAAAGTCCCTAAGAATAGTACAGCCCAGACTCAACTGGCTGGCTGGTCAGACACAAAGTCTATCTAATTGTATTATCCCATAGGCCAGTGGTCCCCAAAGTGGAAGACTCATACTCTAGAGTATATTTAAGACAATTTATTGGACCATAGAAAGAAACAGAGGAGTAGACAGTAACACCCTCACTTGTTTGCTAGTATTTAGCATATTGAAAAATACTACAGATGTAGTACAGTACCTCGTTCTGGTTAAGTGGACTTACAGAATATATTATCTAGTACCAACTGAACTAGCTCTCACAAAAGAAATGAATAGCTTAAAAAGACTCCTACTTAGAAACTGGAGATTGAGAATAAAATAATTTGAATACAAACAAACAAGGAAATGACAAAACTCATACTTCATTTTGTAAAATTGAAAACCAATGTGGATTAGAATAAGAAGAAAAGTCTTTGCCAAAAGTCTTCTATCCAAGATATATATGAGATACAAACATATAAGATCTGTATTGAGGTCTGGACTGGGTATAAAAAAAAGGAGGAGAATGAGATGAAATCACTTCAAATGTAGATTAAAGGAGATAACGTGTAAAGCACTTTGCAAACCTTAAAGCTCTCTATAAATGCTATCTACTGTTATTATTACTAATGCTGTTTTCCTTTCCTTCTCCACATTTTTTCTTCATAAGGAAGAAAAACAGAGGGAAAAAGGAGAAAAAATTATGAAGTTATGATGGAGAAAGCAACAAATAGCAATCATACTCATGAATGTAAACAGTATGAACTCAACCATAAAAGAGAGGAGAGTACCAGAATGGATTAGAAAGCAGAATCAAACAATCTGCACTCACAAGAAACACCTGAAACATTAAGAAATGCACAAAGTTAAAACGAGAGATTGAAGCAGAAATTATTGTGGTTCACGTGAAACCAAAGCAGCCAAGTGGCAATCATGATCTTGGGCAAGAATAAAAATAATTAAAAGAGATAAACAAAAGAACTACAAGGTTAAAGACATCATAGATAATGAAGTATCAGTAATTAATATGTTCACCAAATAGCATATTATCTAAGTACTTAAGAGAAAGAAAATTGAACTACGGAAAGAAATAGACAGCAAAACTATAATATTGGATAATTTTAGTGCACTCATTTTGCTAGATTTGTAAGGGAAATCTAATAAAAAGATAAACAAGTAAGAGCTGAATAGAATTTTAGAAAAGTTAGATATAACAGATACCTATCAATTACTGAATGCGAATCAAAAAGAATAAACATATCTTTCAGTTTTTCCTGTCATTTTTGCAAAAATTGACTATGTTCTAGGGAGGGAGTTAGTAAACTTTGGCCTGCAGGCCAAATCTGGTCCATCACCTGCTTTTGCATAACCAACAAGCTAAGGAGAAGGTGTGTTTTTTACATTTTTAAATATAATAAAACTTTATTTTAAAATGTAAAATTCTTAGCTCATGAGCCATACAAAAATAGGAAATGGGTTGAATTTGGTCCTTGGGCTATGATTTGCCAACTTCTAATCTAGAGTATAAAAACTTTTAAACAGAGGCAGAAGACTAGAAATATAACATGCAACAGTTACTGACCATGATGCAGTAAAAATTATAATAAAGAAAGAGGAATTTGAAGAAAGGCTTTAAATATAAGTGAAGACTAAATAAAATGATGCTGAATTATGTGTGAATGAAAGAATAAATCAAAGACACTAGATCATTTTATCAATAAAATTATAATAATAAGAAAATATACTTTTGTAGTATGGCCAAAACAATTATTTATAAAATTTATATCACTAAACGTTTTATCCCCTCAAAAAAAACCCAAACAATGCAAGCATGCAAGGCATGCAATTCAAAATGTAAAAAAGTAACACTTCACTTTCGCAAAAAATAACTGAGCTACCTACATAGAAATTCTGAAAATCAAAGATGATATAAACAAAACTAAAAACAAAAAATATTGATTTAATGAATAAAATAAGAAAGTGTTTTTAAATTAATAAAGTAAAGATTCCATTAGCTAGTTTGGTTTTCAGTAGCAGAGAGAAGAAAGCCAAATTGTCAAAATCAAAAATGAAAAAGTAAAATTCACAAACATAAAAAGGAAATTAACATAATTATTGAAAATTATTCTGCCCATTTATATGCCAACAAAACCGATAAATGAAATTGATGAATATTTGCAAAATTATCAAATACCCAGATAAACAGAATAAGAAAGAGAATTTAAATTACTCAGTCTCAAAAAATGAAATTTAATAAGTTATAAATGACCTCCCAAAGAAAAATCCCCAGGGTCACTTGGATTTACAAGTGAAATCTATCAGACACTGAAAGAAAATCTCCAACGTTCCATAAATCATTTATGGGAAAAAGAAAAGAGAAAAATAGGGATTCTACCAAACTCCTTCTGCAAGCCAAAAATGATCTTGATAACCAAGCCAGGAAAAAAGCAAGCAAAGAAAGAAAACTATAGACTGATACCTGTAATGAATATAGAAAAAAAATATTGAATAAAATATTGGGCATGAGACTACAATAAAATGTCAAAAAGGTTATACAGTATGACCAGATCTGATTGATGACAGGAATGCAGTGTTGGTTCAATAGTAAGAAACACAGTAAACCATATTAATAACAAAAACAATAAAAACCGCATGGTTTTATCAGTAGATACAGAAAAGACTATTAATGATATATACCTATTAAAACCCTAAAAAACATAAAAATAAATTAATCTTTCCTAATATGATAAACAGTATCTATCCAAAACTACAAGTCAGTTTTATCTATAAGGAAAAGGGGGAAGGAGGAGCATGGCAGAGACCTTTCCAGCAAGATCAAGGGTAAAGCAAGGCTATACACTATTACCATTTTTGTTTGATATAGTGCTAGAGTGCTAGCCATCGTAATAAGAAAAGATAAAGAAATTATTACTTTGGACAAATGATAGGATAGTTTACTTAAAGAGCCCTAGATATTTAAAAAATATGTAAGATCAAGAGCCATTCTCTAACATATAGATGGTCAAAAGGTATGAACAAAAAGTTCTGCAAATAAGAAAAACAATCTATAAACAACTATATTGAAGAATACTCTAAATGTCTAATAATTTGATTAAGACAAATTAAAATGATTCTAATGTCTTGTACTATATCCAACAAACTGGCAAAGATGACAAAATCTGGAAACAATCAGTGTTGAAAGAGCTGTTCATTGTTAGTAAAGATGCAAAATTAATCCAAACTTTCTCGAAAACAATTTTGAATTAGGTAAAAAAAATAATTAACCTGCTTATATCCTTTGATCCCACTATCTCACTACTAGATATAGTACGGCATAAAAGAAAGATCTCACATATAACAAAATATTGATACAAGTGTTCTTGTGGTAACAAAATAAAAACCTGAAAACCTAGGAAGTGTTCATCAATTGATAATAACTGAGCAAATTGTAATATATAGATATAACAAAATATTTCCAAATGTTTTCATTATAACAAATGTTTTCAAGAAATGGCAAATATGAGGATTTCAGAGAAACATAAGACTTGCAAAGAACTAGCACAGAGTGAAGAAAGGAGAACACTATACAGACCTTAATAACGTAAAAAAAAACCATAAAATGCTTCTAAACTCATAAATTTGAATCACACAACTTGTTCCCAGAGGAATACAGGCATGGGATGATGTAAATATTGTCATCCATAATTGCTTTGTCAGCTGATTTTTTCCTCACTGTCTCTTTTTCCCTCTAGACCAAGGGATGCCTCTCAGCTCTTGACCTAGCCAGGCATTAACTGGGTTCAGTCTTAGGAGATTCTAGTCCCTAAGGAGAAAGGATCTTTTTCTTGCATCCTTTCCCTCTTTATATATCATACCTTGTGACAAGGAAAATCACTTAAAGCTTGTATTTTGCCTTATGTCTCAGGTCTCTCCAAAAGAGAAGTGTGAAAGTATCTAAATCAAGTAAAGGACAGCTATTAATTTCCTCCACACAAAAGAAATGCTGAAGACAAGCAACTCACAAGCCTGCATTGACAAAAATGTAAAACCCAAAGCATCAACTTAATAACTATGTTTTACTCTCTCAGGAAAGTGGGACTTGGACATCAAAGCATGAAAATTTTTTTGTAACTACTGCAATGATATTTTACTTTCACCTCAGCTCTGTACTATGTAAACAATTCTTTCGAGACCAGTGTCTTCTGACAAAGTCAGGTCATCGGTTGATCTTATCCTGTTTTCAGTGGCCATATTTTCTAAGAGAAAGGGAGGAAAACAATATTTATTAAGCATTTACAATGTGTCCATCACTGTACTAAGAACTTTACAAATATTATCTCACTTGATCCTCACCATAACCCTGGGAAGTAGGTGCTATAGTCCCTATTTTATAGATGAGGAAACCGAGGTAGACAGAAGCTAAGTAATTTGCCCAGGATCACATAGCTAAGTAAGATTCTGAGGCTAGATTTTACCTCAGGTCTTCCTGACTCTAGGTACAATGCCCTATCCACTTCACCACCTAGTTGCCTCTATGGGCACTTAAATGTTTCTTGTTGCAGCTGGCAATGTTGTTGCTATCATTGTTGTAGGAGGGCACACTCCGATAAGACTTATGAAGATGAAACACAAGGTACATAACAGACTGTGTGAGTGCCATCTAAGGACCCACCTACTAAATTCAGAACAGCTCATCCTCTGAGTTGGTCAGACCATCCATAGCATTGTCAGGGGACCATCTAAAGCTATGAAATTACAAGTGCTCCAAAACTGAAGTTAAAATAATGTCCTCATTGCTATTACTATTGCATGTATAGAGCTGGCGCATCAGAAAGGCAGCCAATCCATAACTTTTTAGTATATTTTGTACCCCAAAGTTCTTCCTATTATAGTTAAACCATTCATCATGTACATGGTTCAAAGCAGTTAAACTAAACACAAAAAGACCAGTTAACATGAGAATCAGGGAGTGAATGGGAAATGGGAAACCATCTCTCCCATTATAATCCAGATATCTGACAGGTGGGTCTTTACCTTCCAGCCTTCCTTAAGAAAAGGCAGCTAGCCTGATGAATCTGATGCAAGGAGGGGCCTGAGGGAATAGGGCATGAAGGGAGATGCTGTGGTCAGCTTGTCCCCATGGCAACAGCAAAGAGCCACCAGCCCTTTGAAATAGATTGATGGTAGCCCCTGCCCCCTCTGGTGGTCATATAGTGTCATGTTAGCCCTCTCTACACCCAGTCAAGACAAGGAAAGACTCAAACTTGAAGCTAACAGTAAGAAGGCCAAGCATGTGTTTATTCATTCATTAAACAAACATTTGTTAAATGTCTTTTATGTGCACACCACTGTGATGGGCACTGAAAGAAATTAGATAAGTCATAGTCTCTGCCTTCATGGAATTAACAGTCTAGCAGAGGTTTAAGACACTTATACACTTAGCTCTGATATGTAGCATTACATAAGTACATTAGATAGTACATTTTGTCACAAAGCAAAGTTAGATATTAGGTTCCTGGGGACCACTGGATGGGGATGGGGTCATGTTATTGGAGATCCCAGGCCTAACTAAATGCTTAGACTAGATTTTTGACCAATCTATTACAGAATAGATAAAGTCATTGCCCCCACAAAGGATACTATGGTAACCAGGGGGATCTTAATCTGGGGCCCATATATCCTCAAGAAATCTGTGGATAGATTCCAGGAGATTGCTGAACTTGGATAAGAAAAGTATACATATATATTTTAATACATTTGATGTCCTTTGTAATCCTATAGATTTAATTTTATGCACTTTAAAATATTATTCTGAGAAGGGGTCCATAAAACAAAAAAGGTTAAGAAGCCCTGTTCTAGGAGAAGCCTTCTGCCTCTGCCAGGCTGACTGACCTAGCGTTTCTAGAATAAGAAAAGCAATCATTCTGAGTACTTGAGGGTTCACAAGGGGGTAGGTATTGCATTATTATTCACATTTTACAGATGAAGTCATTGATACTCAAAAGAGACCATAGATTTGGAACTGCAAAGGGACCCTGAAGTCCAGCCCCATCATTTCACAGATGAGCTCCAGAGAGGTAACTGACTTCGCCAGTATCACTTAGGAGCAGAGCTGGGATCACACCCAGGTCTTCCAGCTTCACATAGAGCACCACAAAAGATTAAGTGACTTGACCAGAGTCACACAGGTGAAAATTGGGAGAGCTGAGTCTTAGAACACAGATCATGTAATTCTTGGTCTAGCAGAGTCTGTTTTGTTTTTCTGTTGAAGCACAATAGCCTCCCTAGAGGGGGTTGAATTTCAGAATAGGTACAACAAAATGCCCAGGAATTTTTCCTGTCCTCTTGAGCACCCCAAGCAGCAAAAGTCCAGCAAAGCATCTCTGTTCATTAGCTGGGGGGAAATTTAACTATTTTAATTAATTGTTTTATCAACTTAAGGAGACAACCTAGTACAGTGCAAAGAATACTGAATTGAGAACTGGGAGGCAAGTCACAGTTTGTGTGACTTGAGCAAGTCACAATCTGCTTGGGTTTCAGTTTGATCATCTATGAAAGGAAGAGATTGGACTAGGGAGTTTCTGAGGTCCATTCCAGCTTTGGTTCCCAAGTATTCAATGAATGGCTCCTGTATACCAAGGGTTATCATATGTCCTAAAGCCAATGAAAGATGCCAACAATGCCATGAATCACACTGTTCCAGGCTCCTCTACTTTTCCCTTCCCCCATGGAAGACGCAGCCAAACCTTTCCTTTCTCATCATGATGCTTTCTTCAATTATTCCAATCTACACTGATCTCCCTTCCCTGAATTCCTCCTGACCTCAGAGTCAGGGCCACACAGGGTAGTGTGCAACTGTTTTATAATTGTTCCATGTTTTACATGCCCAACAATATTATAAGATTCATGCGACTAGGGGGAGCCTGTATCTCCCTCACCCCCAATCAGAGTTTGGGGGGCGCATACATGCTTAATCAACATTTGCAGATTAAGTACAATCCAATTTTTACCAATGGAAAATTCAATTCGATTTAACAAGCATTTTTAGAGTGCCTACATGCCAGGCCTCAGTGCCAGAGAAAAACAAAATCCAACAACAGTTCTGGCCCTCAAAGGTCTTATCTTCTAACTAGGAAGAAGCAATGTGTACACAGGTAAGTGTATAAATATAAAAGTAACTAACAATGGGCAAATCAGGAAAGTCCTCCCGTAAGTGCAGCCTAATAACTGAGTTAGGATTTGAAGGAAATTAGAGATTACAAAAGGTAGAGAGGTAAAAAGAGGGAACACTTCAGAAATGGAGGGCCAGCTGCACAAATGCATGAAGGCAGGAGAGGAATTAACATATATGTCAGAACTTAATTGTAGGCCTAACTCAGGGATTATTTTGGTGAGAATGGAAGACAGTAAGTGGGCCCCCTATCTGGGGGCCAGAATGTGTGATATATGCATGCTGTTCTAGGAGCCTCAGACCTGTTTTCCTACTGAGGCTAAAGAGAATCCTCCCAGAATAATATCTTTTTGAAATTTACCTTCAAAAGAATAAGGGTAAAAGTCTCATTATTGATCCTCCTACCTAAAATTATTCTCCTCCTTCAACGGAGATTCTTGTTGAATAAGCATAAAGGGGCCCTAGGGGAACGGGAAAACATCTCTCTTGGTGCAATAGAAAACACAGTGAGCCCAGACCTCCGTTTTCTCATCTGTAAAATGGGGGTATTTATAATAACTGGCATTTATGTACTAAATTAGGGAACCTAGTGGACTACAAGCAACCAAAAAGATGTTGGTCTGCATTAAGAGAGTCAGAGGTTCCATGATGAGGGAAACGTAGAGGATTGTGTTAGTTCTTAGGCACCACAGTTTAAGAAGGACTTTGATAAGCTAACAACCATTCAAAAAAGGACAACTGGGATGGCAAAAGACCTTGAGACTATGTCATATAAGGATTGGTTGAAGGAACTGGAGATGTTTAGCCTAGAGAAGGAAAGTTATGAGAGGGGGAGAGAGAAAAGATATGGGTTGAGGAAGGAAGATAGTTGTCTTCAAGCATTTGAAGGGAAGTGAGACAGAATTGGAGCTAGCTTTCTTCTGCTTGATCTCAGAAGGCAGAACCAGGAGCAATGGGTGAAGTTACAAAGAGGTAAATTTATGCTTGAAGTCAGGGAAAACTTCCCAACAATTGGAGTTGGCCAAAAATGAATCATATTGCCATGTTAGAGGATGGACTCATTGAAAGACTTCAAGCAGACAGTAGCCAACTATTTGTTAGGTATATTAGAGTGGAAATTCCTTCTATGTATAGATTAGACTAAATGACCTTCCAACTCTCAAATTCTGGGATTTCTGCAGCATAGAGAAGTCCTTACACATCTGTTGGAACCCCTGTGTCAGATGTATGAGAGGACATTGAGTAGAGTACCACAAGATAGGCAGACACAGATGATTTTTGATGGTGGTACACTGGAGCCAGCTTAAACCAGCTCAGAAGAGCCAATTATTATATTTGCAGGGTGAATGTTTAAACCCCAGCAATGGCAAATTCAAAAAGAAAATTAGTACATATGATTTATGGCTTATTAGTTGTCTAAGGTTAAGAAAGTGATGGAGAAAATATTCATAATTCTGACTAAACTAAAAGTACATTTTTGTTCAACATTTGCCAGCATATACTTGGTCTTGATGTGCATCATTTGAAGAGACTCTAGTATGAATGCAATCCTTTGGAGTCTGGAAAGGAACTCCCTCCACCGATGAATGGTGGTATAGGAAGGCACTAGAATTAGGACTTGATAGTTTCATGGAACTTTTTCCTCACTGACATTCTGCTCTGACATTCTGTGACCTTTGAACCTCCCAAATTCCCAGCTTGACACATCGATCTCAGGACCAGTACTCATCTGCTTAAGATCAGAGAAAAGCAAACATAAAAAGGGTAATTCAAGCTCAAGTTCTGGCTTCACTAGGTGAGGATATGTGCTTTATATGTAATGTACTCAAAGCACAAGACCTTCATCCCTGAGGTGAACATAGCTAGAAGTAGTCCCAAGTTACCACATGGCTGACCAAAACTAGAAATGGTAATTCAGCATACTTCATGGGATAGCTGCTACCACATAAGGAAATTAGTCTGTAAAGGGCTATATAAACACAAACTAATATCATTCCAGTACTCTTGTAAACCCATGGTCTACACCATTTCCTTAGCCCTGAGACTACAAAGTTTCTGGAACACGTTCATGACAAAAACATACAGCTAATGAGCTCTCCTAGGGCTCCTGAGTCCTAGGGGCCATAGTTCTATTTACTACCAGGTACTAGCAGTATTCTGAAAAAAGCAGGATATTGTTGACAGAAAGGAAGGAGAAAGGGAACAAGTATTTATATAATGCCTGCTGTGTGCCAGGTACTGTGTTATTTTTTTCCAAATATTATTTTATTTAATTGAGAAAGGAGGAGAGTGAAGTTAGCCCAGCACTCTTATGTTCAATGTGAGCTATAAATAACATGGCAGTAAGAATTGAATTTTGGACTTCCTTTTCAAAGCTAAATACAGATATTGGTCTTTTCCAAAAGCAGACTTGTTCTAACGGCCATGTTGTGGAAGGAGAACTAGATGAAGAGGAAAAGAGAATGTCAATGAGAAAAGATGGTGGATAAAATTAGCAGAAACAGCCTCCAAACTCCCAATCATTCAATTTTTGGGTTTGAGTGGTTGGTGGGTGGGTTGGTTTTAAGGGAGTTATGATTTTTGCTTTTACGCCATAATCATTTCCTAACTCTAACCCCTTTATTGAACACTCTCTTGTAACCAAGCAAAACCATTAAGCCAAGCAAGGGACACAGCACATGTGACATTCTATCCATTATTCCCTACTCTTTTACTAAAAAGGAAACATCTCATCCTCTATCCTCAGGTAACCTAGATTAGTCATTAAAACTAAATCCATTTTAGCATTGTTTTCATTTACATTATCATAGTTGTAGCCATGGTTTCCTGGACTCTCAGTGCATATAGCACTGCCATGGAGATGAAAGACTAAAGCAGATGGTACTTTAGAGCTTACTGGTTGATGGTGTCTTTAAAACTTGACTCTGCAGGACTATACTTTTGGAGAAATATGGCAGAGAGAAATCAGAGGAAAATTTGTTTTCCATCTTATATCATAGGAGTGGATAGGGTCAAGTGCTGCCAGTGATATCTGTATGCCTCCTGCCCTGAGTTCTCCCTCTAAGACTTTGATGGGCTTGTGTTACTAGACAGCGATTGAAGATGTGAAATGCCAAAAGACTTCTGAGAGCTAAGAGTGATGGCTGGTGAGACACTGGAAACAATGAAAAGAAGAAACGGTTCATTGGATAGCAAGAAATCAGTTGCTTATACTGCCAGCTTCTCACTTTAACTCCTCCCTCCCTTTTTGGAAAAGGGGTTGGGAACAGAACTCAGATGAGTTAGGAGGTTAATGGGGAACAGCTTCCTCACCTAGAATGGATGCAGGAAGATAGGGAGATGCCCACTGCCTATTTAGCCTTGTTGATCTCTACTTTTGGCTCATCATGCCTTCCTGATACCTCATAACTCCGATTGTTCCATCCATTAATAGCAGTCCAGGACTCAGTGGAAGGGGTCAGAAGAACAAGCATCCAGAGATCTGATGGCCTTGATCCAGCTCATTTGCATGGGACCACGGGGAGAACATATTCTGTCCCCATAAACCACAAAAGATGTCACTGACTAACTGATGATCTCTGGGATAGTTTCTTTCTGAATCTATTGTCACCGAAGCAGTACTATGCAGAGAACCTGAGTGCTCAGATTTATATTATTCCATGAGTCAGAAATTTTGAAATTCCTTACAAGATCAGTCCATTATCTTTTAACTTTATAATTTTGTAGAACAAATCAAAAGTAATTATCCTGTATACCAAGTGATCATTCCACAGTGACACAGATGGTAAAAGTGTCTATTATCACCTGTCTTCTAACAGGTCTCCCCATCCCCACCCCTAATTGCTTACCCCTTCTAATCCCCTATTTTTAAGGTCACCAGAAAAACATACCTTAGTTGGTAATCCTGTCATATTACTCCTCTGTTCCAAAATCTTCTGTTGCTCACTATTGTCAACTAAGTAAAGTTCAAATTTCTTTGTTTGGCATTCAAGATTCTATATAGTCTAGCACTATAGTCCCTTTCCCACTTTATCTTATATTACTATCATACACAATCTTCTTTAGACAAATTGAACTACTTCCAGCCCCTTCAAGCCCTTCACACAATTTGTATTTTCTGAGTAAAGTTTAATTGTGAATTTTAAAAAGTTGGTTAGTTTCTTTAATATGATGAATAAAAACAATGCCCTTTGTGATTACGCACAAGAAACCTGTTCACTTTTTTAAAAATGAATTGCTTTGGCATACACCCTAATAAAATGTGTTTTATACAATTTGTTCATTTATGCATTAAAATTATCTTTTTGTGTTTTATTCCCCTGTCAAACTACAAGGACCATAAGAATATTTCAACATTGTATCACTGTCAATGCTTAGCACAGTTCTGTGCACACAGTAAGCAGTTATTAAATGTTTTACAAATTAATAAAATGATAAATTATAATTGTTGTTCAGTTGTGTCCATCTCTTTGTGATCCTTTTGGGGTTTTCTTGGCAAAGTGGTTTGCCATTTCCTTCTCCAGTTCATTTTACAGATGAGGAAACTGAGGTAAACAGGGTTAAGGGACTTGCCCCAGGTCCCACAGCTAGTAAATGTCTGAGGCAGGTTTTGAACTCAACCTTCCTGATTCCAGGCCCTTCCCTCTATCCACTGTACCACCTAGCTGCCCCAAAGCAATCCCTAAATGAAAGTGGCTGTTGCTTTTATCCCTTGGAAATAGCCTAGTTAGGTTTAAAACCCAAAACATCAAGTCGCATCTTGCGTTTGACTCTTACCTATTTGGACCCAGACAGGTCCTCAGGTAACTTCCTTGGATTAATCCTCTAACTCACAGATCAGAATACTGCTGGGAGAAATTTCTATCAGAAACCAAATCATAAAC
>CM053774.1:6844585-6864807 GCA_028658325.1 Potorous gilbertii | reverse complement strand
TCACTTAACCCCAATTGCCTCATCCTAGGTCATCTCCAGTCATCCTGATGAATATCTGATCACTGGATTCACACGTCTCTGGAGGAGAAGTGAGGCTGGTGACCTGCATATAGCCCTCCCTCTCTCAAAACAAAGTCAAGTGCAAGTCATGTCATCATTTATCTGATGGCATGGTCTTCTTCAGCAACGAAGGACAAACACACACACACACCCAACAACACTAGGAGGAATGGTCTAAGTGGAATACTAAGTAGGGTGGTATGCCTGGAAAAGCCACTAGGTGGAAATCTAAGCTCAAGTAGTCACAGCTTACTGGGCATATTAAAATGTAACTCCTATCCTGGTCAAGCTTCTGCATAGACAGCACTCAGAGCTTCAGCTATTTCACCATAATCCTGACACATGCATGAAACCCCCGAGTTTGCCAGTCTTAGATTTTCCCATTACTTTCTGAGGATGCTCTGTCCAAGGATACAAATGATTCAAGTTACTATCTCCTAAACCTCTTATGCTTTGGACCCCATATCAATAATATTCTGATCGCTTTTTTTCCATCACACAACTCAAAAAGGATTACTTACTCACAAATAGATTAAAGTACCTCTACTACAATGGAACTGGACAAAATGATGGGTTAGAATCCTAAACCAGCTGCCTCAAAGTAGAGCCTGAAATCTCATCTCTACCTACCAGTCATTCACACCCAGTTTTCCATAGGCTCACACAAGAACCATGTTGGTAAAAACAAACAAATAAAAAACAACCACAATAAAAAATGCTAAAACGACAACCGAAAAAGACCTCCTTCTAAACATTTTTGTTTCAGAAGTAAAGTGGGAGGTTGTCTCTCTCCTTGCTCATCACATTCACCTTCCTGACTACTCCCATAAGGACTACAACTCAATACCTTCATATACTTTTCAGTGACCTTTAGCCACCAGGTAAGTGAAGCTTCTGCTGGATACTTTTACAATCTAGTCCCTGGAAGGTCTTTTCTCAGGGCCATCTTCTCTCATTGGCTTCTAGCAACAACCTCTCAAGTTCTTCCATATGGAATTGTTCACTATTAAGTGTCTCCTTATTATAATATTATGTGACATTAAAATGATCCATCATTCTACTTATGTTCCATGGCCAGGGAGCCATCCTAGCCCTGTGTTTTCTGTTGTTGTTGGGTTTTTTTTTGACACCTAAAAGACCCAGAAAACTGCAGGGATGTTGAGGACAACAGCTACTACTGGAAAGAAGTACTGCATCTGTCACTTATCACTCAATACACAGATAAGGAGTTATAGGAAGACACGGTGGTAATAACAGTGGTGTTAATAACAGTGACTGCAATGAGGAAGTTATATACTGAGTCTTAAACCTGATGCAAGAATTTTAAGTGTTGCCATGGAGAGATAAGCACAATAACACACTGTTGGTAGAGCTATGAAATGGTCCAACCATTTTGGAAAGGAATTTGGAATTATTCAAAGAATGTGACAACAATGTTCATATCCTTTTATCCAGAGAATTCACTGCTGGGCATATGCCCATAGGTCTACAATTAATCAATAAGTAAATACTTATTTAGTACCTAGTATGTTCTAAGCACTAGGGATACGAAAACAGGAAAAAGAGAGTCCTTGCCCTCAAAGAGTTTATGATCCAAAGTGGGAAGGGGGAGAGAGAGATAGAGCATGTAAACAAATATATGTAAAGCAGGTGAATCTATACAAAGAGGTGAAACCAAGATGGCAAATTAGGGGAAACCACCCAGCTGAACTTTTCCAACATTCCCTGCCAAACGACTTTAAAATAACACCTCAAATCAAATTTTGAAGTGGGAAAAACAACAAAAGATTGAAGTGAGACATTTTTCCAGTCTAGGAAAAGAGGTTGGCAGAAGATTGGCTAGATTACAACCAAAAATAACCTTTTGTGACACCAAGGTAGAGATCTATCTGTAGCCCATATGCATGGCAATGACCATAGTAGCAGCAGAAGCAGCAGTTTTGTGAGCTCATAGCCCAGAGTCAGTAAGAATGTAGGACAACTGGTCAAATAGATTACAGGGGACCCTTTTCTGGACCGTCACTGATTGATAACTCTATTGCCCATATTCAGAGTTGAAGTTCAAGGTGGAGAAGAGGGCTGATGGTGAGTCATAAGGGAGTAGATGCTCTTGTGACAGTTCCAAGGCAAAGAGAACTTTGGTGCTTGTGACTACAGAGGATCATGGGGCCTTCCTGAGTAAAGACCAGATCATTGACCAGTAGAGCAGTGATCACACCTCTCCCCAGATTGCACCATCTTGGAAGCAATAAAAACTTGCAGACTCCCAGAACTAGCTCTGAAAACAGCAGAACAATAAGGCCTGAAGCTTAGGACAGTGCTTAGTCACCCCCAGGTCATCAGGGCCTAACTTTAACATAAAGTACAAAGTCAAGAAACAGGCTGAAAAAATGAGTAAACAACAGCAAAAAGAACTTGACCATAAAAAATTACAACAGTGGTGAGGAAGACCAAGACATACACTCAAAAGAAGACAACAATGTGAAAACAGCTACAAACAAAGCCTCAAAGAAAAATTCTAATTGGGCCCCAACCCAACAAGAATGCTTAGAAGAGTATTGTTTTTTAAAAAAAAGAGAGATGAGTGGTAGAGGAAAAAGTGGGAAAATAATGACAATGATGTAAGAAAATAATGAAAGAGAAGTGACAGCTTGGTAAAAGAAGCACAAAAATTCACTGAAGAAAAGAATTCCTTGAAAAGCAGAATTGGCCAAATGAAAAAAACGTTACCAAAACTCACCAAAGAAAATAACTTCTTAAAAATTAGAATTGGGCAAGTGAAAACTAATGACTCCATGAGGCATCAAGAAACAATAAAATAAAGTCAAAAGAATGGGGAAAATAGAAAAAAAAGTGAAATATTTCATTAGAAAAATAACTGACCAGGAAAATAGATCAAGGAGAGATCATTTAAGAATTACTAGACTATCTGAAAACCATGATCAAAAAGAGCCTAGACATCATATTTCAAGAAATTATCAAGGAAAACTGCCCTGACATGTTAGATCTCTAGAGGGTAAAATAGAAATTGAAAAAATCTGCTGATCATCTCCTGAAAAAGATCCCAAAATGAAAACTTTTAGGTACATTAAAGCCAACTTCCAGAGTTCCCAGGTCAAAGAGAAAATACTACAAGTAATCAAAAATAAAGTATTTAAATGTTGTGGAGTCACAGTCAGGATCACACAAGATTTAGTGACTCCTGTGTTAAAGGAATGGAGGGCTTCAAATGTGATATATCAAAAGGCAAAGGAGCTAGAATTACAACCAAAAATAACCTACACAGCAAAACTGAGGGCACAAGCATATTAATTATGTTGAAATGATCTCCAAAAAGCAAATGAAGGGGTGAGAAAGAGGGGTGCACTGGGAGAAGAGGGACAGGAGAGATAGAGTGGTGCAAGAGGGCTTTTACACTGGAAGGGAAAAGGAATGGTGGTGGCAGGCAATGACTGAACCTTACATCAGAACTAACTCAAAGAGGGAAGAACATATATACTTACATAGTTGGGTATGGAAATATAACCTACCAAATAACGAAATAGAGGAAGGGGATAACAGAAAAGGAGAGGGTGAAAAAAATAGCATGAATTAAGAGAGGCAATGGGCAGAAATAAAATAGACTTTTGAGGAGGGACAGGATTAAAAAAGAGAGAGAGAATAAAAAGAAGAAAATACGATGGAGGGAAATACACAGCAATTAAAACTGTGGATGTGAATGGGATGAGCTCACCCATGAAATGGAGGAAGTTAGTAAAGGGGGTTTAAAAACCAAAAACATAGTAAGACCTAAATGAATTGATGCAAAATAAAGTGAGAACGTTAAGGAAAAAAGCAAGTTACATAAAGAATAAATAGGAAATAATTAAAAGAGGGAAAACAGTGGAATTAAAATGGGTTAGGGAAAGCTTCTTGTAGAAGAAGGTGAGGTTTTAGTTGGGACTTAAAGGAAATCAGAGAGGGCAGTAGTCAGAACGGAAGAAAAGAACATTCCAGAAATTAGGGCACCAAGAGAAAATACTTGGAGCTGAGAGATAGAATATCTTGTTCATGCCACTGTCCAGAGACTAATGTTGCTGGATAGAATAGTATGTGTTGGGTAGTAATGTATAAGGAGACTAGAACAGTGTTTTGTATTTGTCCTGGAGACGACGTTAAGCCACTGGAATTTGTTGAGTGGGCAGTGGAGGGGAAGGACATGATCAGACCTGAGTTTTAAGAAAATCATCTTAGTGGCTAAATGAAAATAGATTGAAGCAGAGAGAGGTGTGAGGCAGGCAGATTATTGCAGGTTATTGCAATAATCAGTGTGTGAGTTGATGAGGGCTTGCACGAGAAGGGAGAAGGGGGCATATTTAAAACATGTTACACAGGTGACATTAATAGGCCTTGATATCAGCTTGAATATAGGGGCAGCAGGAGAGAGATTGTGAGGAATCTAGGATGGCTCCTAGGTTGCAAGCTTGAGGGACAGTAAATAAGGAAGGTAGAAGAAGGGGAAGGTTTTGAGGGAAAGATAATGAGCTCTGGTTTGGACATATTGAGTTTAAGATGTTCACTGGATATCCAGTTTGAGATGTCTGAAAGGCAGGTGGAGACACAAGACTGGAGGTCAGGAGAGAGATTGGGGCAGGATAGATAGATTTGAGAATCATCAGCATAGAGACAGTAAATGATCCATTGGAGCTTGTGAGATCCCTAGTGAAGTGATATAGAAGGAGAAAAGAGTCGAGAGGGACATTCATAGTTAAAGGGCACAATTTGGATAAAGATTCAGCAAAGAAGGAGCAGTTAAATAGGTAGAATGAAAACCAGGAAAGAAGAGTGTCCCAAAGACCTATAGAAGACAGTATTCAGGAGGAAAGAACGATCAACAGTGTTCAGGCTGCTGAGAGGTCAAGGAGAATGAGGACCAAGAAAAAAATCATTGAATTTGGCAAGTAAGATCATTAGAGCAGCTTTGGTGGAGTGATAAGGTTGGAAGCCAGACTGTAAGGGGTTAAGGAGAGGGTTAGAGGAGAGAATGTGGAGGCACCTTTTCAAGGAGTTTGGCTACAAAGGACAGAAGAATTATAGGTCTATAATCAGTAGGTAGAGAAGGCTCAAGTAAGGGTTTTTCAAGATAGGGGAGACTTGGACATGTTTGTAGCAAGCAGGAAATGAACCAGTAATAGTAGAGCTTAAAATAACAAAAAGGAAGGTCCCCTAGACAACAAAATATTTATAGCAGCGCCCTTTGAGTAGCAAAGAATTGGGGGGAAAGTATTATAGAAACCCATTAATAGGGAACTGCCTAAACAAATTGTGATTTGTGAATGTAATATAATATTTCTGTTCTGTTGTTCAGTCATTTTTTCAGTTGCATACAACTCTTTGTGATCCCATTTGGGATTTTCTTGACAAAGATGTTGGAGTGTTTTACTATTTCCTTCTCCAGAACATTTTACAGATAAGGAAACTGAGGCAAACAGGACTAAGTGACTTACCTAGAATCACACAGCTAGTAAGTGTTTGAGGCCAGATTTGAATTTAGAAAGATAAGTCTCCTGACTCTAGGGCCAGCATTCTATCCCTTGTATCACCTAACTGCCTTTAGCACATAGTAGGGATTTGCTAAATGCTTGTTGATTGTTGACTGACTGGGTGCTCCATTCAATGATGTAGAACACAACCCATCCATGATCGCCCCTACTGTGCAACTCTGATCCATTTTCTCCCATAAATTTTCCATGGAGTTTACCTAGTGTGGAGGCTACATTCTTTTAGTGGAGAGTTGTCCAACTTTTCAGTGCTTGTTGATTTAAGAGGTTCTATAAAGTTGTGAAACATATTGCAATCAATTTATTTCAAACTGGAACATCTGGAGGTTTCTATCTACAGAGGGAGGATTCCTCCCATCTTCAATTTGGGTTCTGAGACAGATCTCCTCCCTGAAAGTAGTGAATGAATACCTTTGGAGAGCATACAGACTCCTTATATAGTATGCCTCTCTTGATATGAACATTCAGATAACTAGACAAAACTCTTTCAGTTGTTGTATCTTTCAAGCAACCTTGTGTAATTTTGACATACATGCAGTAGACAGATCTTGTTAAAAGAGAAACTTTAAGGCCAAGCTTTACTCTAGTGCATCAAATACTTTTTTTAAAAAAATTACTATGCTACAAGAAAGGATAAATATGATAGCTTTAGAGAAGCATGGAAAGACCTATATGAATGGATGCAAAATGAAGTAAGCAGATCCGGGAGAACAATATACACAATAACTACAATAACGTAAATAGAAAAAACGTCCAAAAAATGTCAAAAGTGAATGTTACAAAATTACAAGAAGTATGGCTGAAGAGATCCAAACCATAGTCCTTTGAAGAGGTAGGAAGAATACCAGTATGTACATTGCACATATTTCAGATTTTTTGAGGCACTGATTAGTTTTTTACTGAATATTTTTCCTCTAATTATTTTTTTGTCTTTGAAATAGTATTTGTTGCACAGGATAGTTCTTGCTAAGAGAGATGGGAGAGCTACAAGGGGAAATTATGGTACTATAAAACGAACACAAAACATCAATAAAAACTTATTTTAAAAGAAAGCATCAAGTACAATAAGAACCCTTGTATTCCTCATATTTTTGGTCAGCTGTGCAAGGGCAACAATGTGATCTTCTGTGGAACATCTTTTATCTCTATTAAAGGCAAATGTCATTGAAAGCAACAGGAGGGGACAGAACAGCATGGCAAGCACTCATGGAAGAAAATGCAAGAATCAGAGGGGGAAGTCTTGGTTGAATTTGTGACAGAAAAGATAAAGAAAGTCAGATATAGTCTGACGTATAATCTATATTTCAGGAAAGCAGATTTCAAAAGCTTCAGAAAAGGGATAGGCAAGGTTCTGTAGATTACCATTCAACAGGAGAAGTCACGAAGGGCAAAAAGAAGGATGATATTTTGAAGAGACAAATAAACAATTCCACCAAGGAGTAAATAGCAGAACTACCCAAGACCAGGGTGGACACAGGGAAATCACTAACCAATTCAGGGTTTTAAGATCTGCACAGAAGAGGAAGCCAGAGCTGTTTCAGAATGAATACAAAATGTGACAGCTATGTAAGAATACTGTTAGGAATGCTTTATTTCACAATAACTGAGACTCATAAAAAGGTACATTTCTTGGACTCAAAAAATGCAACAGAAGATAGGATCCTACATAACTGTCCTCTAAACCCTTTGAGGGAGGCTTTTCGATAAAGCAATTAAAATGGCAAGACATAAAAGCATGCAAAGCCTTTTAGGATCCAAAGTGGATTAAGAAGAATCAGGAAAACAATATACACAATTACTTTGACAATTTAAATAAAGCAGCAACAAAAGAATAGGAACTGAATGCTGTGAAATTAAAGTGGCCAAGCTTGCCACACACTGGGGAGCTATGGAGGATTTTAAGAGAAGAAGAGGGAAGGGGAAAAGGAATGCAGTAAGGAAGAAAAAGGGAGAAAGGGAGGAGAACTTACTATTACACAGTTGAGATGCACAGTTAGAAAACTGTGAAAAAATTAAGAGAAAGATGGGAGAAAGAACATCAACTAAACCTCACTTTTGTCTGAACTAGACCAAGAAACGTAGAAAAATCAAAGAGAGTTTGGTGTAGGAATGCATTCAACTCACATGGAAACAGGAGGGAACCGGGAGGGCGAAAGATGGGGGAAATAAGAAGGACAGTAGATTTAGGGAGAGATTAGACCGAACAAAACAAATGCCGACCTTGGAGGGTAAGAACTTGTCGTCCAAGTTAGGGGAAGAGGAAGAGATAAAGCTGTGGAATAGAAATATATTGTGTAAAGTAGAGATCACCAGTACTGAGCATGCTCACTGCCCTCACTACCTTCTCCCTCATAAAGGTATGAGATGTGAATCATGGCAAAACATTTTGGGAAGCAATTTGGAATTACGCCAATAAGGTGACTAAAATGTCCATACTCTTTGATCTAGAGATTCTCCTACTAGGCTTATGCTCCCAAGGAGGTAATGAATAAGAGGAAAGTCCTCATACACATCAAAATATTTATACCAGCACTTATTTTGCTGGCAAAAAATTGGAAACTAAGTAGATGCCCATTGATTTGGAAAACAATTTGTAGCATTTGAATGCAATAAAATATTACTGTTCTTTCTGAAACAATGAATAAGGTATATTCAGAGAAACACGGGAAGGTTTCTATGGAAATCTCTTCATGGCCATGAGAAAAGAGCAGAGAGCAACTGGAAGGGTTTTACTGTTCAGAATATAAAGCCAACTCTCAAGCAACTTCATCCATGAGAGGATATTCTTGAGGAAGAAATAGTATCGCCTTAACTGGATTAATTAGGATAATTAATTAAAGGATGATGATGAAGTAATTCAACAACACTGAAGAGTGTGTGGTTGTAAGAAGCCTTCTGCCTCCTAATAAGAAGATTCAGAGTAATATACACTGTTTTTAATAGGTTTATTGATGTCTTTTGATTTTTACGCCACAAGCATTTGCTAATCAATCCCTCTTCACCCCATCTTCCCAATCTGCCTATAGAGTTCTCTCTTGTATAAAAGAAAAATAGGCTGTCTTAGGACTCGTAGCTATACTTTGTGAAAACCCTAAAGTGATCCTAAAAAAGTAGAGACAGTGCTTAATGATAAATTAACCAGATTGCAGAAAAACAGAACAATCAAGTCCTTTTACTCATCACCAAAACCTTGGCTTCAAGGGGATTGGGTTCTCTGGTTCAGTGGTTGGACTTGCACACGATGCTCTGACCCCTTGGGGATCCATTGTTAAACAAGTAGACTCATCTCTGTCACTCATCAGGACTAACTAGGCGGAAAGAAGTTTAAGTATGGTCCAAAACTAAGGAGAATTGGGTGTTAATAGAAGCCAGGATTAGGGGAAATCCATGGGTATGGGACAGACAAGCAGAGGGAATGTCTTCGAAGGCATTGTGAAAACAAATCCAACTTCCAATTTTACTTAGCCTGAAATGTGACCACCCTCTTCTAAACTCCCCCAATTTTCTTCATCAGAGTTCAGATCCTCTCTGCAATTCTCACAATACAGTACTTAAAAAAGAACTTCTATCAAAAACCTCAAGATATAGACAATAAACATGGTTCTACTATTGATTACTAGTGTGTTTGGGCAAGACCCTTCTCTTGGGTTCAGTTCTCTTATACAGTATGAAGTGGTTAGATTAGATGTAGTCTAAGGTCATATCCAGCTCTAAAGTTTTTTTCCTGTTACTGCTAGGGATATTCTTTCTTCTCTCTACATGTGATCAGTAACCTACTTGAGAAACTCAATAAACCCTTAGGCTCCCTCTCATTCGAATACCCCTTATTGTTCAGGATGGAAGTTTGCTTCCATTCCATTCAGTAAATACCAAGTGCCTACTATGTGCCAGGTGCTATTTGAGATATTGGAGATACAAAATTAAAAACAAAACCGTCCCTGACCTCAAGGAGCTTGTACTCTTTTGGAAGAGTACTCTTTTGTATATAGATAAGTAAGGGCAACTCATGGGCAACTAGGTGACTCAGTGAATAGAGCACCAGAGAGTCAAGAAGGCCTGAGTTCAAATTTGACCTCAGACACATAGGAGCTATATAACCATAGCAAGTCACTTAAACCTGTTTGCTTCAGTTTCCTCATCTGTGAAATGAGCTGTAGGAGAGGGCAGACCGCTTCAGTATCTTTGACAAGAAAACCTCAAGAGTTGAACATGACTGACACAACTGAACAACGACTATATAAAAATGAAAATACAAAGTCATTTCAGGGGATAGGGGTAGGTGAAGCATTGCAATTAGGAGAATCAGAAAAGGCTGCATGTGGGAGGTGGTATGCTAGTTGAGATTCAAAGGGAACTAGAGATTTCAAGAGCCAGAAGTAAGGAAGGAGAGCTGTGTAGGCATTGGGGACAGCCTGTGTAAAAGGATGTTTCTGCCTTTACCTTTCCATTTGCCTCTAACAGTGTCAGGTCAGGTCCCCAGTTCAGAACCTGTCACCTGGTTGTTTTGCTTTTGGTTTTTAGTTTGTTTCTTTTTTTGTTTAATTCAGACTGATTTTCCAGCATGGAAACACTATAATTTTGAGTTTGACAATTTCTATTTCTTAAGATCTTTGGGACCACTAGAGCAGTGGTCCCAAATATTTTTGCTACCTCCCCCCAAAACAACAACAAAGTGTTTTGTGAACTCCCAAGGTAATTTAATATACTAATCACAATATTCTCCAATTATTTACTGCTTTAGATGTCCTTAAGTAATTTTCAGCACAAACTCTTTGGGTCAGAACTTTGAAGGTATTTGAGAACTACTAAATGGGACCCAGTGGCCTAGAGTACTGAGAAATTAAGTAATGAGTAACTTTCCCACAGCTGGTATGTATCAGAGGGTTCACTTCAAACAAATATCTCTTGACCCCAAAGCTGGATCTTTATCTACTGTTGTATACTACCTCATACCTGTAACAGTAACATAGATAGGGTCCTATTACAGAATAAAACAAAGTAAAAAAGAGAATTCATAATGTCTGGCAGGTGTCAACTTCCCCAAACACTGTGGAACTCGCTTAACATGGGAGTATTCCCTATTTCTGCTAAGACAGTTCTTGTTTTAGGTCTGGGAATCTTCTTGGGATGGCATTTAACTTATAACTTGGGATTTTGTAAGGTTTTCTCTCTTTTCCATGATTCCTAGTCCTATTATTTGTAATATGGGCTACCTAAACTACCATACCACCTTTTTCCACATAAGCTGCCCTATTTCCATTCTCTCCACGTATGTGTGGAGTCAAAATCCTTTTGAGTGCTCTAAGATAGATGTTATTACTTGATAGCACAAAGGTTTGAGTATCCTAGATCTCCAAATCAAAGGGCTGCATTAGGGCAGAATTGTGGAAGGAGTGAGGGCTTTTCAAAGGCTGAAGAAGGTAGATTAATATCAGATAGAGTCAGTAGCAGGGACAGAGCAGAGAGTGTATGATGAATGTAGGTTAAAGAAAGCAGATAGGGGATACATATGCCTAGAGCCCTGACAGGCAATTAAACAACAAGAATTACATAAGTACTCACGTGTTGCCTAGCAATGAAGTAGGTATGCATTGAGCTACATAGTAAAGAATAAACATGCTCTATTCTGAATATTCAGTACAAAAAAGTGACTAATACGGGGAATTTCTGTAGATAGAAACCAGATGAACAAAGCCAGAGATGGTTTTGTTTTTGTCTTCTGGCACTCAGTAGGCAATTTAATAAATGCTTACTGAATTGAACATAATTGAGCTGAAGTTCTGCAAGCTGCTGGTCACATGGGCCTGGATTATAGCCGTAGCTACCTGACTTGACAATTCTCACTCATTTCAATCAACTAAGTATTTATTAAGCTTCTGTGATTTGCCAGGCATTATTCTAGGCACTGGGTGTTGTTGTTGATGTTGTTGACAATGATGACAACGACAATGATGGTGATGATGAGTTGTTTCAGTCAGTCTGAGTCATCATGACCCTATTTGGAATTTTCTTGGCAAAGATACTGGAATGGTTTGCTATTTTCTTCTCCAGCTCATTTTACAGATGAGGAAACTGAGGCAAACAGGGTAAAGTGACTTGCCCAGAGTCACATAGCTAGTAAGTGTCTGAGGTTGGATTTGAACTCATGAAGAGGAGTCTTTCCTGATTCCAAGTCCAGTGCTCTCTCTACTGCTCCACATAACTACCCCAGGCACTTAGTATACAAATGACAAAGAAATTAGACAACTCTTCTCCTGAAGGAGGTCATACCACTGATCACTTATTAAATTACTTGTTAAATCACTTATTAAATTTAATGCTCTATGTCTAGTAATTAAAAATGACCATTCTTAAAGTTAGAATCTGAAAAAGTTTCTGGACTCAGTAATCCCTGTCCTTTATCCATCTCTGAACACCTTTCTGTTGTTGATATATGACTTTCCACCAGGATGGGGATTTACATTTAAACCTTCCTTAAGGTTAATGAAAGTCTACGGTTATTGAATGTGCAAGTCTGTCTCCCTTCAGAGGACCTGATTATTTTCTGAAGGATTTTGACATGTGGTTTCATGTATTGACAAAGCACTTAATTCTTGCTCTTTGGTTCTGTCAACAAACTCATGTTCTTCTTTGTGAACCTCCTCCTGCCATTGAGGGCAGATAGGTCTTCCCAACAGGGCCTATGCCAAAGTAGATTATGTTTCTACGAGAGGAACGATTTTGACTAGAAATTAAGATATTGACACAAAGTTCAGAAAAGGATCTTATTTCTCTATTAATCAAAAGAAAATTGCACATTTTGGTAGTGGGAAGATGCAAGTAAGGGTGAACTACCAAGGATAGAATGACCCAAAGGAGTAAGTAAAAGAGGCAAAAGTAAAAGCTTGGAGGACCTGGAAGAAACTGTCAGTCAGTCAAAAAGCATTAATTAATGCCTGCTATGTGCCAGGGACTGTGCTAAGCATTGAGGATACAAAGAAAGGGAAAGACAGCCTCTTCCCTCAAGGAACTTACAATCTAAATAAATAAGCTATATGCAGGATAAAAAGGAAATCATGTAGAGAGAAAGCACTAGAATTAAGAGGCATTGGGAAAGGGTTCCTAATAGTAGGGGGATTTTACCTGGGACTTAAAGGAAACCAAGAAAATCAAGTCATGAGAAAGGAGAAAATTTTAGGCATAGGAGATGGTCAGAGAAAATGTCTGGAGCTGAATGATGGAGTATCTTGTTAGTGGAAGAGTAAAGAATTCAGTGCCATTGGATGAAAGAATGCTTGGGAGCAGGAAGGGTTGTAATGTATAAGACTGGAAATAGAGACAGAGTCAAGATGACAAAGTAAAAGCACAGACTTGCTTGAACTCTTCCCCCAAAGCCCTTAAAATACCTGTAAAAATGACTCTAAACAAATTCTAGAGCAGCAGAAGTCACAAAATGACAGGGAAAAAGATTTCAAGTCCAAAACAGCTTGGAAAGCTGACAGGAAGGGTCTATCATACTGAACTGGAATGGAGTACAGTCCAGCCTGGGCCTCATAGCAGGCTTCATGGTGCTGAATCATGGGCAACTGCTGTGGTTTTCAGATTCTTAAGCCACAAACACCAAAGACAGCTTCAAAGGTCAATGCGACAACTTTCATCTGGGTGAGAGGGGAGCAAGGTTGGGCCACAAACACAGGCCCAGGGCAGTGGCAGCCACTTCCATATCAGCAGCTGCTTCTGGAGCTCTTGATCTACAGACCATGGGGGAAGCTGATGTAGGTCTGTTCTGAGTGCCAGTCCTTGGGTGAGGAAAAGTACTGGCCTGATGGAGCTGGTGGCAGCTGTGGAAAGGGAATCCTACTCACAGTTCCAGGGCAGAAAAGAGTGTTTGTGGTCACTCAGAGAACAGAGCTTAGACCAAGAGTGCCAGTTAGTTCTCCTTTACTTCCACCTTCCCATCTTCTCCTTTGACTATGCCACTTCAGAGGAACTGAAAACTTACAGGTCTCTAGAGATATCTCAGAGAACAGCTCAGGTAGTATATCCTCCATTTCACAAAGGACTCAAAAGTCAAATAATTGACTGAGAAAATGCTCCCAAAGTGGGAAAAAAATAAGACTATAGAAGGTTACTTTCTTGGTGAAAAAGATATTTTCTTCCATCCTTTCAGATGAGGAAGAACAAAACTTGCAAATAGAGGAAGATAACAAGGTCAAGGCTCCTACATCCAAAGTCTCCCCCAAAATGTGCAATGGTCTCAGGCCATGGAAGAGCTCAAAAAGGATTTTGAAAGTCAAGTAAGAAAAGTAGAGGAAAAATTGGGAATAGAAATGAGTGATGCAAGAAAATCATAACAAATGAGTCAACAACTTGCTAAAGAAGACCCCAAAAATTGCCGAAGAAAATAACACCTTTAAAAATAGAGTAATTCAAATGACAAAAGAGGTCCACGAAGTCAATGAGGAGAAGAATGTCTTAAAAACAGAATTGGCCAAATGGAAAAGGAGGTCCAAAAGCTCACTGAAGATGTTTAAAAATTAGAATGGAGTAGATAGAAGCTAATGACTTTATGAGAAATGAAGAAATTATAAAACAAAACCAAAAGAATGAAAAAATAGAAGACAATGTGAAATATCTCATTGAAAAAACAACTGACCTGGAAAATAGATCCAGGAGAGATAATTTAAAAATTATTGGTCTACCTGAAAAAAGAACCTAGATATCATCTCTCAAGAAATTATCAAGAAAAACTGCCTTGATATTCTAGAACCAGAGGGTAAAATAGAAATAATTCACTGATCACCTCTTGAAAGAGATCCCAAAAGGAAAAATCCTAGAAATATTGTAGCCAAATTTCAGAGTTCTCAGGTCAAGGAGAAAATATTACAAGTAGCCAGAAAGAAAAAATTCAAGTATTGTGGAAATAAAATCAGGATAACATAGGATTTAGCAGTTTCTACACTAAGGGATCAGCTTGGAATACAATATTTCAGAGGTCAAAGGAAGCAGGATTAAAACCAAGAATCTCCTACCTAGCAAAACTGAGGAGTACAATACTTCAGGGGGGAAAAATGGAATTTCAATGAAGTAGAGGACTTCTAAGCCTTATTGTTGAAAAGACCAGAACTGAATAGAACATTTGACTTTCAAATATAAGAATGAAAAGAAACATGAAAAGGTAAACAGGAAAGAGAAGGCATAAGGGACTTATTAATATACACATATACATACATATGTATATATATATGTGTGTGTATATTATATATGTGTATGTATGTAGATGTACATGGGTAGTATGTGTGTGTGTGTGTGTGTGTGTATATATATATATATATATATATATATATATATATATATATATATACATACATACACACATACATGGACAGAGGGCACAGGGTGAGCAGAATATGAAGGGAGAATACCTAAAAAATAAAATTTACTGTTGAATGGAATGTACTAGGAGTAAGAGAAAGGGAGAGGGAGAATGTAACAAATCATCTCACATAAAAGAAACAAGAGATTTCACAATGGAAGGGAATGGGGGGAGATGAAAGGGAATAAGTATACCTTGCTCTCATGAGGTTTGACTTAAAGAGGAATAATACACACTCAATTGGATATGGAAATCTATTTTACCCTGCAGGAAGGCAGGGGGAAAGGGGATAGAAGAGGGAAGATAATAGAAGGGACAGCAAATTGGGGAAAGGGAAAGTCAGAAGCAGACACTACTGGGAGAGGACAGGTTAAGGGGGAAAATGGAATAATTGGAGGACAGGATATGACAGAGGGAAATACGGTTAGTCTTCTGCAATATAACTATTATGGAAGTGTTTTGTGTGGCTACATATGTATGACCTATATTGGATTGCTTGCTTTCTCAATGAGGGTGAGTGGAGAGGGAGGAAGGGAGAGAATGTGGAACTCAAAACTTTAATAATGAATGTTAAAAATTGTTTTTGCATGTAACTGGGGAAGGAAACATACAGGCAATTGGATATAAAAATCTATTTTGTCATATAGGAAAATAGAGGGGAGAGGGATGGAAGAAGGGAGGAATAAAAGAAGGAAGGACAGACTGAAGGAAGGGGTGCATGATGTCCTAGGGTGCAGGTGGGGAGATATGGGGAGAAAATTTTGAATTCAAATTCCTGTGGAAGTAAATGTTGAAAACTGAAAAATAAATAAATTATGTATTAAAAAAGAAAAAAAGAAGACTGGAAATATTGGGGGCCAGAGGAGATAGATAATGAAGGGTTTTGAATGCCAAATGGAGGATTTATATTTGATTTTGGAGGCAATAGGGAGCAACTGGAGTTTACTGAGGATGACATGTTCAGACCAAGTCTCTAGGAAAACCACTTTTTTGCTTAGTGGATGATTTGTAGCAGATGGACCAACCAAAAAGTTGCTGCAGTAGTCCAGGCATATAGTGGTAAAGGTCTGCCCCAGGATAGTGGGAGAATCAGGGGAGAGAAGGGGATGCAGATGAGATATACTGCAGAGGTGAAATAGACAGGTCTTGGGAAAAGATGGCATATGAGGGGCAAGAGACAGTGGGAAGCTGAAGAAGACTGATCTTTATTTCAGTTGACTCATGCTAAGTGATATGAGACAGGGTCTAGGAATATCCAATAAGGCTGCTCCAGGCAACACAGTTTCTCCACACCATGAATTACAACTAAATGCCTTCATAAAGTCAATAAAACATAATCTAGTGTACACTGGTGGATCATTTGATTATATTTTCTCACCGCAACATTGCTCCTTACAGTTAATTTTCTTGAAACCATTTAATAAAGCTGGCCATGGTATTACTCAGAAAGTGCTCTACTCTGGTGCCTCAATGTGGCATGGAGATGAACCTGTGTTCTCATTGCCTATACTCATCAAGCAGGCGTTTTGAAAGGTTCTAACCAGTTGCTACCAAGCCCAAAATATTTTGAGTATGGTTCTGATGAGAGACTGCATCTGCTTTCTGTGCATGTAGGAACCTCCAGTCTACTCTGCTGTTTTGATGACTCAATAAACAAGGAAGAAGGAAGCAAGGGAGATATCTGAAGCATGGATCTTTAGAGAGGAGGAGAAACAGCAATGGATTTTACCCTTAAAGAACAGAGGTTATATAAGAAGTTACTTGAGGATATCAAGGTGTCGTGTCAGCTATGAGGCTTCTCTCTTCAAAATTAAAAAAGAAAAGAAAACAGCAGCCAAGATCCATCTCCAAGGTAAGTCTATTCCCTCAAGGATCCCACTTGTCCCATTTGTTCTTTCTCCTTTGTAATAAAGAGTGGCAAAGTGAGTGTCCATTTTGTAGCTGAGTATGTGTAGACTAGACATGCTCCCCAATTCCAAATGCATCCAAGATGAGAAGTTGTTGCTGAAAGAATCTATTAGTTACCATCACCATCCACCCATGTTAGTCTTCATGAATAATACCCAGGGCATGATGGAGGAGAGGTTCATAGGCCAGTTAATAGTAGGGAGGGAGTAGATGATTCAGAAAGAAAGACTGCTAATCTACAAGGAAAGAGGAGAAGAGTATATTTCCTTCCTACTTTCTCTCAGAATCTCTAGGCTCCCCATCTTTAAAGGAGGGCCAGAACAACATAATGAATATGGCGCTGGACTTGGAGTCAGGGAGACAAATCCTTACAAATCCCATCTCAACCACTTACTAGTTGTGCGACCATGGGCACCTCATTGTGCCTCCGTTTCCTCACCCGTAAAATAATGGCCTCTATGGTCTCTTCCAACTCTGATCCTGAGATCTTACTCCTCCTTTATTTAGATACCTGTGGATGAAAGGGACCAAATCTCCTTCAGCATGTGCTGGGATACTCAAGACTTGGGTGAAATCATTAGTTCCCTTTCAGAGACCTCTGGACATTTTTCTTCACACATTATATGCTTCAACTGATCTTGAGGCTATGCCAGGAGTTGAAAATGGAAGATATTGTGGGGATGACATAGCATTTCTACCTCGACCTCTATGTGACCAGTAGCAGAATCTCTCCACAGACTTTCCTTCTTCTGTCTTCCCTCCCCTTCATTCCCTGCCTAGAGCCTGATTCTTGGGGTGGGGGTGGGTGGAGAACTGTGAGCAGACCTAGATATAGGATCTGGAAATCATTCAGTGAATTTCAGAAAACTCCAGTTTCCAGTAACTCAAATTTCATGATCTCTGTATAAAATGAAGACCTTATTAATCATAGGACCATAGAATATAGAGCTGAAAGGGACTTTAGAGTCTGTCTTGTCCAAGTCCCTTCATTTTGCAGATGAAAAAACTGAGGCAAAGTGACTTGCCCTAGTAAAATAAAAGGATCAGAGCTGGAAGAGACCTTAGAGGCCATCAAGTACAACTTCCTCATTTTACAGGTGAGTAAACTGAGGCACAGAAAGGTTAAGTGACCTGCTTGGGATCATGCAGTTTACAGGTAGTGACAGGCATTACAAGTACAATCTAAGATTAAGAGACCTTAAAGATCATCCAGCCCAAATTCTGATTTTATTACTAAGGGAAGAGTCCCAGGAAAATTAAGTTCTTGCCTAAGGTCACATAGGTAGTTGGTATAAGACCCAAATTTCAAATACAAATCCTTCAACTCCAAATCAAATGCTCCTTCCTTTCTACCACTGCTGCTCTACAATATTAAATGACTGAGACACAGAACACACATTGTCTATGGTATACATTGTGAAATATATTTCAAAATTTTTTTCCAAGATGTCTGTTTCTTTAAAATAGTAACATCTTTATATTGGGTATTTGGGTAAAAACTGGACTCTTCCTAACTAGATTTCATCTCTGAACAAAACAAAATGACCTTTAAATTACCTATCTGTGACCTACTGTGGAAAAATCTACTGGGGAGCAGAATCCAAAGGGTCAAAATATTTTGTTCTTCCATATGACTTGGTGATGATAAAGGTCCCAAGGATCACACTGCCTAGGATCATAGGATCCTGGGACAGACCTCAGAGGAAATCTAATCTAACCTCTACTTTTTACAAATGAAGAAACTGAGGTCCAGGGAAATTAAATGACTAACCCAAGGTTATGTCAGTCGTAAACATTAGAAGTGACATTTGAACACGCAAATGGAAATGCTTGCTAAATACCCCATGTTTCCACCGAAGAAAACTCACTGAGGCTTTTCTGCTCAGGTAGTCAGCAAATTCCAAAGAAGACTGAGAGAAAATAGGCTTTTTTCTTGGGAACAAATACTCTTGGGTTCATTTATTGGATGGGAACTAAAGAATCAATCTCCTACGGAGTGAGAGGATGGCTGGTGTTAAGGATCTAAATATACTTCACATTGTGCTGGGGGCGGGGGACTGTATAATTAAGCAGTTATTTAGCCTGTTTCCTTTAAATTAAAAAACAAATAACAACTGACTCTAGAAATATG
Source organism: Potorous gilbertii (assembly GCA_028658325.1). NCBI lineage: Eukaryota > Metazoa > Chordata > Mammalia > Diprotodontia > Potoroidae > Potorous > Potorous gilbertii. The sequence goes on along the minus strand of CM053774.1, from coordinate 6,845,813 downwards.
AAGCATAAAGACAACAGAATAAAATAAGTCTTCTAAGCCTGAAGTCTATGAACTTAAAAACACATATATACACACATATATATTATATATATAAAATACATATGGATGGATGTGTGTATGTAGATGTATGTATAGAATATATATTATATTTGTATGTATATGTATGTTGTTAACTTTATTTCAATATAATTGATTTCCTTTGTAATTTTATTTTTTGTATTTTATTTTATTTTCTAGTTAATGTATTTTAAAAATAACGTTATTTTGAGAAAGGATCCATAGACTTCACCAGATAGTCAAAGGATTGTATAAGACAAAAAAAGTTTAAAAATTCCAGAAATAAAGACTGATGTATTTAACAGAATCTTGGTTTTTAAGGCTAAATGTTCATATACAAATCCTGGCTCTGCTGTTAACCGTCTCTATGATGTTATGTAAGTCATTTAACCTTTATGGGCCTCAATTTCTCTGTTGGCAAAGTGGGGATAAGGGTAACATACCACCTTTATTCACAGGCAAGGCAATAAGCGTTTATTAAGCTCTTATTATGGGTCAGGCACTGTGCTAAATGCTGTGGATACAAATGCAAGGGAAAAGAGAGAGAGCTCCTATTCTCAAAAAACTTACATTCTGATGGGGAAAGTCAGTACACAAAAAGGAGATGAAAATTGGGATAAGGAGCAGAGGAGAATGAAGGTACTTAACCACTGGGGTATGGTTTTAAAGTCTGAAAAATCGGGGGCCAAGCTTAGCCCAGCCTAGGTCCTTCCACAAAATGGAGGCTTCAGGAGGAACCCCCCAGTAGGAGAAGGGAGCTGGCTTGATAGAAGGATATTCCAGAATGAGAAGACTGCAGAGATAGTTTAATAGTCAGTGCAAGGAGGTATTGTTTGAAGGATCAAATGAAAAAAAATACATAAATATGAAATCATTTTGTGAATTGCAATGAGCTATATTAACATAGTCTATTTTTATTGCTGTGCCACTTAGTTGAACTTTCTGTAAACATGGAACATTGATTGGAAACATCATTAAATATAGTACTGTTTGAAAATCTATTATGAGGAAGTCATTTATTAGCCTGACTCAGACCCTGGCTCTCCTAAGAGTTATTAGTCTATAACAATGTAAAAAATATTTTGCTTTTAAAATATATGTCATGGTTCTTCATTCCCTACAAGAGAACATTCAAAATTTTCAGCCTATCTTTCAAAATCCTCCTTACTCA
>CM053774.1:6705027-6844085 GCA_028658325.1 Potorous gilbertii | reverse complement strand
TATATATATATATATATATATATATATATATATATATCAGAAATAATCCACAAAAGAAATAATCTACCCAGATAATTGAGAGGAAACCAACTTGATTAAGGAATAAAGGGGAAAAAAGGAGTTTCCCATTTCTCCCCTCCCCCACTACTCTTTTCTGCTCATGAAACAACTCCCTGGTGTTTCCCAAGAGAAATGACAATGGGAGGCAAATATCTACCCTGCTCAGACATTATGGGGCCATCTGATGTTGGTTAGACTCCCTGCCAGGTTTTCCCAGAAACCCTTGCTGCATTTGGTATAGCTAAAGGATGGGAGAGGTATATGCTGTATACTCTGACAGGACCTGGGAGTTGGGTTGAATTCTGATCTTTTTGAAGTGATGAGATTATTTAACCGATTTTGCATTTCCTTTTCTTTTTGAAGTAACCAAGTATTATGGAAGGATTGCACCCCGTTTACTGAAAGACAGACTAGAATTGGTAGAATGGACCAGAGAACCCAGGTGATTGAACGCAAAATTCAGGAATGAGAGTATTCTGAAGAAGAAGCCAGCATTCTCTCTCGAAGGCCATCAAGTATGTGCTTCCTAGCCTAAACCTGGGGAACTTTAATTAAGAATTATGATTAAATAAGAAAATTGAGTTGCCATTCAGTCTGGGACTAGTTAGAATTATTTTACACAAACTTCTAATAACCTTATCCTGCCATATCACTTGTGAATTTGTTTATCCTCTTTACACTTGTGAATAAAACCCCTTAAAATGCACTCTTGTGGTCTGAAGCACATGGAGACAGAAAGAAGGGAATGAGTGCCAGTGCTGAACCCCCTGATTTACTCAAGGCAACAGAGGAAACAATTGGAAGTGTACAAAAGCAAAAGAGATGCCAGAGTGGCAGATCTCCAACTTTCCCCCCTGAGAGAGTCAAGTAAGCTCCAGGGTCATGAATCGAAGGTAGGTATACAAAGAAACCAATGACAATCAGAGATGTCAAAAGTCCAAGGTTAGGTCATCCATCTTCCCAGCATACTTCTTGTGTTCCTCCAGTCTCCCACCACCTCACCCTCAGAGAATAAGATTTCTTCCCTACACTAGCCTCAACCACATCTTCCTCCTGAGTCTGACAGCACATCTCTGAATATTGAAATGGGAGAAGTGGGGAGTATTGGGAGAAAGGAAATATGACAAATATCTTTTCCCCACTGAGCCAAGACACCCCTCCCTGTACATACCCCTGAGACATCTTTTACTTCTCCCTAATCTCTAGCCTTTCCTCTCTCACACACAGCCTCATTAGGACAGGGAAGACTGGGAGATGTTCCCAATCATACATTAGCTCTAGACCTGAAGGAGAAGTCAAGCTTTGCCAGGCCTTTGCTGTAAATGATTCATGAGCTGCCTCCTACGGAGCCCTAGTCAGCTTTCCTGTGACATGGAAGAAGTCATCCCTACCCCTCTGTCACATCTCTTAGAAATAGAGTAAGGGTCTAAGATCAAAAGCGGGGAGCAATTGGAGCTGCAGAAGTGAAGAATAGCCACTCATTTTATACTATTTTTAATATATAATTTTCTACCCCCAGGCTCCCCACAGATCCTCCTGAGTCCTTTTTTCAGCAAATGTTTGTTAGGAGAGATGATGATTGTCAATTAAACTTGTTAAAATAGTTTGTTATTAATCAATGACTTTTCACTAGGATACCGTAAGCAGTTGAATTCTCACAGTGTCTAATAGAGAGAGAATCTCAGCCCCACTTTGGGAAAAGGCGGACTCAAGTCCTGTCATAAAATTTTTAACTGAACAGATCACAAAAGGTAATTTTACAGATGAGGAAAATATCCAAGGGTCAACCACTGGGTGAGTTGGGATAAGGACCTAAGTGAATTGACAGGCCTCCTTGCCTCTATTTTTGGATCCCCAAGCTCCTTTAACTGCCACCTTCTACATGAAGCTTTTTCTGTCCCTCCCTCCCCTGCCCTTGGACCCCCACCCGATTCTTAATGCTCCCTTTGCTGTTTGATTGCTTTGTATATACCACCAATGAGGGTAGAAAGTGTTCCCTTTTTGGTTTTCTAACCCCAGTGCCTAGTATGATGCCTGGCACATAGTAGGTAATTAATAAATAGTAACTGAATTGATTTGAACTGAATGGTGAATTGAAGGAATCATTAGGTTTCCCAAACACTAGAGTTCAACCTGGTTCCAGAATTCATTTCCCTTCTGTCAAAAGGCAGGGGACTTAGTCTTGGATAAATACATAGGCACACATAGAACGTGGCTCAAGTGCTCCAGCCAGGGCAAGCACTGTGGAATCATCCCTCAGTTGGTTTCGGAGATCATCTTGCTCTATTCTCTCATTTTACAGATAAGAAAAGTCCCAAAGCAGCCTGAGGGCACTTTGCCCATATGCAAAATTACCAATGGTAAAGTTCATGCCAGAGTGTTCAGATACACCCCAGTGCTTACTCTATGCACATCTGTGGGTGGATGTGCTATGAGGTCCGGGCCAGAGCTTCTGAGGGCAGGTGCTGGAGAGAAATAAGGGCTTATGATTCAGTACTTTCCTTCTTATGCACTGGTTACCATGGTGACAGGACCACATCCCCTCCAGCTGCCTGTAAGGATGAGTGTAGATACCAGCAAGGGAGCAAAGAAGTCAGGGAAACAGGGCATGGCCGGCTTCACCACCGTCTGCTAGTCCAAACGCTTTTCTCTCCTGCTCAAAGGGAAAAAAAACAAGCCCGCGGTTCCTTCCACCCCAATTTGTGACCCCCAGAGCTTTGTATGGGCTCCCAGGCCTCACCTCAAAAGGGCATCCAGGAAAATTTGCTCATGTCCCATTTTTTCATTTGATTAATACAGACACATGTTATTTGAAATAAGTCAGCATCAAACGCCTCTACCTAACTGAAACTGTCATCTTGCCATGACAAGCAACAAAATAAAAATCCTTGTCTGGAACTTTGAATTCAACATGCATGCTGTGAGGGCATGGGAGGGCCTCCCCAGAGCTCATCTCAGAGAGACATGAGAGTGATGAAATGTAGTAAATGTGCGTTCATGCCTTGGAATGCACTCCTTCCTAATCTTCTGTCAGGGCTAAGGCCAGATGTCTCCTCTGTGAGACATCTTCCCCGATCCCCTTCCCTACACACAGTGTCCTCTCCCTCCTCAAAATTTTCCTGAAAATTTTTGTGTTTATCTCCCCTTTGTCCCCATCACTAACTCCAGCCCACTCCCAGGGGGGTGTATGTAAACTCCTTGAGGGTAAAAATTATCTCACTTTTTTTTCTATTTCTATTCTCAATACCTAGTAGAGGGTAGTCCCTTAATAAATGCTTTTTGAAACCACAAGAATTGAACTGTATTGGAATGAAAGGAGAAGTGCCTACTCAGAGCAGAGCGAGTAGAGGGGAGGGCCCAGAGAGGGCCTGGGCTTCCCTCCAGCCAAGTGGTAGCAAGAGTCCACCCAGGTTCCCAGTGTGCCAGCAGAGGGAGCCCATGGCCTGCTTCCTGCTAAGTACCTCCTCCCTCCTCCCTCCCCTTCTGACCCTTTAACTTTGAAGCCTGGGAAGGAGAAGGAGGGGCCCAAGGCAAAGTAGGCCGTCCCAGCCCGCGTTGGGAGCCTAGTCTTTTTATACCTTTGCGTGCTGAAAAAGTCTTCCGTTTCCTGACAGGGACATGCTTAGAGCCCTCTTGCAAACTTGTTGCTTTCAGAAACTGACATCTGTCAACATGAGCTACAAAGTTGCTTCCAGAAGCAATCCGAGGCTGCTACAGGACAAAGTAGCCCTGGTGACTGCCTCCACTGACGGGTGAGTGGGTGCCTTCCCAGCAAATCCCCCAGAAACCAAGGACCGGAAGAGCCTCCCCTTCTGCGGGACAGCCTGCGGAGTCTGGTCTTTAAACTATGGCTTGTTAAAGGGTGTAGTTATTGGGGTGAAACAGGCAAGAGGGGATGAATCTACTAACAGTAGCTGACTTGTAGGGGGAAGATTGGAACTCAGGTCTTCCTGACTCTGGTGCAGTCCTGGTTCCACTATGCTCCATCCACACAGCCTGCCTGCAAGATGTATCCTTCCCTCCTACTTTCTTTGCCCTTCTACCTACTGTCACTCACCTTCAAGCACTTTCACTGTCCTGTCAGAGGCCTCCTGTTTTCACACTCTGCTACCAGAAGGAAAGTTTTTTAAGTCCAGGAACAGCTTTACTTCAGCACCCAGCATACTGTAGGGATTTAATACACATAGTGGGGACTTAATAAATGTTCATCAACTGCTTGATAATTAGCCCTTCCCATGCATACAACCCACTGCAAACTCTAGGAACCGAATCTTATCCCTGACTCAATTTCTCATGATGCCGCTTTCCATTACAATACCCTGACACCCCAAATGTAGAATCCTGGATTTGAAATCAGGAAAATCCGGGTTTTGAAAACTGGCTGGGGTACTAATTAATGGTGTGACCCCAGATAAGTCATTTTATTTCTATCATCCTCAGTTTCTTTATTTGTAAAGTAGATATAAAATGGATAAGGCTTCTGTAAAAAGATAACATGTAGTTCTATTTGCAAACCTTAAAATGCTATATAAACACTAATTATTATTTTATTTTTATAGTCCCTCCACATCTGTCCTTTATTGCCACCCCTGGTATGAGAAAATAGTTTGTCTCCCTAAAATAACTAACTTGTGCCAACACTGCCCATGCTAAATGCTCCTACCCCAACAGACCTAAGCTAAGAAATCCAAACACCCCGACGCAAGGTTTGAAAATTGTACACCCTGCCTGATATTATCCCCCAGAAGCAACAGGCCTTCACTGTAACAACACGTTTAAAATATGTGCTTATGTAAAAATAATATTAAAAATTATCCTACCTTACCTACCCCTCATATTCAATATTCACCTTTCTTGCCATTCTCTCCCTCTTCCCATTCAAATGTCAGGAGTTCCCCATTGTAATTCCCCACTTAGGAGTTGCCTGCTTCCCCTCCCTTCAGCACCTATGTTCCTAAACTATCAGATGCTACTTCTACCTTCCTGAGGCTGTAGATAACATCAGAATTCAGTTGAAGGCTGCTTACATCTACATTTGGGGATTTAATGGATAAAATAAACACTATGGGGTTATTGAGAAAACAGTGAAGATGTATTGGATTGGCCAGCCTCTGCAGACCCTCCCCTGGGATCATGAAATGCCAAGTAGAGTTCCCAAAGGCCATCTGAAAAGGAATCTAGACAGTGATGATAGGTATCACAGATTTAGCCTGAAAGCTGTATACCTGACCCTCAACTACTGAGCTCAGTTTTTCATTCTCCTTTCTCACATATCATGTACCCTGCAGCAGAAATAAGGAGAAGACATATTAAGCCCAGATTCTGTATAGAATAGGAGTTCTTAGCACTGATTTCGGCAAAGCCATGGACCCTTTCTTTAAATAATGTTTTTCAAATAATTAAGAGAAATGCTAAATTTTAGTTCTAAGTTAGTAGAAATAAAGGTATACTTTTTCCCATTTTTTAACCCTTTTATTTCAAGAGGTTCATGGATGTCTTGAAATCTATCCATAGATACCTTGGGCAGTCCATGGACACCTGGTATGGAAGGAGGAGGATTCCTGAAGGGCAGGGCTTAAACCCAACAAATTTTCCAGCTAGCTCAGAAAGTATTTGGGGGTCTATGTGTTATCTCATCAAATCACATCAAAAATCTCATCATTAGGCCATGCCCTCCCCTCTGTTTACTGCCTCTCTCCTGGTTCCTTACAGCCTCCTATAGGCTATGGAGTCCACTCTATGTGCAGGACCCAGTAAAATATAACCCCAGTTCCTATCTCAGGCTCAGGTTAGGCCAAAGCCAAAGGACTTGGCTGATTTGGTTTGGGACTACAGCAGCAGCTCCTTATCTCTACCCCCAGGATCGGCTTCGCCATCGCCCGGCGTCTGGCCTCTGATGGGGCCCATGTGATTGTGAGCAGCCGAAAGCAGCAGAATGTGGATCGAGCTGTGGCAGCACTCCAGGAGGAGGGGCTGAGTGTGACTGGCACTGTGTGCCATGTGGCAAAGGCAGAGGATCGCAAACGACTGGTGGCCACGGTGAGCAGTAGAGTCAGCCAATAGGAAGGGGAGATGACTAGCTTTCCTTTCTTGCATCCAATAGTGTTAATGTATTACTTAATATCATTTACTTTGTATTACTGTCCTATTTATTACATAAGGTGCGAGAATTCATGATTAGCCCAAATATCTTTCCCCCATATAAAAGAGTGCTTCAGGATGACTTTTGCCCTTGCCCAGAGGATCCTGACTCCTGCGAAGTAGGAGTAGGCAAATTATCTGGGTTGACTTTTTTTTACAACTATTTCTATATAATTAGTTCCCTTTGCAAGCCTAATTATTTTATTTTATGCATTTAAAGTACACCATTTTGAGAAAGATCCACAGGTTTCATCATATTGCCAGAGGGATCTATGATACCAAAAATAAACGCTGATCTAGAATCTCCCCAGGGGAACAAATACATGAGATTCCTATGATCTATCTTAATGACTAGACACTATCCTAGCTCTCAAAGAATTTTCCCTCTAATAGAGCAGATAAGGCATATAAGCTTATTCTCAACGTAAATATGGACACGCAAATGCACTCACAACCCACTTTTTGTTTCATTATATATTTAAAAGGAATAGCAAGTTGTAGATAATAGATTTGCAGTTTCATGTGCAGTCATCTTTTTTTATTTTACTAAGTTGTGGAAATGCTTGTTTTATTTCATAAATATAAAATAAATATATATATTTTTTAAAAGAACAATAGCAAAGAAGATTTCCCAACTTACAAATTACAGCCCCTGTTCATGGAGATCGAAGAGGCCAGCTCCTCCTTCTCCCACCCCCACAAAGTAGATTTTCTTTCCAAGGGAGAGAATGCCTATCACACATTGCCTACTTATATTTTGCCATAACATGTTGTGTTAGCACAGGAGTAGACCCCAGGCACCTACTATAATACTGGTCTACTTTGGGCCTCTAGAGGGAAGTGTCTAAGACTTGGTATTTAGTACTTAGACAAGTAGTTCCCATTTAGTGGAACCCTAAGGGGTTCATGACTGTGATCTAAGGGATTTGTGCTAAAATTCTTTAACAGAGCCATAAACAGTAAATGGCAGAATATTTTGAGTTGTATATTAAACTACCCTGGGGATTCACGACATACTTTGTTGTCGTTGCTAAAAGGGGTTTGCAGAAACAACAACCCTATTTTCAACCACAGTTGGAAGCTACTGATTTTGCTGTCCTGGGATAGAGTATGGGGGATGTGGCAGGAGAGGCTCCTTTCAACCTCTCCTCTTAGGGAACATTTTCTCCCTGCAGAACCTAACAGATTAGAAAGTCAGTGCAGCTAATGAGAGGGATTCTTGGAAGAGAGGCTTAGATTTTTATTCAAAGGAAAGAGAGAAATACAGTTTGGTAGACAGGAAGAGGAAGGTTGTACCATGGGTACAAGACCATTTTGGCAAAGGTCTGAGATAAAGAACCAGATATGTAGAGATCAAAGAAAGTCACCTTTGGTAACTAGGGTGTAAAATGGAATGAAGGCAAATACCAGCTTTAGCTGCTCAGAGAACAGTTCTGCAGACACGTGCAAGAAGTGTTGGTATTTGATTCTAAGGTCATTGAGAAGCCCCTAGAAGTCTGCATATGTATTTGTGACAGACAACAGTTTGTATATTTCTTACTATTACAATTAAGAGAAATCTCCCAGATCCTGCTCCCTTCACTGCAATGACCTTTGCCTACAAAAACATCCTATCGGGTTCTGCCTGACAACCTTAACCTTATCTGTAGCCTTAACCTAGATCAATAAACCAATCAACAAACATTTATTAAGTACTTTACTATATTCTGGGGTTACAAAGAAAAAGGAAAAATATTTTCTGCTCTCAAGGAACTTCCAATGCAGAAGATAAGAAGTTCCTAAATAGGTATATGGGACTGGTAGGATGAGGATAGAATTCAAAAGCTTCCTGCTGAAGCTGCCATTTGAGCTGAATCTTGAAGGCAATCAGAGATTCTAAGAGGAAAATGTGAGGAGGTATCTAAGGCTGAATTTGAACTCAGATCTTCCTAACGTCAGGTCCAGAGCTCTATCGACTATGCTACCTCCCTGTTTATAATAATAAGTAATGTTACATATAAGTATAATGATAGATATGTTAGATTACATATGACAAGATCTAATAATTATAGATAAGTATAATAATGTAAGTAGTAGTAATTGGCATTTATATGACACTTCAGAGTTTACAAAATACATACATTGCACCATTTGAGCTTTGTAACAACCCTGAGTAATGGGTAATATTATGCCCATTTTAAAGATAGGTCAATCGAGGCTCTCAGATTAGCTGAGTGATTTCCCTGCAGTCATGGAGCTAAATTATAACTGTCCAAAGAGGGGTTTAAACCAAGATCTTCTTTATTCCAAGTTGAACATGCTGTCTGCTATAGCTCTTTGCCCCTCTACCTTTTCTGTGCCTAGTGCTGTTGCAGACACTGTCAGAGGCAGCATGGCAGCACATAGATGGAGTACTGGGTCTGAAATCAGAAAGACCTGAGTTCATATTTGACCGCAGACAGAAAATAGCTGTGTGACCCTGACTAAGTCATTTCACCTCTGTTCATCTCAGTTCCCTGAACTGTAAAATAGAGATAACGACAGCACCTGCCTTGTAAGTTGCTCTGAGGATCAAATGAATTAACATTTGTAAAGCACTTAGCACAGTGCCAAAGTAGATGCCACCTAAATGGTTTTTTTTTTCTTCCCTTCTCCCCTTCCCTGCTGCAGGCACTATTTGGCTATACAGAAGAGTGCATGGCCTCAGCTGGGTAGATGAGCCTATCCTAAAGTAATCTCAAAGATTCCAACACATTATGCTAAATTTGGGGATGTGGCCTACAAGAGCTGTAATTGTTCAGAGGAAACATTGAAGAGAACTTTGTGTCATTTGTGCCACTTGCTGTCACGTGATAGCTTTGTGTTCCCAAGATAGTCCCTCAGTGGTTTTTATTTTCTGGGTACTATGCTTATGTAACTGCCAACAGGTGGTTAGTGGTAAACGGCCCAAAAAGTTAAATTTCCCATGTGAATGGCAGACAGAGAATCAATCAGCATGCTTTGCCATTAATATATACTTTTTCCATAAAACATAAATCTTTAGCAAAACCAGAAAACAACAGTTATGCATAAAATGCTACATAATTTTGAGCTGAGCTAAATCTAATGGGGATCATAAATTTAGAGCTGGAAAGGACCTTAAAGGCCATGAAGTACAGCCTTTCATTATTACAAATGAGGAAACGGAGGCACAGAAAGGCTAAGTGTCTTGCCAGAGGTCACACAGCTAATAAGTATCTAAGGAAAGACTTGAACCTAGGTCTTCCTACTGCCAATCCAGTGCCCTATCCTGTACTGACTTGATTGCCAGGGCTCTATCTCAGTTCCCATATAGTCTTGGTCCCTCCAAGTTCTGGTCCAAAGGTAAGTCTTGTGTCGTCACCACTGAGCTGAGGTCCCACAGACTATCCTCGGATAGTCAATGCTGCACCAAACACCCAAGCACTCTCTGGACTCTAGAATTCGGGGATGCTTAGTCACCATCTAGACTTTTAGAAATTTGCAAGCTTGTGGAGACTCCAACTTCCTTCACCTAGAATGAGAAAGAACAAACAGAGGTCAATAGTTTTCTATCGGTTTCTGTGAGCAAAGGAATCACTAAATAAGTCCCAAAAAAACTCTCCTCTTTAACACTCAGTTAACCAACCAGAACCAGTTTCAGTATGTCTACACATACTCCATAGTCTATCCAAGGTACTTCCTTTACACATTATCATGACTCCAAGAAGCAAGCTATAATAGAATTTATAGAATCTATACTACAAAACTAGTCAGGAAGATCAGTGTAGCGACTTAATGCCATGTGTTTTTGTGGCTCAGGTTGTGTATGTGTGTGTGTGTGCATGTGTGCATGTGTGGATTTTTTCCCTCCATACAATCTTTATATGACAACGTCACTTTGCACAATGCTCTTTGATGTTAATATAGTGAAACCTGTTTAGAAAGACTGTCTAATATTCTCTACAAGGGTGACTGTCTTGAAAGCTGACCTTTGTATATAATATTGTTAATAGGTCCAAGATGCATTTATGGGTGAATGACATACATTGCAGGACTAATTCCCTACACACACATTCCTAGACAGGTTTTACTGCAATCACTTTAAAGAATTCTTTTTGGTAGATAGAGAAGGGAAGGTGTGAGACTGAATGGATTTATTACATTTGAATATGATTAATGTATATCTGACTTTATATAATTGTAAATATTTCTTGGAATAAAATATTGACTTAGAAAAGTGGCATCACTTGAGCAAGTTGATGAGGTCAGCATATACACCAAATCCTAGTCATAGATGAAACTCAGAAAATGTCAAGGAGGCAAAGGAGAAGCTAAAAATGTGACAATTAGGAACTCTATACTACAGTTTAACAAAGTACTTTTGTGTAGCTTCACAAAAACTAAGCAACTAAGTACCTCACTAAGAGTAAGGTACTGTGGTACACTGGATAGAGGACTGGCCTCGGAGTTAGGAAGAACTGTGTTCCATTTCTGTCTGTGACACATACTGCCTATATGACCATGAAAAGTCATGTAACCTCTGGTTACAGGTAACTCACTAATAGAATAATAACCAGATAATGAGTAGCTGATCTCCACTGAGGAAGGGAGTTTCCGGTTGAATATCCCTAACTTTTCCCTTATCAATGGCCCTGACCATATTCCTTTGCCAGGCTATAGACCGCCACGGACGTATAGACATTCTGGTCTCCAATGCTGCTGTCAACCCCTTCTATGGCAGCCTGGTGGATGTCAGTGAGGATGTATGGGACAAGGTAAGAAAGAGTTAAAGCACCCAAGAGGTGAGCCTTGAAAATGTTCTACTTTACCAAGGAAAAGTTTAGTTCTGTTTAGAACAAACGGCTCATTTAAAGCTCAGAAGAGCTCAGGTGGAAGACCTCACCACCCCTGTGTGCCTTGTGTTATGCTCATACTTTATAATACCCTGCAGTTTCTTCCATTCCATGTCCCTGAGTTCCTGTGCCTACCTCCCCAACCTTAACCTCAACATCCTTCTGTAGAGAACCCACCTGGTCTACACCCATCAGATACATATGTAAGAGAGATTACAAAATAAAGGAAGTTTACATTTCATCAGAGTAGGAGATTCCCTGTGTAAGGAATTCTTCTACAGATGCAGGATTGACCTGGCAGATAAGTCCTAAGGAGATACCTGAGAGACAGACTAACGGACTTGCCCAGGATCACATAATTAGTAAATATAAGAAGGTAGATTTGAATTCGGATGCTTCAAGCTCCAATCCCAATATACTATGCAATACCCCAAATGCTTCATTTGGAAGATAATATAATGACAACATATAATCTACCATTCAACTAAGAGACCCACAGTTCTCCCCTTCAGTTGCCAGAAATGAACATACTTTTTGATAGCTTGTAAAATAAATATCATTTCTGGTAAGATGATCCAAATTGTATCACTTAAGAATATTATACCATTTGTAAAAATAGATAGATTAATGAATGAAGAAAAAAAGGAAGGAAACGTCTTCTTTTGCACTTAGGAAGGTTAGTACCCTCAAGGAGAGCACAGACATATATGGCCAACCCCCCTGTGCCAGCAATATTTGCATATTATATTAATGCATATAATTCCAATGATATTTCTGTGATAAATTCCACATGCCTACTTTTCTACAATTAAAAGGTTCTTAATTAAAATATTTCTGTTTATTTAGTAGAATTAACATTCCCACCAGAATCAGGAATGCTAAATGGTTCCTAATCCCCCTACAGTTCTGCTTCTTGTTCTGACTTTCTGTGATTTCCTCACAATGTAGTTGAGATAAACTAAAAGAAAACGCCAGTGTTTCATAAGTATGAAATTTTGTTTTTTCGATGACTTGGTTCCTGAACTTGGTTACAATCTACTTTGAGAAAAGGAGACTAGTTTATGAAATCAGTTTGGGAGCCAAGCAGTTATATCAGATTTTCATATAATTATAGATATAACTGGATAGGAACTTTGAGGTCATCTAATCCAACCCCTTCATTTTACAGATGGAGAGACTGAGGTCTAGAGAGGTTTTAGTGATTTGTTCAAGGTCCCTTCAGTAGTAAGTGCGAAAGCTGAGATTTGATCCCAGGTCCTCTTATTGCAAATTCAACATTTCAACACTGTCCTGCCTATTGCCCATTTTGTTTTAACAGGATAAAAGCATTTTCTAGGACCCTTTATCCCAATTCCTCTTACTATGTTTCCCCCTCATGATCCCACTTTGCAGAAAATGTGGCCAGAAAATCACAAGACTACCCCCTTCCCATTCCCAAAGGGCATATCAGTGCTAGAATAACCTCAGACACATGTATGAGGTTGGCCTGGGCTATCCTTGAGAAGTTCAGTCCATCTGTATGGAGTAGCCCCAGAGGGGCTCAATTCCATTCATTCTTGTAGCATGGTACAGTGGAAAAAATTCTGAATTTGGAGGGGAAATGGGTTCAAGTCCCACAGTGAGTAAGTCACTTAAGCTCTCTTCTTTCTCTCTAAAATTAAGGGCCTGGACTAAAGGGTCTCTGGAATCCCATCTAGCTTCAAGTCTTTGAATCTATCGACATATATTTGTTAAGTGCCTGCTATGTACAAGGCACCATGATAGGTATTGGGAATAGACAAAGACAAAAAGAAAGCAATCCCTTCCGTAAAGATGCTTACACTCTACTAACTACATGACATCCCCAATCGGAAGACTCCCACAGATGCCAGGTAAATTCCATGGTAGCCTTGGATATTCAGGTCTGTTCTGGTCGAAACAAGACCATCAAGGTGGGTTCAGCCTTGACCTTGTCTCTAGAGATAGGGAGGACAAGACTATGTGCTTGCTTAGATGGCCCTAACCCTCATCCAATGACCTGTCACCCCATCTTTCTTCACATTGGCTTCCCAGTAATTGATTTTCCTCTTCTCCATTTCAGATTCTGAATGTTAATGTGAAGGCCACAGCCCTGCTAATTAATTTGGTGGTGCCAGAGATGGAGAAACAAGGGTACAGGAGACAGAGGGGACCTGTGTGGTGGTGGGAAGTTAGAATAGGAGTGAATGAAATATACCCCTCATGCATTTGAAAGGAAAGGAAAATAAGGGGGGAAGGGGATCTCTAACATGAGAATGCCACAACAGTCTCATTGTCTATTCCAGAGGTGGCTCAATAGTGATGGTGTCCTCGATTGCTGCCTTTACACCCTTCCAGGTAAGTCACTCCTCTCCTTCTTTTGATACCCAACTTTCTCCAGCCCCAAGATCTTAACTCTTGTTCCTTTACAGAATCAGATATCCATATTCTCTCTTTTAGGAGAAATAACCTAACCAACCTGAATCTTAACTGAAGACAGACAAGATCCAGGAGGGGGTCTCCTTTCCTCCTAAGCACCAGTATGACTCCCTCCTCCCTGGGCCAAGACTCTCATTCCCTTCCTTCTAGACATTATCCTTTTAATTAGTGTCCTTAAAATGTTGTGTCCAGAACTGAGCACAGGATTCTAGTTATGACGTGATCAGGGCACTATCCCCTCCCTAACCTATGGTACTTTTTTTTTGTGGGACCTGCACTTTCATCAGTATTAGAAAGCTTCCCTCTACCAATGCAGAGCAGCACCTACTCTGAAATTCAAATCTGGCTTCAGATACTTATTAGCTGTGTGACCCTTAGCAAGTCATTTAACCCCAGCTGCCTCCACCACCATCCTCCCAAAAAAAAAGAAACTAATTGTCTGGGAGAGTTATCTAGGATTCTGTGAGGTTAAATGATCTGTCCAGGGTCACACAGCCAGGAAGGGATCCAAGGCAGAACTTAAACTCAGTTCCTCCTGACCCTTAAACCGGCTCTATATTGACTATGCTGTTTGATCTCTCCAAAAGTCACCCAATCTCCTCACACCCTTCCAAATCCCAATCCACACAATGCTGTCAAAGTCCCTCCCTCACCCTGTCTCCCAGCTTTCCCACCTCTCTACATGGTTTTTTTTTTCATTTATTTAGTATTTTATTTTAACTTGGTTGCATGTGAAAACAATTTTTAACATTCATTTGTAAAGCTTTGAGTTCCAAATTCTCTCCCTTCCTCCCTTCCTACCCCTCCTCATTGAGAAGGTAAGCAATTCAATATAGGTTATACATGTGTAGTCATGCAAAACATTTCCATAATAATCATGTTGTGAAAGAAACCATAGACCAAAAAAAACTCATGAAAAGAAAGAAACTATGTTTCAGTCTGTATTCAGATATCATCAGTTCCTTCTCTGGGGAGAGATAACATTTTTTCATCAAAAGTCTTTCAGAGTTGTCTTGAATCCTTGTGTTTCTGAGAATAGCTAAGTCATTCACAGCTGATCATCTTACAATATTACTGTGACTTTATGCACAATCTTTCCAGGTTTTCCTGAGAGCATCCTGCTCATCATTTCTTATAGTGCAATAGTATTCCATCATAATCACATACCACAATCTGTTTAGTCCTTCCCCAATTAATGGGCATCCCCTCACTTTCTAAGTCTTTGTCTCCAGAAAAGAGATGCTCTAAATATTTTTGTACTTACAGGTTCTTTTTCTTTTCTTTTTGTTTTTTAATCTCTTTTGGGTTACATACCTAGTACTGGCATTGCTAGGTCTAAGGGTATGCATAGTTTTATAACCCTTTGGGTATAGTTCCAAGTTGCCCTACAGCGTGGTTGGACTAATTCACAGCTCTACCAAGAGTGCATTAATGTCTCATTTTTCCCACCTCCCATCTAACATTTGCCATTTTCCTTTTCAGTCCTATTAGCCAATCTAATAGTAATCCTAGCTCCTTTGCCCTCCAGAATATCATATTCAAAGCCCTCCTATCGTTTAAGGTAGAAGCTGCCAAATCTTGTGTTATCCTGCCTTTGGCTCCATGACACTTGAATTATTTCTTTCCGGCCCACTGCAATGCTTTCTCCTTGATCTGGGAGCTCTGGAATTTGGCTATAACATTCCTAGAAGTTTTTATACTGGGATTTCTTTCAGGAAGTGACCAGGGGATTCTTTTCATTTCGATTTTACCTTCTGGTTCCAGAATATCAAGGCAGTTTTCTTTGATAACTTCTTAGAAGATGATATCTAGGTTCTTTTTTAGATCATGGCTTTCAGGTAGTCCAATGATTTTAAAATTATCTCTCCAGGATCTATTTTCCCGGTCAGTTGTTTTTCCAGTGAGATATTTCACATTGTCTTCTATTTTTTCATTCTTTTGGTTTTATCATTTTTTGATTTCTCATAAAGTCATTAGCTTCCATTTACTTCATTCTAATTTTTAGGGAGTTATTTTCTTCAGTTAGCTTTTGGACCTCTTTTTCCATCTGCCAGTTCTGCTCTTTGAGACATTCTCCTCATTGGCTTTTTGGGGCTCTTTTACCATTTGGCTGTCTTTTTTTTAAAGTATTATCTTCTTCAGTTTTTTTATTGTCTCCTTTACCAAGCTGTTGACTCTTTTCTCCTGATTTTCTTGTATCACTATCATTTCTCTTTCCACTTTTTCCTTTACCTCTCTTACTTGATTTTCAAAATCCTTTTTGAGCTCTTCTGTGGTCTGAGACCAATTCAAATTTTACTTGGAGGCTTTGGATGTAGGAGCTTTGACTTTATTGTTTTATTCTAAGTGTGCATTTTGATCTTCCTTGTCACTATAGTAACTTTCTATAGTCAGAGTTTTTTCTATTGTTTGCTCTTTTTCCCAGCCTATTACTTGACTTTTAACTGTTGTAGTAGGGCTCTGCTTCTAGGGTGGAGAGTACACTGTCCCAAGCTTTAGGGATTTTGTGCAGCTGTATTCAGAGATACTTCTAGGGCCCTGGAAGTATCTTCTAAGTTTTTCAAAGGTGGTATGATCTAAAGAGAGCTGTTTACTATTCTCCCAACTTGTTCTCTGATCTGTGAGTGACCACAAGCACTCTTCTCTGCCCTGGAACTATGAGAGCAGTGACCCCTCCACTGTGTCCTTAAGCTCTGCTGTATTAGTGGACCTCCTTGCCCTGGGACTGCCATGCAGGACTGTGCCCCAGGTCCGAGTATGGGCAAAGCAACACAGTCCTGCCTTGGTGCTATCAAAAAGACTACTGTAATCTCCTTCTGACCAGTTGTTCAACCCCCTTACTGTCTGTGGATTGAGAGCTACTGCCACTACTGATTCAGTTACTCCTAGTTTGCTGTGACTCAGGTGGGACAGACCTTTCCTGCTGGCCTTCTAAGTTGTCTTTGGCATCTGTGGGTTAAGAGGTCTGGAAACCACCAATACAGCCACTGATTCAGTCACCCCAAAGCCTGCTCCCAGTTTGCTGGGACCCAGTCCATGCTAGCACAGCCTGTACTGGATTGTGCTCCTCTTTCATCCTGATACAACAGACCTTTCCTGCCAACCTTCCAAGTTGTCTTGGGCTGTAAATTTGTTTCACTCCATCTTTTTGTGGGTTCTGAAGTTCTAGAATTTGTTTAGAATCATTTTTAAAGGTATTTGAAGGGTTTGGGGGGAGAGCTCAGGAGGGTCTCTGCCTTTACTCTGCCTTCATGGCTCTACTTCTTACCTCTCTACATGTTGAAAATACTTCTACACCCTTCCAGATGTACACTTTATATCCTCTTCAACCCAGATTAGAGTAAGATTGCAACATCACCAACCCTCCACCTCAGTTTGCTTCCTTTGTATTAATTCTTCCTTTCACACCCTATTTTATAATATAATTGCTTCATTTTACCTTTTCCTACCCAATTTTGTTTTATGGAATCACCCCATCGTGCACAACTCAGTCTCAACCTTTTTTTCAAACTACCTTAGTAATGATAACAGTTTTAAGACAACTCATAACATTTTCATATATATATATATGTAAAGTAAAAAGTTTGACCTTAATGCATGCCTTATAATTAGTCTTTGATGTTTTCTCTTTTGGATCTTTTATATGAAATTTTCCATTGAATTCTGGACTTTTTGTTACAAATACCTGAAAGTCTTTCAGTTCATCAAATATCCTTTATTTCATTCAGGATTATACACAACTTTGCTGGGTAAATTTTTGTCACAACCCCAGTTCTTTTGCCCTTCAAAATATAATATTTACAGACCTATGATCTTTTACTGCAGAAGTTGCTAGGTCTTGTGAAATCCTGATTCTGCCTCTGCAGTATTGAAATAATTTTTTGTTGTTGTTGCTTGCAATATTTTCTCCTTAACTTGGGAGTTTTGAAACTTGGCTATGACATTCCTGTAAATTTCTTCCTGGGACTCTTTCAGATGGTGAATAGTAGATTTTTTTTTCTTTTTCTGCTTTATTCTCTTATTCTAGGATTTCAGGGCAATTTTCCTTAATAGTTTCTTGTAATATTGTATCCAGATTCTTTTTTTTTATCATAACTTTCAGCTAGTCCTCCAATTTTTATGTTGTCTCTCCTCAATCTGTTCTCCAGATCACTTGTTTTCCTAATGAGATATTTCAGATTCTATTCCATTTTTTCTAGTTTTATTATTTCTTGACATCTTATAATGTCATTCAATTTCTCTTGCTCAATTCTAGTTTTCAAGTTGTTTTCTTCCTGAAATGTTAAACCTTTTTTTCTAAATGGTTAACTTTCTTTTCATAATTTTCTTGGATTGCTTTTATTTTTTTCCTAATTTTTCCTCAATCTCTCTTATTTGATTTTTTAAATTCCTTTTTAAGTTTTCCCAAGAATTTTTGGGGGTGTGTCACCATTTAACATTACTCTTTGGAGTAGGAGTATATTTTTTTAACCTCACTATCTTCCTCTAAATATGAACCCAGAACTTTTCTTATACCAAAGTAACTATTTATGATCCAGTTCTTTTTCCTTTGTTTACTCATTTTTTTATTTTTATTTTGTTTTATTTTATTTTTTGGCAATTCATTATATAATCAAGTTTCAATCCCAACTTGTGGGTAATGTTGCCCTAGGTCTCAGGTCCCCACCCAGACATTTGATAGTCTTTAGATAAAAGTTTGTGAGGTGAAAATCCCTAAGGCTGTGAGGTCAAAGTTTGTAAGGTGAATTTTTTAAAATAATATTTTATTTTTTCCAATTGCATGTTAAGATAGCTTTCAACATTCAAGTTGTGGTATATAAATGTAATGGAATACTATTGTGCTATAAGACATGAAGAGTAGGTGGATTTCAGAAAATTTTGGACTTACATGAACTGATGCTGAGTAAAGTGTGCAGAACCAGGAGAACACTGTACACAGTAACAGCAACATTGTGCAATGATCAACTATGATGGACTTAGTTCTTCTCAGCAATATAATAATCCAAGACAATTCCAAAAGACTCATAATCAAAAATACTATCCAAATTCAGAGAAAGAACTATGAAGTCCGAATGAAGGTCAAAGCACGTTATTTTCACTTTTAGAAATTTTTTGTTTTTCATGGTTTTACCTTTCGTTCTGTTTCTTCTTTCACAATATGACTAACGTGGTGACATGTTTACATGATTGCACATGTATAACCTATATCAGATTGCTTGTTCAACCATTCCTCAATTGATGGACATTCTTTCAATTTTTCTTCTATCTTTTCATTCTTTAGATTTTGTTTGACTTATCCTTGCTGTCTCATTGAATCATTAGTTTCTACTTGCCTGGTTCTAAACTTTATCAAATTGTTTTCTTCAGTTAACTTTTGCACCTCTTTTTCCATCTGTCCAATTTTTCCTTTTAAGGAGTTATTTTCTCCATTTAATTTTTATACTTCCTTTTCCATTTGTCCAGTTTTTCTAGTTAGATTTTGTGCTTCCTTTTCCATTTGATCAACTGTTCCTTTTAGGGAATTATTTTCTCCAGTTAATTTTTGTGCTTCCTTTTCCATTTGTTCAATTTTCCTTTTCAAAGAGATGTTCTCATCAGTGAATTCTTTTTTTATAATTTTAAAAATCAGTGGCCAGTTTTTCTTCTATTTCCTTCTTCAGCTGTTCCAGGAGAGCTGTTTGTACATGCGAGCAGTTCATAATCCCTTCTGAAGTTTCAGATGGAAGTACAATCTCAGTACTGACCTCTTTGGTATTTGTGTTTTGTTCCTTATCCCCATAGAAAGATTCCATGGTTTTTTTTACCCTTCTTTTGCTTTTTCTTGTTCATGATGTTGATTTTTGTGTTGTGGCTTCTAGTTCTTTCAGTTAGAAGCTGCAGAACTTGGTGTTGAGCCGACTTGTGTGAAAAAGCTAAGAGCAGGTTTTTGTTTTGTGTTTCCCCGATCAGCCCTGGGTTTAGCTTGTTCTATTCTTTCAATTTTTAGTTCTTTGCCACCTCATAAAGAGCTGCTATAAATATCTTTGTACATGTAGGTTATTTTCCCCTTTCTTATAATACCTTTATGATACAGAATTGGTAGTCGTATTGGTGAATCAATGGGTATGCACAGTTTGATTGCCCTCCAAATTGCTCTCCAGAATGGTTAGATCAGTTCACAACTCCATCAACAATTATGTGTCCCAGTTTTCCCACCTCTTCTCCAACATTTATCCTTTTCCTTTTCTGTCACATTAGCCAAGCTGATAGGTGTGATGTGGTACCTCAGAGTTGTTTTGATTTGCATTTCTTTAATCAATAGTGATTTAGAGTATTTTTTCATATGACTTTAAAGAGCTTTAATTTCTTCATCTGAAAGCTATCTGTTCATATCCTTTGACCATTTATCAATTGGGGAATGACTTGTAGTCTTATAAATTTGACTCAGTTCTCTATATATTTGAGAAATGAGGCCTTTATCAGAAACACTTGCTGTAAAAATTGTTTCCCATCTTTCTGCTTTCCTTCTAATCTAGTTTGCATTGGTTTTGTCTGTGCAGAACTTTTTAAATTTAATGTAATCAAAATTATCCATTTTGTACTTCATAGCATTCTCTATCACTTGTTTGGTCAACAATCTTCCATTCTCCACAGATCAGGTTACCTATTCCTTGCTCTCCTGATCTGCTTATAGTATCACCCTTTATGTCTAAATCATGTACCCATCTTGATCTTATATTGCTATATGGTGTGAGATATTGGTCAATGCCTAGTTTCTGCCATACTATTTTCTAGTTTTCCCAAAAGTTTTTGTCAAATAGTGAGTTCTTATCCCAGATGATAAAGCTTTCAGGTTTATCAAATCAGTAGATCACTATACTCTTTTGCTACTGTGTCTTGTGTACCTAATCTATTCCACTGATCCATCACTCTATTTCTTCATTAGTACCAAATAGTTTTGATGATTACTGCTTTATAGTATAGTTTTTGATCTATTACAGCCAGGCCACCTTTTGCATTTTTTTCCATTAATTCCCTTGATATTTTTGACTTTTTGTTTGCATTTTTTTGCATTTTTTTTCATTAATTCCCTTGATATTCCTGACCTTTTGTTCCTCCAGATGAGTTTTATTATTTTTTTCTAGCTCTACAAAATAGTTTTTGGTAGTTTGGTATGGCGCTGAATAAGTAAATTAATTTAGGTAGAATTGTCATTTTTATTATATTAGCTTGGTCTACCCATGAGCAATTGATATTTTTCCAATTATTTAGCTCTGACTTTATTTGTGTGAAAAGTGTTTTGTAATTGTGTTCCTATAGCTCCTGGGTTTGTCTTGGCAAGTAGACTTCCAAATATTTTATACTGTCTGCAGTTATTTTGAATGGAAATTCTCTATCTCTTGCTGCTAGCCTTTGTTGTTAATATATAGAAATGCTGATGATTTATATGGGATTATTTTATATCCTGTTATTTGCTAACTTTAGGATTCTTTGAGTATACCATCATATCATCTTCAAAGAGTGATAATGTTGTTTTCTCATTGCCTATTCCAATTCCTTTCATTTCTTTTTCTTCTCATTTCTAAAGCTAACTTTTCTAGCTAACATATTGAATAAATGGTGATAATGGGCATTCTTATTTCACCACTGATCTTATTAGAAAGGCTTCTAGCTTAATCCACATTACAGATAATGCTTGCTGTAGTTCTAAAGAGTTACTATTTATCATTTTAATGAAAGCACCATTTATTTCTATGCTCTCTAGTGCGTTTAATAGGAATGGGTTCTGTATTTTGTCAAAAGCTTTTTCTGCATCTATTGAGATAATCATATGACTTCTGTTGGTTTTGTTATTGATATGATTGATTATCCTAATAGTTTTCCTACTATTGAAACAGCCCTGCTTTCCTGGAATAAATCCTACCTGGTCATAGTGTATGATCCCTGTGACATATTTCTATAATCTCTTTGCTAATATTTTATTTTAAAATTTTGCATCAATATTCATTAGGAAATTGGTCTATAATTTTATTACTCTGTTTTGATTCTTTCTGATGTAGGTATCAATACCATATTTGAAAATAATTTTGGTAGGACTCCTCGCCTATTTTTCCAAATAGTTTATAAGTATTGGAATTGTTTTTTAAAGGTTTGGTAAAATTCATTTCGATTTCTTTTTCTAAAATGGGCTATTTAAGTATTTTACTTTCTCTTCTGTTCATCTGAGCAACTTATATTTTTGTAAACATTTATTTCACTTGGATTGTTAGATTTATTGGCATACAGTTGGGCAAAATAGTTCCTAATTATGGCTTTATTTTCTTCTTCATTGTTGGTGAGTCACTCTTTTCATTTTTGATATTGATAATTTGGTTTTCTTCCTTTTTAATCAAATTAAGCAGAGGTTTAACTTTCTTATTGACTTTTTTCTCATAAAATCAGCTCTTAGTTTTATTTATTAGTTTAATAGTTTTCTTACTTTTAATTTTGTTAATCTCTCCTTTGATTTTTCAGAATTCCTAATTTGATGGAGTTGGGAATTTTCAATTTGTTCTTTTTATAATGTTTTTAATTGCATACCCAATCCATTGATCTGGTTTTTCTCTACTTCACCCATGGAAGCATTTAGAGGTATAAAGCTTCCCCTACATACTGCTTTAGCTTCATCCCACAAATTTTGGTGTACTGTCTCATTATTGTTATTCTCTTTGATGAAATTATTGTTTCTACCATTTTTTTTGTTAGGATTTGATTATTTAGTTTCCAATTAATTTTTAATCTATAGCCTTTTGTTGCATGTAATTTTTATTGAATCATGATCTGAAAATGATGCATTTAATATTTCTGCCTTTCTGCATTCGAATGTGAAGTTTTATGGCCTAATACATGGTCAATTTTTGTGTAGGTATCATATAACACTGAGAAAAAGGTATATTCCTTTCTATCCCTATTCAGTTTTCTCCAATACCAATTCTCCCTAGCTTTTCTAAAATTCTATTCACTTCCTTAACTTTTTGAAAGGTGAAATTCCTTGAGGCCAGGAATGAGGTAAAAGTTGAGGTGAAATTTCTTGAGGCCTAGTAAGATTCTCTACAGAGCTACCTTCAGGGCCTACCATTTGTTGATTCAGTGGAGCCAGCCTGGAGGTGTCTACACTTCACTCAAGCCAAACCTCAGCTCCTCAAGTTCTTATCTTTTCTGAGGTCCTTTCAAGTTATCCTAAAAGGACACTTGTTTACTCCTTTATTTTTGCTGCTCTATGTTCATTTCTTGGCAATTTTCTGTTTCTGGAAGAAATCTGGAGAACCTGGAAATTTCTGACCTAGTCCATCATCTTTCCAGAATGCTGCCCCCCATCTTCTTAACAGTCAGTACTAGCTCACCACTACCCCTTTGGCCTGTCCTGTTCCTTTTGAATAAGATGAGAACTACCAGAGCCCTATTTCAGTCACGTGTCCCAGTCCAGCAAATCTCAATGATTTCATATTGTGTTAAAAGAGAGTATAAGGACTCTATCCACCTCCTCAAGAATACTCAGAAATTAATATAAACTAGAAAAAAA
Organism: Potorous gilbertii; assembly: GCA_028658325.1. Classification (NCBI taxonomy): domain Eukaryota; kingdom Metazoa; phylum Chordata; class Mammalia; order Diprotodontia; family Potoroidae; genus Potorous; species Potorous gilbertii. The sequence goes on along the minus strand of CM053774.1, from coordinate 6,821,075 downwards.
ACCACATTTTTCTTTTCCATCCATTTAGTACCTGGGCCCCTATAATGTCAGCAAAACAGCCCTGCTGTCACTCACCAAGAACTTTGCTTCTGAGTTGGAACCAAAAGGCATTAGAGTGAACTGCCTGGCACCAGGCCTCATCAAGACCAACTTCAGCTCCATGGTAAAGATGGGTAAGGTAGAGAAGGGAGGGAGGTTTAGGGTCCACCCAATGGGAGTCCTACTGAAGTTCTTCCTCCTTTCTGGAGAGATGGCTATCTTCTTGTGGGGATTCAGGGGAGGAGATGTCATCTGTTTCTTAAGTTCCCTAGTTTCTTATGTAATAGCCTGGCCTTTCCAATACACGCTTACCATATCATCCCTCCTCCACCTCTCTTTTGTGATATATGGGGTAAAAAGAGGGATCAAAGCCTCCATCCCCATCTCTTCTGTGTCCCTTTCAGGGATGATACATATAACACTTCTGTGCTCCAATGGAGTGACTAGCCAGAACGTGATCAAAAGAGAGGGATATAAAATAGGAGAAGAAGTCTCTTGGAATAAGTAGATGAGGGGAGGAAAAGGATGAGGTGATATCATATCTAGCTTCTAATCCTAAATCACTTTGGTAAAAACCAAAACCAGTCCCTTTCTCTCACTGTCCCTCAGTTTCCTCCTTTGGGCAAAAGCAATGTCATGCCAATGTCTCCCTTTTCCCAACAGTTTTGGGAAGATAAGACTTCTGAGACCCAGATTAAGAAAGCCCTGAATATATCCAGGTAAGGGTCTTCATTTGGTGAGTAAATGGGGGAAGAAGGAGAAATACTGCAAGGGGATAGTCACCTAGATAACCCAGATATATCACACAAAGTCAAGCAAGTGGTGGCACCATCCCCCAGAGCAGAACACAAGTCATTGATGTTAATATTCTCTAACATTTAAAGGATTTTAGGCCCTTGCAAACAAGCATGGAGTAGGTGTTTTTAATAAATGTTTATTGACGAAATACTTAGTGCTCCTTTTATGCCATGATCTATTCTAATTTTTATTATATTTAGCTATGTGATATGTCTTATTCTCTCCCTCCCACTAGATTGCAAACTCCTTGAAAGCAGGAATCATGTCCTATGGATCTTTAGCTCTTTCCTTTGCCTTCCACAAAACTTGAAACATAATAAGCACTTAAGACATATTTATTGAATCCATCTTGAATGAAACATATTTGAGGAGTAGATAAACATACAGTAATGATGGTGGTTATTGGTGTGTCTAACGCTAAACAATGAGTGAATTTCTGAAATGAAAAAAAACTGCCTATGAACTAAATTGAGCCAAATCGAAGCACATTTTGAGAGACTAGGGAATGTTGCTATTTAAAGGACACTCTCAGCGTAATCTTTAGGGAAGGAGAGGAGCCTTGGTAGTACAAATAATTACTACTATCCCTTATTTATAGGGGCAGTTAGGTAGCACCATAGATAGAGAGCGTTGGTTCTAGAGTCAGGAAAACTCATCTTCAGTGAGTTCAAATCTGACCTCAGACACTTATTAGCTGTGTGACCTAAGTAAGTTACTTAATCCTGTTTGCCTCAGTTTCCTCATCTGTAAAATGAACTGGACAAGGAAATGAAAAACCACTGCAGTATCTTTTCTAAGAAAACCCCAAATGGGGTCATGAAGAGTCAGAAATGACTGAAAAAATGACTAAACAACAACAAAACTTTAGGGTTTTGATACTGAATTTTCTTCAGGCAGGGTGTACATGTAATTGTCATCATTTTATAGCAGTGAGGCAATGTGATGTAGAAGTAACATGTCAACCTTAGAGTCGAGAAAATATGGATTCAAATGCCATCTCTATCCCTTATTGACTGGCTTGCCTCTAAGCAAAAAAACTCAGCCTCTCAATTCCCTAAAGCAATTCTCTAACTCTGTAAGATACAAAGTATTTGCTAATCTGCGTTTGGTAGAGAGGATTCCCTTACTTTAGGAGTTCTGTACATCAGTGAACTCAGAGGGTAAGTCTGAACAAAAATCAAATGATTTTAGCATGATATTATGCCTATAATTATTCAACAGCTCATGACTTCATCAGTATGGGTTTACCCTCCAGTGATGCCTATTGCAATTCCTCTCTGATATAACAGGTAGTCTTTGAGAATTGCTACAACCAAAATATTCATCACTTTTTAGGGCCAATAGATCGATGAACCTGAATTTAGTGAGGCTGGTTCTCAGAGGACAGATGTACTGTCTGTCACCTAGTTTTTATTTGAATTCTAAACCAGCTTGGTAAGACCTCCTGAAGTTAATATTCCTTTTAAAGAACTCAGGGTCACCAGGTTGAGGAATCTACTTTAGTGGAATTATTGTTATTACATAAACACATGAAAGGTCTGTGATTTCATAAATATAGGAGAATTCCTGGTGTGGGAACCTTTCTCCATCAAAGAAGATGGCCACCTGTCCATATAATTTAGTATCTAAATCCCAGGGAGTTGCTAGAAGCATACAAAGATTAGGACTAGATCAGTGGGTCAAAGGTTGGTTTTGAAACTAGTCTTCAGGAGTCTACATATCATACTACCTTCAGTAGTAATAGTAGTAGTAGTGGTAGTGGTAGTGGTAGTGGTGGCGGAGGCAGTAGCAGCAGCAGCAGCAGCAGTAGTAGTACTAATGTATTTCTTAAAATACATTATTTATTTACATACATTTATTTACAAAACCCTTTCAGATACAGATTAGGGAGAGGGAACAAAGCAGTCTGGTACCTAGAAGTACATTTACTACCTTTTAACAAGCATGTTGTTTGCTTTGGGTAGTTGATTAGGAAGAGCTGGGTCAAAGCACCCAGGCCACTTCATTTTATCCCCTATTTCTTCTCTTCCCTGTGAGGACTGTCCTGAGGATCTAGTGAGATGATGTAAGATGCTAATGTGTGACCTGTAATATGATCATGGCTGTTTCCCAGGCTGGGTGATCCTCATGAATGTGCAGGCATCGTATCTTTCCTGTGTTCACCCGATGCCAGTTACATCACAGGAGAAACCATAATAGTGGCTGGAGGGGCCCCTTCCCGTCTTTGATCAACCTGGAAAGACCACCCTGAGGTTCTAGCAGCTGTCTGTAATCAAGAGAAGGCTCAAGGTTGGACCTCCACTACTGAGTTCCGAGATTCCCATCTCCTCTAACCGTGCCCATCCCACTGACTTCCCTGGATTTAAAAAAAAAAAAAAAGGCCTGTGTAAGCAGCTAGAGAGCTCTCTGTTTGCCATGTATGGGAATAAAAGTCGCCCTTAAGGAAATCTGCCTTGTATAAAACTCTACATGATATACGAAGGTCGAACTGAACTGTTCATTTTTCTAGACCAAATCGACCCATCTACTTTATGCAAAACTAAACTCAGCCGGAGTGAAGCGGGTGTGAGGGAGTGAGGACTGAGATGGGTACCAGGCCAGGGAAGAGAAAAGACTTAGAAACACTGAGGTAGGAGGGAAAGGCCCGGGGAGACATTGGAGAAAGGGGCAAATCTCTGATTTCTGTGCCATTAAAAATAAAATTAACTTGCAAATAACATGCAAATGATCCTGTTAGTTTTTTAGCTGGTTGATTCGTCATTTGGGGTATAAAGGGAAAAAGAACGGCAGCTTTTTTTCTCCTGGGCAAGAAAAAGTCTACACGGGACTGGAAGCCTCCCCACGCCTGGATGTCACACCTCCTGGCTCGGGGCTCCCTCCCAGGAGAGTGTGAAGGTGCCACGCAGGGCGCCGGGGAAGAAGGTGCCACGGGGATTTCCTGGGGCGCTGCTCTCGGCGAGCCCACGCGGGGGGATGTCAGCTCGGACTAAGAGAGGGAAGACTGGAGGAAGCCCGCCCCCCCAGCTCACACACACCCACACCCACACTCACACACACACACACACACACACACACAGACACACACACACTCCGCAGATGCCCCAGCCAAGACAGACAGCTTCACAGGCTCAGGACGGGCCCCCGTGGGGGGATGGAAAGGTGGCCCACCCGTGGCGTCAGTCTGGGGGGAGGAGCGCAGGAAGCAGGATGACCCGAGAAGACCCAGACAGCGTCCAGGCCGGGAGAACAAAAGAAAGCCGGGGCTGAGCTCGCAGCCCAGGGAGGGGGCCGGGCCGGGGCCGGGCCGGGGCTGGGGCCGGGGCCGGGCCGGGGCCGGGGCTGGGGCTGGGGCCGGGCCGGGGCTGGGGCCGGGGCCGGGCCGGGGCCGGGAGGCGGTGCGAGGCCGCGGGTCCGGCGGACCCCCAGCCCCGGAGCTCCCGCGGGGAAGCGGGGCACGCGCCAGGACGCCCCACGAAGCCCCGCGCGCATGCTCGGTCCGGCTCCTCGTGGGGCCGGGAGGGAGACCCGGCATCGGGGAGGGGGCGGAGGGAGGAGGGCCGTGCTGCTCGCGCAGCCGCCCCTGACGGCGAGCGGGGCTCAGCGGCTGCTGCGGCGCTGGCTGCCGGGCCCGGCCGGAGCCGGGTCTAGCATGTGCCGCGGCTCCCGGGCGGCGGCGGCGGCGGCGTCGGCTCCTCTGCAGCGGCGGCAGCGGCAGCCGCCATGGCCAAGCCCGGCGCGGAGCTCACCCGCGAGCTGCAAGGTACGAGGGCCAGCCCGTGCGGGCATTCCTCTCCCCAGGGCATCCCAGCCCCGGGGCACCCCTCCCGCCCGCGCCCCGCGGGGCCGCAGCCCGCCGCTTCCCGCCTCGCGCCCCTGCGTGCATCGCCCCCTGGGCGTCCTGGCTGCCCCGCTGCCCTCCACCCCTCCCCGGGTCTGTACCTCCCGTCCCCGGGCCGCCCGGCCCCGCCCCGCCCCTCCGTGACAGGTGCAGTTCCTTGGGTTCCCCTGTTGGGCCCATCGGAGCTTGTGGTCCTTGACCGGTCCCTCGGTCCATCCCCGGGGTTTCTAGCTTTAAGACTCGTCCTTCTCCGCTGCCCCTGGCCTGGTCCTCCCAGGCGGACGTAGGGAGCTGCCCCTGGTCCTGACTGCTGCGTCTGCTTCCACGTCCTCTACCCTGCCCCACCCCGGACTCCACTAGAGCCCCTGGGACGGGATGGGTGGGGGCCGTGCCGGGCGGAGTGGGTCGTGGACGGGAAAGCAGAGAAGAGACGCGTTTCTGGAGTTAAATTCTACTTCCTCGGAGCCCTCGGTGCCCACCACCAATTTCCTGTTCCCCTGCCCTTCCCCCAACCTGAAGCCTGTCCTTGTTAATATGCGTTCCTAGAGAGCACTCGAAGTGAGGAGTAATCTTCAAACCCATCCCTCAGTCCTCTGGATCACTGTCTCAAGGATAGAACATGAGCTAGGAGATCCAACCAGGGTCACATGAAACCATTGGCAAAACATTGACAATGAACTGAAACAGGAAGGCATATAGACATACTGTACCCACACACTCCCACCTACACACATACACTGTATATTTTTGAGAACTGAAAGGCATGGGACTTGAATGCATACTCACATAGGCGCCACCTTACTCCATGTCTTCCTATATGGAATAAATAACTCAAACTGATTTCCTGGTTTTTATCTCTCCATAATATTTCCCTAGCACATATTCATACCCACCACCCACTGTCAAGTAGTCATACTGACACATTCAGTTAACATGCACTGGTGTTAACACAAATGTGAAGCAATGGCTATATCCTCATACCAAACCAGTCTTAGGGACACACTACGCCCTCATATACACAGAGTAACATTGACTCATTGTTGTATGAAATGAATACTATTTAACACAGGTTGGAAAAAAGCTTCACACCCTCAGAAGTGCACAGACACACACACCCACTCACAGTGACATAGTCTCACAATCTCTCTCTCTCTCTCTCTCTCTCTCTCTCTCTCTCTCTCTCTCTCTCTCACACACACACACACACACACACACACACACACATCTCTGGGACATCCAGTTACCCAAATTTGCTGTGAACTATAGACCTAGCCCGATGATACCATAGAATTAGCCCAGAGAAAGAGTGGTGTCTTTGCCCCTTTGTCTCTTGGGTTTCCTGTCTCATTCCCCTTTATATCTTTCCTTCTTACCTGCCCTTTTCTTTATCTTTGTTGCTCTCTTTTCTGAGAGCCCAGGGGAGGGGGGCTTCAGTAAAAGTAAGGGGTATGCTAATCTGAGCAGCATTCACATTGTTTCCCACTACCACCATCACTACCACAGAAAGCATCCGTCGGTGCCTGAGCCGAGGGGCTGTGCACCAACAACATCGGGTGAAACTGGAGACCAAGCCCAAGAAGTATGAAGACCGAGTGTTGGTGAGGGGGCAAGGCTGGCAGGAAAGGGGCTGGGGTGGGTGAGAAAGGAACAGGGACAGGACAAAGAGCAGGAAGGCTAAATTTGCATGAATAGCAAGAATTTCCAACATCCTCTCTGCTACGGGAGTTATCCTGAGGATGCTTTCTGTAAGTCTGCAGAAGATTAACCTATATCCCTATACTTTTATTCAGTAACAAAAAGCAGTTATTTTACTCATTTGTGCAATGTTTCATAGAACATTATATATGAAATAATAGAAACATGATATCAACTTGCCCAGGAGTGTTTCTATCTGAACTCCATGGGCAAAGATTAAAAGAAAAAATAACAAAGAATAGTAAAGAGTAACAATGATGGAAATGAAGGAAGATCATTGGGGAGTGAAGGATACCATGACTCAGGGAGGATTATAGATGTAGCTTCATTCAACAAACTAACCCTCTCTTCTCTCCACTCTAGGCTCTAACTGCCTGGCGCCTCCATCTTTTCCCTCTAAAAGTCCCAGCTAAGGTGAGTTGGAAGAGCTGGGGAGAGGAGGGTCAAAACCCAAAGCTCTCCTTCTAGACCAGCCCATACACTTTCACCTGAACTAAGCTTCATCTATCCTTCCCTCTTGCCCCAGGTGGAGAGCTCTTTCAATGTCCTAGAGATCCGAACTTTCAGCACTCTCAACCAGAACCAGGTAAGAGCAGAAAACTAAGCTGTGAAAAATAAGGGTTTATTGGTCACCCCCAGTTTTCAGCAAGGCAGTAAGCATTTGTTAAGCACCTATTATGTGCCAGGCACTCTGCTAAGCACTGAGAATAAAACCAAAAGCAAAAACATAGTTCCTGTCCCTGAAAAGCCCAGTCTGATGGAGGGGGAGACAACATACAAACCACCATTCCTATACAAAATGGAGGTAATCTCAGAGGGAAGTCGCTGTCAGTGGGAGAGACTAAGAGAGTCATCTTACCAAAAGTGAAATTTGACCTGCTTCTCAAAGGAAGCCAAGGAAGAGGGAGAGCATTACATTGGTGGGGGCCAGCCAGTGGAAAGGAGTCAGGAGATGGATTGTATGTGGAGGAGAGTGAGGAGGAAAAAGACTGGTCAGGAATTGACCAGGATGTGAAGGGCTTTAAAATCTAAACTGTAGAGTTTATGTTTGATCTTGGAGGTATTGAGGTGAAAAGCAGGCTGACCAAGGATGGAGTTGTATTCAAGGGTCTGCCACCATGTCTCTCTCCTCAGATCCTGGTGGAGACGGAACGTGGCACCGTGAGCATGCGATTACCATCAGCAGAAAGTGTTGAACAAGTGACCAGGCATGTGAGCACAGCACTAGCCAAGGTCTGCCCAGGACCTGGGTAAGTCACAATTTCCAGAAGGCCCCCATGTTCTGAGGACAAAGCTGAGGCATTTGGATCGTGGGGCGGGGGGTATGGAAGCCTTCTTCCTTCCCAGAGTATTGCATCTACCTATTGTCCAATGGGGACTCTGGAACTGGGGTTTGGAAGGAACTGAAGAAACCTCACTCAATTCCATTCTGGGCTGGGCACATTATTTCTCTAGGTGCCTGATCCGTCGTGGAAACCCTGAGACCCCTGAGGGGCCCCGGGACACATCTCCCAACTCTGAGACCTCCACATCTACCACCCACAGTGTCTGTGGTGAGAATGAGACACACTGTCCCTCCCCATCCCACTCCCATCCAAGGAGACACTGACCCTAAACCCAGCTTTGTCCTTGATCTTACCCAACCTAGCCTGTCCCTGGAAGCAACTATGATATGAACATCAGCATGACTGTTGCAGTCTACTACATACAGAACACTGTGCAGGACACAAAAAGGATGAAATATGATCACTAACTACCCTTGAGGAATCAGCAAATTATAGCTTATTATTATGGAGTATTTTACAAAATAATTTTCTTACAACAAGCAGCTTGTTATAGAACTCAATTAACAAGCATTTGTTAAGTGCCTACAATAAAAAGACAAAAACCGTAATCAGATAGCACCTGTCCTCAAGGATCTTACATTCTATTTATGTAATGGAAAAGAGTTTTGGATGTGGGGTGAAGAGAGACCTGGGTTTGATTCCTGACTCTGAGTTGTATTAGCTGTGACATGCTAGGCACTTACCCTACAGGAGCTTCAATTTCTTCATCCAATATATTTTAGCATCATGATAACTTTAGTACCTACTTCATGAAAGGTGTTGTGTCAAAGTAGATAGAGACGTGCTTAGTTTCAAGGACTGGATTGCTTGAGACATATTGGATATGTGATCGTAGACAAGTCTCTTGGTTTTCCACATGACCCTTAAGGCTATAGATCTTTCAGCTAATAAACATTTATCACATACCAAGCACTGTGTGCAGCATTGGGGCTACAAAGGAAGGCAAAAGACAATGCCTATCTTTGAGGAGCTCACAGTCTAATGGGGGAGACAACAAATACTTCTATGCAGGATACATAGAAAATACTTAACAGGGAAGGCACTAGAATTAGGGGAGATGTGGAGACTTTCTGCAGAAGGTGAAATTTTAGCTGGAACTTGAAAGAAGCCAGGGAGGCCAGGAGGTGGAGATGAGGAGGGAAAGGGTACCAGGCATGGGGGACAGCTGGTGAAATGCCTGCACTAAGGCTTACTTACTTGAGGAATATCAAGGAGGTCAATGTCACTGGATTGAAGAGGACATGGTGCAGTGTAAGATTTAAGAAGACTGGAAATGGGGGACGGAGTTTGAACGCTAAACAGGATTTGGTATTTGATCCTAGAAGTGATAGAGGGTCCCTGGAGTTTACTGAGTTGGGGGGGACAGGACTTGAATGATATGCAGACCTGCTCTTTAGGAAAATCCCTTTGACAGCTGGATGAAGGATAGATTGAAGAGGGGAGAAACTTGTGGCAGGTAGACTATTGCAATATTTCAGGTGTGAAGTAATGAGAGCCTGTACCAGGGTGGTGGTAGTATCAGGAGAAAGAATGGGGTATATTTGATAGATGTTACAAAGGTGAAATTGGCATACCTTGACAACAGATTGAATATGGGGGGCGATGAGAGATAGTGAGGAGTCGAGGATGACATCCAGGTTGTGAACTTTGGAGACTGAGAGATGGTATTGTCACCTTGTTGTGTTCGTCCTTCATTGCCAAAGAAGACCATGCCATCAGAGGAATGATGACATGACGTGCTTTACTTAGTTTTGAGTGAGGGAGTGTTGTGCAGGGTCACCAGCCTCACTTCTCCTCAAGAGCCATCTGAATCCAGTGACCAGATATTTATCGGGATGACTAGAGATGACTCAGGATGCACATCCTTCACCTTGTAACAAAGGAAGGTGGGGAGAGGAGAGGATAAGGATAATGAGTTCAGCTCTGGACATATTGAGTTTAAGATGTCCACTTAACATACAGTTTGAGATTTTTCATAGGAAGATGGAAATGCAAGATTGCAGGTCAACAGAGAGGTTATGGCTGGATGAATAGATTTGAGAATCGTCAGCATAGAGATAATTAGAATATGATAGCATAGATATGAATAAATCCCTAGGAGCTAATGAGATCACCAAGGGAAATAGTATAGTGGAAAAAGAGACGGCTCAGTGCAGAGCTCTAAGGGATAACCATAGTTAGTAGACCTGGCTCGTCTGAGTATCCAGCAAAGGAGACTGAGAAGGAGCAGTCAGAAAGGGAGCAGGAGAACCGGGAGAGAGTAGTGTCCCAAAAACCTGGAGAAAGGAGTATTAAGAAGAGGGTGGTCACCAGTGTTAGAGGCTACAGAAAGGTCTAGAAAAATGAGGATTGGGAAAAGGTCATTGGTTTGGTGGTAGTTATTGTTGTGGTTTGTCCTTCATTTTCTAAGAGGACCAGTGACATCACAAGAGTGATGTCTTGACTTGTCAGTGAATTGGATTTAAGTAAGGTAGATCTTCCCAGAGCCACACTCCCTCCTCCAGTCATCAGAGTTCAGTGCTAGGTGAGATCTAAGTCAAGACAACTGGTAATGGACCAGTGATGCAATCTTTGGCAATTAGGAGATCTTGGTAACTTTGGAGAGAGATGTTTTGTTTGAAGGATGCCACCAGGGTAGTGGCAGTATCAGAGAAAAGCTGGGGTGAAGAACCTCCTCTCTCTGCATAAATCTGTGTTTTTCCTGGAAATTAGAAGATGTTTGGAAGCCAATGATAGGGAATGAAGAGAGTGAGAGGAAAAGAAATAGAGGCAACTATTGTAGACAGCCTTGCCAGGAGTTGCAAAATAATTATCACTACCAAGAACTGACTACACCAATGAAATCATAGACCTATACAGAAGTGTAGAAGTTGCTGTAAGGATGAAATAATATAATATAATATAGGATAGTATAATATAGTTATAATACAATACAATATATGTGGAGTACTTGGCAAGCCATCATATCAACACACCTGGGAGGTCTGCAGTTAGTACTCATTTTCATATTTAATAATAATATTTAGGCTTGTCAAGATTAAATAAATTGCCTAAGGTCACTAGTTGGAGATGTGAGATGAAGACATAAAAGTCCTGACCTTTCATAGGATTTTAGAGCTGAAAGGCACCTTAGAAGTTACCTAATCCAAGCACTTCATTTTAGAGAGCAGAGGACTGAGACCCCAGCAGGTAGAATAGACTAGTGAATTTCCTACTGAGACAGTAGGTATTGTAGACAATAGGACTCAACCTACCCCTTCACCAGGGTGGTGGCAGTGTCAGAGAAAAGCTGGGTGAAGAACTTCCTCTCTCTGCATAAGTCTGCATTTTTCCTGGAAATTAGAGTCTGTCCAAGTTACCTAGAGCTCTCACAGCCAGTATGTGTCAGAGGTAGGACTGGACACCTGGGTCTTTCTGGCTTTGAGACCAGTTGTCCATTTTCAAATCTGGGTATTTCAAATTCACTGCTCTTTCCATTACATCACACTGCTTCCATCCTCGACCCTGACCCCTTTCACCCACTTCTTCCCTGGAACCAACAACTCTCCCCATTCCATGAAGGTGGCTTCTCTGAGACCTATGCCGCTCTGTGTGACTACAATGGGCTGCACTGCCGCGAGGAGGTGCAATGGGTAAGTTGGTCTTTGCTGGTTTCCAGATGTAAGGAGGAAGGCTGGTGTATTTATGGGATCGAGGAGTAGAGAATGAGGGAAGGGGAAGGAAATCAGGGAGGCTGAGATAGGGGTCAAGAGAGATTTGGGTTCATCTCCTTTAGGATGTGGACACAATCTACCATGCAGAGGACAACCGTGAGTTCAATCTTTTGGACTTCAGCCACTTGGAGAGCCGGTAAGCAGGTGGGGCAGCAGGGGGCGAGAATGGCCAGCCCCCATCTCTATATCCACCCCCCACTTTCCTCCTTGAGCTTTGCTACTTCTCCCATTGTGTCCCCTTTCTAGAAACGCAAAACTTGATTCCACCTTGACCCCAACATTTCCACCTACTGCCTGCCATCCTGTCCAGGCTTCCTGCATTTCCTGCATACCCTAGCCAGCTTTCCCTACCACCTTCCCCCAACCCATCTATCCATCTTCCCTCTAGGGACCTGGCATTGATGGTGGCAGCCCTAGCTTACAACCAATGGTTTACCAAACTTCACTGCAAGGATCTACGCCTGGTAGGCACCAGGATGGGCCAGTATGTGGAATGGGAAGGGGGAAACAGCATTGCTCCTAGGTCATTACCTCAGTACCCCCCTCTTTCAGGGCTCGGAGGTTCTGGAACAGGTGCTACACACCCTGAGCAAGTCAGGGAGCCTAGAAGAACTGGTGCTGGACAATGCTGGTCTCAAGACGTGAGTCTCTCTGGAGACTGGGAGTAGCTTCTTCCAAGCCAGAGTACTCCCAGAGCTCTGGTTATAAAACCACAGAATGATAGAGTTGGAAGGGACCTTAGAGTTCTGGTGAAGCACCCCCCATCCCCCATTTTACAGATGAGAAAACTAAGCCCCAAGGAGGTTAAATGACTTACTTGGGGGTCACACAGCTAGCCAGTGGAACTCAGATCTTCTGGTTTGGCAGCTGGCTGCTCACTTGCATATGATTTGCATGTAATTAATGCCAAATTGAGTGGAACTAGCATAGTTCCTTTAAGCCCAACTTTTATTGTGTCTGCTTGCTCTATCTCAGCCTTAAAAATTCCTGGTTGGGTTTTACATTGGTATGTGAAGTTTGAAGTACAACCCTACAGATGACTCTACCCAGGCTAGGTCTCCCTGCTCCTTCCTAGACACCTAGATTCTCTAAAACAGGTCCCTCCTGGGAATCCCTCATCCACATGAGGCAAGATCAGTGATTAAACCTGTACCCAGAGGCAGCAAGGTCACCTGGAAGGTTAGGAGTCAGGACCAGGGAGATTACAAGGGATGGGGATGGAGGAGGGGGCAGGGAGGACTATGAGTAATCCCAGTTTGAGACACAACTTTTCCTCTTTTTTCCCTGAAGGGACTTTGCCCAGAAACTGGCTGGGGTGTTCGGAGAGAATGGAAGCTGTGTGCTACATGCCCTGACTCTATCCCACAATCCCATCGAGGACAAAGGTGAGAGTTCCTAAGCTGGATCCCCTTTAAAACCAAGAAATCAGACCTCAGTCCTGGTCTAGATCCCCGTTCTGATACTAGCTTGAGCCCTGCTCCCAGTGCTAACAACCGTATCTTTGACCCTAGCCCTACGTCCGAAACCAACTCCGCCCCACACCAGTTTATCTATCCATGACTCAGATGAGTCCTTTGTCTCCTATCTTAGGTCTCCTCAGTCTAAGCCAGCAGCTCCTCTGCTTCCCCACAGGCCTCACCAAATTGTGCCTGTCCAAGACTGCCATCTCCCCTCGAGGTACTGACTCTCTGAGAGTAACGTAGGGCTGACCGGGGAGGGAGGGTGTTCCTCATTAGTACCGAGCCCCCCTGAACACTCAAGACCTTTATGAGACTAGCTCACTGCTCAAAACCTTGCTTCTTGGAGTACTAAATCCCTGTTCTCTCCTAAAAGGTTAAGAAAACATGGTCACGTTGCTATGCCAGTGATAGAGAGATGGCATGAAAATAGTACCCATTTGGGGACAATGGAGAGAAAGGGGAAAGGGGAGGAGGAAGGGAAGGAGACAACTGTGCCTGTTGTGAGTGGTGACCCAGCCTACTGTACAATGTGCCCAGGGCTCCTAGCGCTGGGCCAGACCTTTGGTGCCAACCCAGCTTTTGCCAGTTCCCTACGCCACCTGGACCTGAGCAAGAACCCAGGGCTACTGGCTACTGATGAAGCCAATGTGAGTTAAGGTCCAGTCACACTCCCCAAATCCTTCCCGCTTTCAATAATAATCCCTCATATTGACATAGCACCTTTTAGGTTTACAAAAGCTCCTTCTTCACAACAATCCTGTTGGGTGGGTAGTACAAGTACATTATACCCATCTTATAGATGAGGACACTGAGGCCTGGCAAAGTTAATTGGCTTGCTCAAAGTCACACAGCTAGTAAGTGTCAGAGCTAGAACTTGAACCTAGGTCTTCCAACTTAAGGAACAGGGCTCTTTCCACTATGCCCAGACCCCTCTTGGAAGAGCCTAACATATCTTCCCTGGCCACGTAGCGATCAGCCCTTGACCAAAGCTGGTCAGAATGGAAATTCCGAGCCTCCTCTGTACTGTGGCCCCTGGGAAGGGGGGACCCCATTTTTTCCACGCCAGCACTCCTTCCTGCCAACTCTCCTCCTTTACTCTTGCCTCAGGTCCTGTACAGTTTCCTGGCTCAGCCTAATGCCCTAGTCCATGTGGATCTGTCTGGGACTGACTGCGCCATTGATTTGGTGAGAAAGACAACCCAAAAGGGACAGGGGAAAGAAAGAGGGGAAGCCAGGCCTAAAGATGGCATCATGGAAGGGGACATAGTCAGCAGAGGGGAGATGAGGACCAAGGACAGAACATGTTACCCTCAGGCTCCCTACTACTGGGATGAGGAGGGTGAGGGAGAAATGGAGACAAGGTATAGTGAACTGCAGGGGAAGGTTGGAGTTTATAAGAGTTCAATTGCAGGGATGAGGCAAAGGTAAAAAGTACAGTGGAAATTATTATGTAGACGCCCCAATCCCAGGTCTTCTTCCTACTACCCATGTGACTTTAGGCAGGTCATTTTAACCTTGCTAGCTCATGAGGGCCTTGGACTAGATGACCTTGAAGGTCCCAGCCATGTCTAAATCTGTCATCTTCTATTTGAGATGGGCCCTGCAGCGTGTGGGCCAGTAGATTCAGTGGAGTTTGAGGCAGGGTGAAATGAGTGGTCTAAAGCTAGGTTCGTTCTGATGGCTACAAACTCTCCCAAACTAAACTGAGAGGTCCGGGGAGCATGGTGATTCGAGGGGAAAGAGGGGAGGGCATATTGGGGAAATGGAAAACAAAACCAGGGACCATTCTGTACCATGCTCCTCTCCTGGCTTACTCTCGCTCGCTCTCTTTCTCTCATAGCTGCTGGGGGCTCTTCTCCATGGCTGCTGCTCTCACTTAACCTACCTCAACGTGGCTCGAAACAGCTGCTCCCACAGGTGTCCTAGGGAGCAAGACCGGGTGAAGTCGTGGGGTCTAATAGAGGGAAATGGTTCTTTGGGGAGTAAGCTGGCAAGAATGCAGGTGTATAGGTGGAGGAAGTGCCCCAGGTTACACACCTATCCATACTTCTTTGTTCCTAAGTCTGTCTTCTTGTCATCCCCTCTACCTGCCTCAGCTTCCTCAGCTACACAATGGACATAAGAATAGCACTTACCTAAGGGTTATTGTAGGATCAAATGAGATGATATTTGTAAAGAGCTTAGACCTAGGCATGGCATACAGTAGGTGCTCAATAAATGTCTGTTCCCTTCCCTTCCCCAGCAGGAAGGGCCGAGAGGCTCCACCAGCCTTCAAGCAGTTTTTCAGCAGCGCTTATACCCTGAGCCACGTCAACCTGTCAGCTACACGTCTGCCCCTGGAGGCCCTCAGGTTGGGGGCCATTGGAATGGGGAGCTGGGAGTGGGAAGGAGGGGAATTGGAACCAAGGAAGATAGAGTGACGGGTAGCTGGAGCCCAACCACCCGCCTCCCTGACGGTCATTCCCTTGCTCACAGGGCACTCCTCCAGGGTCTCTCTCTCAATAGCCACCTCAGTGATCTTCACCTTGACCTGAGTAGCTGTGAGGTGAGGACCCTAAATGCCCACTCTGGCCACTCCCTTCTCCTCAGACCCAGAACCCTCATCTATCCCGGTTCTGTTACGCCCCGGTTCTCAATGGTGTGGTAGCACAGAGACAAAATTTAAAGCCAGAAGAAATAGACTTGAACACAGGCTCCATTCCTTACTCACTTTGTGACATCAGACAAACACTAGACCTCTCAATGCCTCAGTTTCCTCGTCTGGTTAAAAAAACAGGTTGGACTAGCTAAGTTTTAAGGTTCCTCCCAGCTCTAAATATCTGGTCCTGTGCTGTGATCCAGGAGACTTCCATCCCCTTCCCTCTGTCTCATTCTACATCAGTCAATCAGCAAGTATTTGTTAAGTGTCTGCATGAGCCAGACATTGCGCTCAGCTCCATTTCCCGCAATGTCCAATCGTCTGTCCCAAGAGCCACCTGTCTAGTGCTGTATCCACCACTGCCTTCCACATGCCCATACCCCTTACCTGTTGGTCTATTTCTTCTACACCGTTTATCAACTCATCTCTCAAGTTGAAGATCTGAAAGTATCAGGGTTCCCCACCAGGGGGCAGAAGTAGCCACGGTTTGGGGTGCTTGGCTATGGGATCTAGGTCAGTGTTACCTCAAAACCCAGAAAAGGAAAAAGAGAGAATGGGCAGGGGTGGCCTTTCTTTCCCATGGTGATGGAAGTCCACACCTCAGGCAGTCTTTGGTGCCTTAAATTTTATAGTAGGTAAGGCTGGTGCTTCATTGTCTAAGGTCAGCATGGGCTGGAGTGGGTGGAGGAATCTTAATTCTACAGGTGACATGCTTGGGTCTCTGGATTGACTCTCCCAGAAAGTCAAGGTCTCAGGACACATTGTCTGTCCCCTGTTCCCTCTTCATCCCATGCTTGTTTCTCTGAAGCTTCGGTCAGCAGGAGCACAGGTCCTTCAGGAGCAGCTCGGGGCAGTCAGTGCCGTGGGGAGTTTGGACTTGTCAGACAACGGTGAGAAAAGGCGGGTGCCGGCCCAGGCCAAGGAAGGGGCCCAGTTTAGACAGAGCAGTCTGAGCTCAGGAGGACTGCTGTAGTTCCCTTGACTGGCTACAGATGAGCCGGAGACCCAGTCATCTTCTTGTGATTCTGACCCAGGGTTCGACTCTGATCTCCTGACGTTAGTGCCCGCACTTGGCAAGAACAAGTCCCTTAAGCACCTTTTCTTGGGCAAGAATTTCAATGTCAAGGCCAAGTAAGTAACTCTTCCCTTCCCTTCCTGTCTCTAAAGACCCCTGTGTACCCACTTCCACCCTAGGGGCCAAGCACCTCCCCCAGAGATTTACCCTGTGTCTGTTAGGCTCACTCATAACTCCAGTTTCTTTTCATTTTCTCACCTTTTTCTCCTCTTTAGCCTCCATGCAACAAGACTAATGCCATGTATGTGTATAGTGTTCTGTAGTCTACAAAGTGCTCCTCTCTCTCTCTCTCTCTCTCTCTCTCTCTCTCTCTCTCTCTCTCTCTCTCTCCTCCCCTCTTCCTCTCTCTTTCTCTCTTCCCCTTCTCTCCCTCTCTCTTTCTCTCTCTTCCCCTTCTCTTCCTCTCTTTCTTTCTTTCTCTTTCTCTCCCTTCCCTCTCTTTCTTCCTCTCTCTTCCTCTCTCTCCCTCTCACAAACACACACACATAATCTCATTTGTTCCTTTCAACAAGCTCATGACATAAACAAGGGAGATGATATCCCCAGTTTTATAGATTTGTTGCCTGCCTACCCCACCCCAAAGGGCATGATGTCTTCCTCCTCTGGCCCCCCTACATTTTCTCCCTCCACCTCTTGCCACTGAGCCCTCATTACTCCCCAGGACCCTGGAGGAAATTCTTCACAAACTGGTGCAGCTGATTCAGGAAGATGATTGTGTGAGTGACAGGGGCGCAAGCTATTAGTGCAGTGGGCAGGAGTGGGGGGGGGCCTCAAGTGGAGTGAGATGGGAGAGAGGGATGGCTCTGATGCCAAATCTTCCTCCCCTGAAAAACAAACCCAGTCCCTGCAGTCATTGTCAGTGGCGGACTCAAGACTGAAGCTTCGAACCAGCATTCTCATCAATGCCCTGGGCAGCAACACCTGCCTGGCCAAGGTGGATCTGAGTGGCAACGGCATGGAGGACATTGGGGCCAAGATGCTGTCCAAGGCCCTGCAGATCAACTCTTCCCTCCGGTGAAGGCTCAACTTCCCTCCTCCCTGAGGCCCCTGATACCCTGTGTCTTAGCTACCCTACTTTTCAAGACTATCTGCACATAAAGCTGTACCCCAAAGACCCCAGATTCTAAGACATCTCATCCCTAGAGCAGCTGATAGAACCCTTTCTTCCTCAACCCCTAGAGGATCTCTTAGTCAGGAATGGTGGACTCCTAGAAGGGCTGTGATCTCTCCCCAGTATCCATAGCTCATCTCTCACCACCCTCCCTGAAGCAGAGTACCACCCAACCCAGGTCCCCAGAGGTAGAAATGACAAACCTGGTTCCCCACCTCCTCCTCCCCCTATCCCCTACTCCAGGACTATCTTGTGGGACCGGAACAATACTTCAGCCCTGGGCTTTCTGGACATTGCAAGGGCCCTAGAAAGGTGAGCATGTCCTGATCCCAGATGCCCAGACCTTGGCCACACCCTGGATTCCCCACCGTAATCCTTCATCCGCTGCCATTTGGCAGTCCTCCTTGGGTGTTTGGGGATGGGGGTGAAAGCAGGGCACTTAGATGGGGAAGAGGAAAGGTCTTCCACCCAGATGAGCAGGTGGAAAAAAGTACAAAAGTGAGAAGCTTGGATCAGGATTGGGGAGGGGAGGGGAGGCCTAGAGTCCTAGGACATGAGCTACTCTCCCTTGTTTCCCCTGACTGTTCTCACAGCAACCACACACTGCGCTTCATGTCCTTCCCTGTGAGCGACATCTCCCAGGCATACCGCAATGCCCCAGAGCGCACCGAGGATGTCTGGCAGAAGGTGGGGGTACGGGGTGGGGGTGGGATTCCAGGGCCAGGGAGAAGTCAGGGAAGAGTCAAGGAGGGGCATGATGAAGGGGATAATGACCTTCTTGCCCTGACTCTCTGGCCTTTCCCCCACCCCTGGCATCTCTAGATCCAATGGTGCCTTGTCCGGAATAATCACTCGCAGACCTGTCCGCAGGAGCAAGCCTTCAGACTGCAGCAGGGCCTTGTCACCAGCAGTGCTGAGCAAGTAAATGCTTCCCTCTGGTCCCCTCTATGGGATGTGGAGCTAGAGTAAGAGAATATGAGAAAAAACTCAAAAACATGGGAGCATGCATTAAGACACACAGAGACCGCCTGCTCTCCTGAATGGAGAGTGATTAAAAAATGACAACAGCCTACTCAGACAACACCTCACCCCCACACCCCTGCTGCCACCACCGCCATGATATATCACAGCCCTACAAGATGGAGAGGACAAAAGGAAGTGTCCCCATCTCATGAGTCATCGTCAGGGAGGTTGGTCAGAGGACTCCTGGTCCCTATAGAGTTGTGGGGGGAGGCCTTTGGCTCACTCACTTCCCCTTCCACCCTATGCCTCCCTGACACTCCCCCTGTCGGGCCCTGGTCCAGATGCTACAGAGGCTATGTGGGCGAGTCCAGGAGGAGGTTCGGGCACTGCGGTTATGCCCCCTGGAGCCAGTACAAGATGAACTGCTCTATGCCAGAGACCTCATCAAGGATGCCAAGAACTCCCGGGCGGTGAGCAGCCCTACTCTGCACTCCACACCTGGGCCTTTGCCACCTATCACCAAGCTTCAGACGGTACCACCCACCCATTCCCCACAGCCCGGACTCCCGACCCCAGCCCATTCCACATCCCACCAGCTCCTCTTCTACCCCTGCCCCAAATTACCAGAGCTGGGCAGTCAAAGCAAACCCCAAGGAAACATCTGGAGCTACAAGATCAAAGACCTTCTCTGTACTCCAACAATGCCTGCGGTATTGTTCCCTGATATGTCCTCCAAGCCCCAAGCTCTGCTGACTGAAACAGAGCCGAGTTTTGGCTTTGTAACCACATTCCCCTCCCCCTAGCTATTCCCAAGCCTTTATGAGTTGGGTCATGTCCTAGCCAGTGATGGTCCTGTTCGGCAGAGACTGGAGTCAGTGGCCAGTGAAGTGTCCAAGGCTGTGGACAAGGAGCTGCAGGTACGTACTGGGGGCCAAAAGCATGTAGGACAAAAACCCAGTTCTGAGTCTGTCATGCTGACCCAGAGGCCAAGAAACCCCAGCATATACCCCAGGGGGACCCCACCATTGAACCAGAAGGAACCAGGGCAACAAAAAATGGCAGATGTGAGATCCCAGCACCAGACCATGTCTGAAACCCCTTCTGGCTCCTAACCCTCCATTTTAGGCTCTAGCTTCACACACCCTTCTGAACTCTGATTCGGCTGGAGGAGGGAGAAAGCAGTGGACAGATAATTGGTCACAGATTTAGAGGTAGAAGAGACCTTAGAAGTCCCATCCCTACCACGCCCCCACCACCGTCTTCCAGAAAAGTTACTGACACCCAGAGAGATTCACTGACATGCCCATAGTCACAGGTCATGAATGATAGAGCCAACATTTGAACTCAGGTTCTCTGACTCCAACTGCATTTTCCCAATGTTTTCTGCAGTCTTTATCCCTCCTTTCCATCTCTCTGTCTCTCTGTCACTCTCCCTTCTTTTCCCTCCTTCCTTCCTCCCTACCTCCCTTTCTCCTTCTATCTCTATCTCTGTCTTTCTGTCTCTCTTTCCATCTCCCTCCCTCCCTCTCTTCATCTCTCTCTTCCTATATATCCCTCTCTCTCTATCTGCCCCTCCCTCTATCTCCCTTCCTCTCTCCCTCTCTCCCTTCTATCCCTTCATCACCTTCTCTCTAGCACACACACACACACACACACACACACACACACACACACACACACACACACAGCAAGACAGTATTGTGTAGTGAGAAGAGCAAGGTACTGAGATCAAGGCTCTCGTCTGCTGGCTCTGCTGGATGTATAACCTTAGATCAACAAGTTTCAGCCTATCTGAGCTGCAGTTTTCTCTCTGTGGACTCTGGCCCTTCCGTCTCCCCACCCCAGGTGATCCTGGAGTCAATGGTCAGCCTGACCCAGGAGCTGTGCCCAGTGGCAATGAGAGTGGCAGAAGGCCACAACAAGATGCTGAGCAGTGTGGCCGAGCGGGTTACTGTGCCTAGGAACTTCATCCGTGGGGCCCTGCTGGAGCAAGCAGGGCAGGATATTCAGAACAAACTGGAGTAAGCTCCTTCAGGACCAGGGGGTTGGGGAGATGGGGGCTGGGCTAAGGGAGACAAGCATGGCCAGATTAAATAATCAAACCAGAGTACTTAGGGGACAAGGGGCCCTGGACTGCTCTCAACAATGAGTAATGAATGAGCCAAATCTCCATTAAAAATAGTAAATCATTAACTGATTTTAATGTTCCTACCTAGGGCTAGACATAAATCCTAATAGAACGGGCCTAGGAATTCGAATGCTGGGTTTTTAGAGCCAGGGTCTGTTTCTATCTTGGCATCTGCAACCAGCTAATCTGACCTTTATCTCTGTATGGGAGGCCCCAAGGGTGTCAAAGGGAGGGGGGCAGTGGGTGACTCTGCTGATCCCCCAAGTGTGTCCGCAGTGAGGTGAAGCTCTCAGTCGTCACCTACTTGACCAACTCTATAGTGGATGAGATTCTTCAGGAGCTGTACCACTCCCATAAGAGTCTGGTAAGGATCTATGACCTGGGGGGATACCTGGGCATGCCAACCTAGGCAAAATATACCTTCTAGCCTGGCCCTGGCCATATCCCTACCCCCACAATGTCCCATTGACTACGCCCCCTCTTTCCCTCCCCAAACTTGCTGCCTGGCAACACTTCCTCCCGAAGGATTTTGGGTAGTGGACTGGGTCCTTGAGATTGACATTCAGAAAAGAACAGGGCCTAAGGAGCTGCCCTTGTATGAAGGGATCAGCCCTCTTCCCCGCATCCTTATCCTTCTCAGGCCCGTCACCTAGCCCAGTTGAGGACCCTCTCAGAGCAGCCAGGTGGAGGCGGCACAGGGCAAGAACTGTCCTCCCAGGCCCGTGGCCGGGGCCGGGGCCATGACCATGAAGAGACCACAGATGATGAGCTCGGAACCAACATCGTGAGGCTCCCACTGAACCCTGTGTATCCCTGATGTAGATTTGTCTATCGCAGCCTCTTCTGCCCCACCAGCTTTGTCTCATTTCATCTCAATAGCTTCCCCCTCCCTCTTTCTGTGGATTCTACTCCCCACTCCATCCCACCCGTTCTGACCTCATCCCATAGCCCTGTCTTACCCAGTCTTCTACTTACCTCCCCCTGATTTCCCCATCCTCCTGCCCCCTGCTACTCCTCAGCTCTGTAGGGAGTGGGGAAATGGGAAGAACTATGAGGAGGTCATGCCTTTGTTCCTGTGAAGAGTGGGGGGCTCTGGACAAGGATTCCCAAGGACCCCAGTTTTCTAACCCTGCCCTCCCCTTCAGGATACCATGGCTATCAAAAAACAGAAACGTTGCCGCAAGATCCGGCCTGTATCTGCCTTCATCAGTGAGTTACTCCCACCCTTAAGCTAATTCCCTTACCCTGTCCCCTTTTCTCAATCCCTGCCCCCTTTTCTTTGCATCTTCATTTTCTACTGTGCCCCAGTTTCTTCCTTTCTCCTTAACCTTCCAACCCAACTCCCCAGGCCCTAGCCTTTCTAACACAGCTATTCCCACAGGTGGGAGTCCGCAGGACATGGAGGGCCAGCTGGGGGGGCTGGGGGTACCCCCAGGCTGGTTCTCAGCCCTAGGGGGCAATCAACCGGCCCCCAGTGGCTCCTGGGAGGGCCTGTCAGAGCTGCCCACCCATGGCTACAAACTGAGGCATCAGACACAAGGACGGCCCAGGCCCCCCAGGACCACCCCCCCAGGGCCTGGCAGGCCCAGCGTGAGTCCCTGGGGGCCTTTCAAGGGAACAGTAACAGTCTTTAGCAATTTAGTAACTCCAGACCTAAGCATTCTGGCTTTAAAGCCCCACATTCCAGAGCCCCCAGCCTCCGTATTTGAGGCCCATGAATAACCAGAGCAGGAAGTCCTAGTTTCTATCTAACAGAGAAGGGGATGAGCCATCTTTCCAAAGATGGAAAACTATTGCCTAGCAGTTAGTGGAGGGAAGCAGTTTCCCTCACCTGAGGTGAAAGGCAACAAGCGACCTGATATAGCAGAAAGAGCACTGGGTTTGGAGACAGAGATGACCTGAGTTCAAATCCTGGCTCAGCTACCACGGTCACAGTTTCCCAAATTAAGAAGCTGAGGTCCCTTCCAACTTTAGCTCTAATGGTCCTTACTTCCATAAACAGGGTGCGGGTGGGGGAATATAGACAAAAGGACCAGATCCTGATTCTAATCAGGAAGTTCCTGTGTGGGCTGGAAGGCAAGCTAAGATGATGGTCCCTTTCTCAGCAGGCACCAGGACCAGGGACCCGACCAGAGAATGGGACAGCCACTCGGCTGGATGAGGGGCTGGAGGATTTCTTTAGTCGAAGAGTCATGGATGAAAGTTCCAGGTGTGCCCCACGTAGGGGAAGGATTAGGCTACTAAACTCATTCCGAGAGGCAGCTCCACCAGCTCCCTCAGAGGTGCCCCCCACCCCACCCCATTTGAGGGTCTACCCAAGAGTAGTGTTTCACAACCCAAACTATACTGTATATAGGCTGCTTTGGACTGATTTCCAAAAGTTCTAAAACCAGACTGTGAATTCCAGAAATTATAGTCTCAGGCAAAAGTGGTTTTATATACAGAACTTAGAATCCAAATTCTCTGCAGCTCCTACACAGAAACTCTCCGAAGTTCACTGGCCGAGGCTGGGGCCAAGAAGGAGGGAAACGGATGTGGGGGAGAAAGAGTCGGGGAGGATGAAGCCATTTAAAAATGTATAGGTTATAAGTAGTAAAAGATCTTTAGTAGTAGAAGTTCTGAGGATTGCCTTTAAAAAATGCTATGGAGCTGAGTCTGGGACAATCCTCCCTAGGTTCTTAGGGGACCAATTCCATACAATTTTCTCAACATTATTCCCTCCAGAGCCCACATCTCTGGAATATTTCAGGCCTTTTCTCTTTCCTCCCTGAACTTATGTTAATTAATCCCTAGAGCCTGATTCACATTCCCTAGAAGGCTCCCACAACCTTAAAAGAAAAAGTCTCTACTCAGATGTCAGAAACAATGACTGGCCAGAGAGAGGTAGGACAAAGAAGAAAGTCAGATTCAAAGCACAGGTTGCATGTGACAGTGGAGTGTACCTGGGCACCTAATACCAACTCTTAGCAACACACATTTAAGGCTTTGGGGGCACTGGACTCCTGAGCAGGGCATTGATGAAAAAGTCAAGTTGCCATCCGCCCTTATGCTCAGCACTGTCAGACCATTACCAGAAACCTAGGCCAGCTTATCAAAAAAAGACAAGCCTGGAAAAACTTGGAGAGGGCCAAGAGGAGAATCTTAGAGAGATTGTAAAGGAGGAAAACTTAAACCTATGAAGAATACTCAGCTTGAAGATGAGCCAGAAGGTCATCTGAAGGCACCAGTGCTCTGAAAGTTTCATTACACCATCTCCATTGAACGACCAGAAGTCATTTAGGTCTAAACTACCTAAAGAGATCTTTAGGTCAGATACAAGGAAGAACTTCCCAGCAATAAGGATTTCCAGGGAGGCAGAAGCCCAAATAGAAAAAGTTTGTACCATGTGAACATGGCCTCTGTGACACATGTGTAGATGGTGGGGAGTTTGGTCATTAAATTTCCCCACCCACATGTAGTCCTCCCCCCTCTCTAGCTATCCCCGGACCTTGAGGACAGTTCGCCCAGGCCCAGGTCCTGCAGAGCCCCCGCTGCCCCCACTCCAGAAGAAGAGACGACGAGGCCTGTTTCACTTCCGTCGCCCCCGGAGCTTCAAGGGGGAGCGGGGACCAGGATCCCCGACCCCTGGGCTCCTCCTGCCCCCTCCTCCTCCCCCACCCCCAACTGAGGAGAGTCCTCCCACCCCAGATCCCCCAAGCCTTGGCGATAATTCCACCCCCTGCTGGAGTCCCGAGGAGGAAAGCGGCCCCCTCCCAGGGTTAGGGGGGAGCCGGGGCCCCTCCTTCCGAAGAAAGCAGGTAAGATAGAAAGTCCAACCTGTCCCTGCCCTATGCACTCATTTGAGAAATTAATAATGGAAGAATTCCAGGGGTAAAAGTGGGTAGGGGGCAAATGAATAACTCCCTTTAACGGGTAAAAGTCACAGAGTACTGTCTTTAAAAAAAAAAAAAGGATTGAGCAAAGGGTCAGTGAGGAGAGAATCTCTTGAGTGTGTTGGTGGACAGCTTTCCCAGGACAAGTTGAAATTGTTTACTCCAGAACCAGTGTTGGTAGCAGAGTCTTCCCTCCTCATCCAAAGCTGTATGTAATGGAGATGGGGTCTTATTCCAGGGCATGGAGGGGGCAGAGTCAGGGGAGGGAGTCCCACTATCTGGAGCAATGCAGCCAACAAGGGTTCATGGAATTGCCCTTCCTGGGATGGGTCGAGCCAAGGGCTGGAGTTTTGATGGAAAGCAAGAGGTGAGAAAACCTGAGGGGTATGGAACTTGGGAGGGAGGGAGGAATTCATCTGTCTTCTTTCCCCCAGAATCTGAAGGGTCACCCTCAAGCTTCATGTCACTGCTCCAACTCCCAGCTCTCATTTCAGGGTACAGATGCCGACCTGGAAAACAGTGTCCAACCTTGGCAGAGACGGCGCTCTTCTGATGACGCAGGTAAAAGAAAAGTTATCAGCACCACCTTTCTTCTCGTCTCCCACTCTCCCCAGCCTCTTTTGACCAATCCACCTCCTTCTCCCTCTCCCCTGCAGGGCCTGGATCCTGGAAGCCCCCTCCACCTGCCCAGAGCACTAAACCAAGTTTCAGCGCCATGCGTCGAGCAGAGGCTACTTGGCACATAGGTATGGACTGCTCGCTAGTCAGCCGGCATCATTGACTGAGCTAGGTGCCAGGTGCCAGGGTAGGGAATTGGTAAAAGACAGATACAAAAAGAACAAAAGATATGTCTTTAAAGCAGGCCTAAACAATGTATAGGCTGCAGCCCATTTACTGGCCCACCAAAGAATGTTGGGGGGCCTAAGAAAACTTTGGGTTACCACTAGGCACTCTCCTGCTTGTTATGTGTCCCTCAGCAACCCACCATCCTCAGTCTGTCTCTAGTCTAACCTATCTGTGGCCCAAAGAAGTTTATAAATTGTGCAGGTTTGCTTTAAAGAGTTTAGAATCCAGTCAGAGAGACAAGGCATAAATACATTAAAGTCACTTACAAAACACCATATGCAAAGGTATAAAAATCTCTTTACAAATGGGGGTTTTGTAGAACAACGTCATTGATTTGTTTTGTAGAGCAAAGCTATTGCCCTGTCAGTATCATAAACTAACAATGCTTTGGAAATCATATTATAATACATTCAGTACCACAAACAATCCCATACAGCAAATGCTTTCTTTGGTCTTTATCCATGCATCAGTCAATTTATGAAGACAACACTTGATTGGATGCTTTTGGTGTTGTCGTTGAGAAAAGGAGAGCCAGAGCCCAGGCTTTGATCTTCCTGTGAAGACACCATCATACTCAATTCAGTTTTCCCCACTTCAAACATTTCACTAGCCTAAGAGTACACACCCCACAGAATCTGAGAATTGGGGTAGAAAGGAAGGTAGCCTAGCCTGAGAAAAGGCTGGACTGGGAGTCCACGTTTGTGACTAGTCCCAGCTCTGCTCCTAACTGTGTAACCTTTGGCAATTGACCATCTCTCTGGTCTTCAGCTTTCTCATCAGAGGAAATAGAAAATATCTCGTGAGCTTTCGAGTTCCAAAGTTTTATGATTCTATATATTTGGGGAAGAAAAGTGAAGGTGAAGTATGGGATGTTAGGAAGGCCAGAGAAGAGGGAATGGTGGGTGAGGTCTTCACCCTTACCCCTACAAGGTTCAGAGTGCTCCTTTTCTTTACCTATTTAACTAGTAACTTCACTGAATATATTTCACCTTTAGCTCCTATGAGCTAGGGCATATAATTCCAACAATATATTCATTTGAGCAGAATTCTACTCTTAAGAAAATGATGCACCTGTCCCACAGAGTTTGTTAAATGACCTTTTATTCCCCTGTAATATAAATTATGTATGTGAAAATGTATATACATGCCCATGTATATATACACATATGGATATATATATATATATATATATATATATATATATATATATATATATATATACACACACACGTATATGCAGTGTATAAAAGAGATCCAATCCAACAAACATTTAAGGTGTGCAAGGCAGAAAGGTCTAGGAGCCTCCAATACAACACAGCAAACATTTATTAAGTGCCTCCTGTGTATAGAGTACTGTCCTAGGTACAAGGGAAATGCAAAGCTAAGAAAAAATATGGTGTTTGTCCTCAAAGAACTTACAACGTAGTAAAGTGATTAGATGCAAAGCCAAATAAACACACAATAGTATATGATAGGTACATTAGGATGAGACACAAATAATGCTATGTGCCATTTGAGGGGAAAAGGTCAGAAACAACTCCTGGAGATTAGGGAAGTTTCCTGAAAACATTATCAATAGAGGCAAGTCACTGAGCATTACCAGATGTTTGATTTCTATCTGTTGCATCAGAATATCCTTCTGTGGAGTTTCCTGTTCCACCATTTCTGCTTCCCATGTGCTCCACCACCATCAGTGACACATAGAGAAGTTAAAGCCCAGGAGGTGCATGCTCAGAGAATCATAGATTTATTTAGGAACTAGAAATCGCCTAGACTAGGCCTAATGACACTGTACTTTGAACCAAAAGCTCAAGCCCAAGCTCTGACATTTAGAGATTATAAATTCTCTTGCTAGACTGAAGATTCCTTGAAGGCAAAAACTCTCTAATTCTGACTTGTCTATGTTCCCCGGAGTCTAACACAGTGGACATTGAATATAGGCTTGTTTTATATTGTATTTCTGTAACTGGGCAAGTAATTTCATCTTGTTAAACCTCAGTTGTGTCATCTGTAGGATGAGAGGAATAAGATTTGCCTTACCTATCTACACAGAATAGTCCTAAGAAAAGTGCCTTGGAAGCTACATAAAGCTATAAAAGTGGGAGTTATTACTTTTCCACTCTCCTTCTCTCCCACAAACACAATAGACCAAGATCAGACCAAACTCTTTCTAAGTCCAGGGCTGTGTTATCAGCTCTTCACCTAGAGTAATAGTCTCCATCCCAGGGCTCAGATCATTTGAAAGTACTAACTATCAGTTAGGTGTCTAGAATAAATCCTTGCACATAATTCTTGAATGCCTGGAGGTTGTTTTCCTTCTCTGACCCACATTACATGTCTTAGGACCAAGAGTCAACTAAACATACCATTAGCATGTTGATACCCTCTGAAAGAGAGCTGGCAAGTCCCTCTAGAAAAATCTCATCCACCCCCAAGCCCGAAGAAAGAAGGGGATGTGGACAACAGCAGGCTCTGTCTGTCTTCAAGCTACCATCTACCACCACTATTAGAAGCATCCTCCACACCATCTCCTACCGTTGAACATAAAAACCACTGAGGCAATTGGGGGGCAGGGGAGGAAAGGAGAGAAAGAGAGCAGTTGAAGTCCCTTCCCACAAAGGCTGTAAATTTCACAGAAACAGAAATGAACTGAACTGATTGGCATACATTGGTTCTAGAACCAGCAGCCTGGTGAGTGGCCCATAGAATTAATGTGAGCTATTTACCTTCATGTCTTGAGAGGGATTCCCAGCTATTTCTAGTGTCTCTGGCTCTTCCTTGGTAGGTTCTGGGGTCCCTGGCTCTACCCTGTTACATTCTGGGGTTCTTGACTGAGCCCTGGTAGGTTCTGAGGTTTCTGGCTGGGCTCTTGTAGGTTCCAGAGTCTGTGGATCTAGTGAGAAGGTTATGCATGTGGTCAGGGTTTCCTTCCCTCTGCATTCAGAGCTGGCATATTCCACACAGCCTTTGAGCAGGATGAGACCAGGATAAGGGGACTTTGGAGGCAGGGCAAGTAGCAGGATGGTGCCAAGAGGAAACAGAAGGAATTGGGGGCTGAATTCCTTAGACCATCTCTGTATAGAGCAGTGATATCTGATGGAAAGGAACAAGTGTGGGCTTTGAGGAAACAGCAGGAGGTAAATGGATGGCTAAGGAGAGAGAACTGACAGATTCTACCGGCTTCCTGTTTCTCCCCCGGCCCCCCAGCTGAGGAAAGTGCCCCCAACAACAGCAGACAGAGCCCCAGCCCTGCCTCTGCTGAAGGGGAGGGAGAAGAGGGAGTCCTGCTGTCAGAGAGGGAGATTCTGGCCCGAAGCACCAAGGTAAGAGCACGGGAGACGGCTGGAGCAGGACAAGGGCCTGGGAGGAAATGCCCCAGGGTGAATGGAATGACATGATCTGGTGTCCCCCACCTCTCCAGGATCTCCTTGTAGCTCCTCGGCCCCCCAAGCCAGTGGCTGTGCCTCGGGGCCGGAGGCCTCCACTGGAGCCAGGGGGCAGGGAGGAAACTGAGGCCCCGGCTGCCACAAAGCACCGGCAGAGGCTGGGTTCTCATCGAGACCAAGAGGAGCCAGAGGCCCAAGGTAAAAGATGAGGTTGGGGACAGTGGAACCAATGGAGAAGGGGAGGGAAGGGGGATATCTTAAGAAGATGGAAAGCTGACTCCAGCTTGGGGAATCTAGAGTTTCCTTCCCATCAGCTCCAAGTACCCCAAACCTCCAAGAGGAGACGTCTAGACTTCCATCTAGTGAGGCAGTTGGGTTCTAGCAGGAGGCACCAGACCAAACTGGCCTTGAATAGCATGGGAATGAACTCAGCACCCCCTGGAGTTTGAACTCTTATTTCAGGGCTTCCCAACGTGGGGCGAAGAGCAGCCCCTTTGAAGCCCAAGCGGACTCGGAGAGCACAGTCCTGTGACAAAGTAGAGCCTGACCGAAGCAGACCCCCGGACCCTGCAGGTTCAGGGGGAGAGGGTGAGTGGGACATGGGAATACCTCACCACCCCACAAGCCCCTAGTCCTCTACCCTGATCTGGCACTGTCTCTCAGCCAGCTGACCTAGCTCCTTCTCCCACCTTGCCCCCTTCTTGCTACCTCTTCCACCCCAGAACATAACACTTCTTGTGGTTTGTTTTCAACAGGAACCAGTGAACTTGGAACAGACTGATACTGCCCTCAGTGAACCTTCTCCCCATCCCCTATACCCTCCCCCTAGCCATGTGCCTAACAGAGACTCAGATGTCCCTTTCCCCAGCATCCCCAGGTTTCTCCCGCCTGACCCCTTAGGGGCAGGGGAGGGGAGGGGAGAGTTGGGAAGAGATCTCCTTGGTGGGAAGGGGGATTGTCTCTGTCTCTCCTCCTCTGGTGGTGGGGGGAGGGAGAAGTTTTTTCTCCCTCCTCATGGTGGGGTTGGGGGGTGGATCTTTGTCCCTCTACCCCCAGGGGGATCTCTCTTAAGTTGTACAGAATAAAGACACCAAAATGGCTGCCCGCCTCTGAATCTCTCTGCCACCCACTGCCCCATCACCCTGCTATCTCAGCCCCTTACCCCACAGACACACTCATACCCATTTCCCAGCAGTTCCCCCAGCTCTGCAGCTGCCTATGTCTAATCCCTGCTGGGAACAGAAATGGCAAATCAGACAGCCCCTCTCAAATGAGGAGGAACGCTTCTCATGGGGAGGGAGGTAGTGGGAAAGAATCATAACTATTACCCGACACTCTAGCCAGTAGGGGCAGGATCTATGCCCTCCCCAAAATGGGGGTGGGAGAGGAGGGATGGAACCGAAGGAGTGGCACTATTCACTTGGGGATTATTCAGGGACAACCAGACCCATGATGTCTGATATATTCAAAAGAAGATAGATGGGGGGAAGCTGTGCGTAATGTATGGTGTTGGTCACGCAGTCATGGCATCTTGTAGGGGAAGGATGTGGGGCATGGCTTTGCATGAAAGAGATGTGTTGGACAGGAGGAAATTGTGTTTTCATGACCGTGTGTGTTTGTATATTTGCCTGGATGACATAGGTCAGTTAGGATTCTCTGTATGTTGTCCATCGTGTGCCATGTTGAAAGCTGACCTGTCCTGAATCCCTCCACCCCATTTAGCATCAGAGGATCATATCTTTAAAACTAGACAGGTCTTTCAGAGTATTCTAGTGCAGGGATTGACATACCATGCCCCTGATCCAGACTGCCACCTGTTTTTGGCCTGCTCTGGAGCTAAGAATGGTTTTTACATTTTTAAATAAAGTTTTGGGAGGGAGGCAGATTTGGCCAGTGTTGTAGTTTGCTGGCACCTGATGGTCCAACCCCTTCCTCTGTTTCATAGGTGAGGAAACAGACTGAGAGAAATTAAGAGACTTGCCCAATGTCTTATAGGTAATAAATGATGGGTGAAATTTGAACTTACATCCCATAACTCCAAAGATAGGAATGTTTTCCACTGAGCCACAAAAGAGACAGTAACTTTGGGCATAAATTCTGACAAGGCATACATCAGTCTCCATTTTGGTTAAATGATAAGTTAACTAGATAACTTTTAAGGTCCCTTTGGGCTCTGAACCCATGCTCTTCTGATTCTAAATGTTGTGGAAGAACCCAGAATTGGTTATTTACCTCAACATAGAGGGCTGGGCTGGGTGTTGCTGAATGAAAGAAAATCATTAATTAAGTAACTCCTATGTGCCAGGCAATGTGCTGTAATTAAAAGCTATTGGACTTATCCAACAGACACACTTGTCCTTTATCAATCAACCCAAACTCATTAAGTTCCTTTTCTCCATGGGCCAAAGTCTTTCTGCATCCTTGATGGCATATAATGAGTGACCATTCACGAGTGTTTTGACTGTTCCCTTGAGCATCAGGGTACATGGATGTTTCCTCAGTTTCTTTGATGGATGTAGTTGGTAGTGGGCCTCCCAGGACTACAGCCTTTCCCACATTTAGAATCTAGATTGCTGTCTGTATGGTCCATGGAGTGGAAGTCAGAGAGGCAAGTAAGGAAATAGCAGATTGGTTTGTGGGCCCTCTCATTGGGTGACCCTGGCCCTTGGTTTTCTGTGTCTCCAGATTGCTTCCTTATGAGTCCTTGAGTGATTGTATCCACTACCCAGTATAAAAGAAAATCAGGGGAACAATCCATCCATAAAACTGAATTGATGTGTCATCAGAGGGAGGGCATGTGATTAATCAAAATCATATATTGACCACTGGAATAAAATAAGGAAAGCACTTTATGAACCTTCACATATTCTACAAATGCCAGTTGTCATTGTTTTCTAGGTTTGGATAGGTTAGTGAGAAATGTTTAGAGGCATCTCACGTTTTGGAATATCTCTCCGTTGTTATTGTGAATGATCCCACGTGCACATGTAAGCTTCCATGTGTAGCAATGTAGCTGTCAGCATCTCTGCCTGTGCTTGGTTATACATCACAGTATACATGTACTTGTTCCATAGGTTTAACTCTAGCTGTCATTGTATTAATTGTGTTTAAGTGAGGGTGACTGTGTATGTCAGGGCATATGTGAGCTTGAATGTCTCCGGGCTTATTTCACTATTATTTTATGTATGTGTCACTGTGTGTACCTGCAAATGTCACTGTGATAAGATGTTTAGCTGGGATTCTGTGTGTGTGTGTGCACACGCGCGTGTGTATGTGTATGTGTGTGTGTGTGTGTGTGTGTGTGTGTTTCTGAAAGGGGGAGTATGTATGTCAATGTACTGATGGGAGCCCTGGTCTCTCATCAACCCCCAGCCCACCCTCCTCCCCAGCACTGCAGCTCCCTGGGCGGCGGCCTTGCCCCTCCCCTCCCTGTCTGTGCGGGGGGAGCTTGTGCTGCGTCCCCCCCCACCCCTCCCCATTCAGGCCCCATAAATAGCAGCAGAGCCAGAGCAGGAGCTTCAGCCGGCGCCAGCGGCTGGAGCGGCGAGGGAGCTGGCCGAGCTGAGCGACAAGACAGGAGGGAGAAAGAGAGGCCCCCATTATCCAAGACCCCACAGGTGAGCACTGCCCCCACCGGCCCCCCTATTGCTGACCCAGTCTCCATAGCAACATCTCCCAACCCTCAGAAGGGGGGTTACCCCTCCCTGATTTCCTCTTGCTTCATTCCTCCCCTCCTCCCATGTCCCCTACCTGGAGGCTAAATCTGGGGACCCCTCAGACAGGAAATCACAGATTGAGGAGCAGAAGAGCTGAGGGAAGGTGGAGAGGCAAAGGTCACCTGTGCTGTAGCCCAGCAACACACCCAGACACTTTCACACACACCCAGGGAGGGAAACACAGTCAAGGAGATGGGCACGGGGGTAGAAAAAGGGGGTTCTAGTGAAGAGACCCACAAAACCATTTATGCCTAACAGAGGACAGACACACAGCCCAAAGGACAGATAGTCCTGGAGTCACAAAGCCATGTGCACCCACAAGAATATGCTTGAAAACACACTCACTCTCTGATACTCTAGTAGAGACTCACAAAGGAGTGGGGGTGTCACAGACATCACTATCCTGAGACACAAACAGACACAAACACAAAAAGAGCACTTCCTAGGTCTCCAATCCCACCCCCTCCTCAGGCCTTAAAAGTCACGTACCCACTGCCACCCCAGGGCATGGCACCAGAATTGGGGAGGTGAGAGAGAGCTGGAGTCCAAGGTTGGGTATCAGTGCTGAATAGCCAAGCCTAGCTAGACAGAGCCTAGTGGGCAGGGAGGAGGGGAACCATGGCTCCCCCAAAACCCTGTCGCTAAGAGACAGTGCCAAGGCTGCCGGGAAGTGTGAGAACATCTTGGGGTGGGGAGGGGGGAGAGAGAGAGAGAGAGTTTGTCATAGTAGGAGCTCCTGCCAGGGACATAAAGAGCGTGTGATGGGGAAGGGATGTGACCCCAACTTCCCCAATGCACTACTCCCTGTTTCCCCTCAAAGAGCCTATACAAACTGATATAAGTCCAGGGGCACAAGAGTGGAGGAAAACTCCCCAATTCAAACCCTGACCGGACAACATTTTCCCAAACCCAGTGGACCTCATCCAGGATTCATCCGCCTTCTTTCCTCAGCCAACTGACCCTAGCTTTCTGATCCCCCTGCCTCACTTCTTCCCTAACTCTCAACCCTCCAGAAGCTTCAGTGGTCCATTCACTATCTCCAGCCCAGAACACCCCACCCTAGCTCACTCCTGCCAAGGCTGAGTGCAGCCTCTGGCTCAGAGCCGGGAAATGAGCAGAAGGTGCTGAGGCAGCAAAAAGGAGAAATCGATGACCCCACTATCCACCATGCTGCCAGGACTCCCCTCCCCCCAACAAGGGACACCCAGACAGGGAGGAAGGCAAACCCAGATGGTCTCAGCTCTTGGAGGTAATTGGGAACAAGGGAAGCCTGTCCATCCCTCAGCTGCCCCTTTCTCTTTCTCTCTTTAGGTTCTGATCAGCGCCCTGATTTCAAGGGAGGCTCAGCTACTTGACCTAATTGAGTAAGAATTTGGGGAGCAGGAGGAATGGGAGCTAGAGGGGTTCTCCATGTCTCCTGGAGACTACGGAAGGGGTGATAAGGAGAAATGGGAAGTAGGGCTCAAGAATTGTGGAGAAATATTCCTTCTCCTCTAAGACCAGATGAGGAAGCAACAGTCCTGGCTAAGGGCTGGGTTCTCATTGCTTCATTCCGCAGAAGATGAAAATGCTCCTTCTCCAACCAGATGTAAAACCAGCCGGACTATTCCATGCATGGCTGGAGTGGGGAGAGGAGAGATGAGGGGTACACTCTAGGAGTAGGAAAGGGAAGTATTGCCAGGCAACATGGGGAATATATGCTAATGTTCCAAACCTTTTTGAGGGGACCAGAGCTCGTTAGAGAACAAGGATGGATGGACCCTGTGGGCCCCAGTCTGCTTCATTGGATCACATTTCTCATAGGACCATGTCGGAATCTGAGCTCGAATGGGTACCGGAACCCCCAGCGATGACCCTGGGGGCCTCCAGAGTGGAGCTTCGTGTGTCCTGCCATGGGCTTCTGGACCGTGACACCCTCAGCAAGCCCCACCCCTGTGTCTTGCTCAAGCTCTACTCTGATGAGCAGTGGGTGGAGGTAAGGGATCAGGGACACAAAGTACTAGGATCCAGTACCTCAGTGGTACTGGATGGGGTGATCATCATTTCAAAGAGGTCTGTAATAACCCTAGATGCTTTGGCTTTTCTAAAATTCTAGAATGTGTATGATAACCCCAAGGAAATGATTACAACCCTGGAAGCTTATGTGATAACCTGGAAGGGCTGGAGTGGGGTTGGGAGCGGGGGAAGAGAAATGAACATGATGACTTCATGAATTTTTTTAGAACTCTATGACAAATAACCCCAAAAAGCGGTGTGCAAAACCAAGGTATTTTTCTTTAGAACCCTAAACCCAGGGAGTTTGGGGATACATTTAAAAGATGTATGATAAGGTGAAAAACTATGGCCCAGAGAAGCTGAGGGAGGGAGAAGTTGGTGAAGGCCCAGAAAGAGTTATATCAGCCATAACTGACTTTTTTAAAAATCCATATTATATAGAATGTCCCAGAAGTCTAATATGATATGACCACCTCAGAGGATTTTGTGGCTTTTCTTAAAGGACTTTAATCCCTATTTTTCCCCCTAGAAGTTGTATGTTCCATGTAACCCCAGGAGTTCTGTGATAACCCCACAGGGTGGCAAGATAACCCTATGAGTCTGGGCTATGAGGACACGTGAGAAGTAGGGAAGATGTGTGATAAAGTCAGAAAGATACAACACAAATGACTTTTCTAGAGCTGGAGGAGGAAGTTGGTGAAATTTATGTGGTCCTTGAACTTTGATTTCCAGCCTAGAGGCAGAAAAGCAAGCTGAAAAAAAGAAAACCTTTTAGGAACTGGAGGTAGCGCAAGGAGTGAGGGAGGGTCTCTGACACTGGAATAGGTTCTGAGCAGGCAGCCTCAGTATGGAGGATTCATTGGCCAGATGGTTCTGTTCTTTTCCCCACTGTGTCCCTTTCACCCCCTCTTTGCACCTAGGTGGAGCACACAGAGGTAATACGGTCTTGCTCCAATCCAGTCTTCTCCCGAGTGCTGGCTCTAGAATATTTCTTTGAAGAGAAGCAGCCACTGCAGTTCCATGTGTTTGATGCTGAAGATGGTGCCACCAGCCCTACAAATGACACCTTCCTTGGCTCTGCGGAGTGTACCCTGGGCCAGGTCAGATCCATCACAACCAACACAAGTAACAGCCCTTACCATGGCCCAGACCCACCTACTATGAGCTCCAGGTTCTCCAACCCTAGACCTGACCCCAATACACAAAACCCCAGTTACTGTTTCCAGCCACTTTCTTTCTTATTCATATTACCCTCTCCCCACACCTGTGCCCTCCTTCCTATTGTCCTCTCTTCCAATGACCCTGAATGAGTGGGACCCAGGGGGAGCATGTCACAGGTGAAGTCTTTGCTCCTGTTCCTAGATTGTATCTCAGACTAAGGTCACCAAACCACTACTGTTGAAGAATGGAAAGAATGCTGGAAAATCCACCATCATGGTAGGCATCAGCCCCCACCCCATGAAGTGCCCCCCATGCCAACAAGGGCCCCAAACTATAATAACCTTTCCAGAGCAGAGCCAAGGAGGGCCATCCCCAACCTGGCAAGAATATGTCCCAAAAAAGTGGTGATAAGAAGAGTGGGGTGGTCAAGGGCCCCAACATGGGAGGTGAAATATCCTAGTCACCTGTATCTTCATGAACCCAGATTGTGGCGGAAGAGGTCTCTGGCACCAATGACTATGTGCAGCTCACCTTCCGAGCCCAGAAGCTGGACAACAAGGTAAGAACTCCCAGGACCCCCAGCCCCACCAGACATTCTTCTGCACAGATAGACCCTGGCACCCTGACTCCCAAACTTTATTGCTCCTTGCACAGACACATGCAAGAATCCCACCCTGCCTTCTAGCTCTGTTTTATTTTTGTCCCTCATATTCTGCTCCATCCCATCCTGGTTCCTACTGGGGCTGGGGAGGTCAGCTTGTTACCCTGTTCCCCCAGGATCTTTTCAGCAAGTCGGATCCCTTCATGGAGATCTACAAGACCAACGGAGATCAGAGTGATCAGCTCGTCTGGAGGACTGAGGTTGTGGAGAAAATGGGGAAGCGGGGGAGATGAAGGGCTTCCAGATGGAGACTGACCCTGACCTCCCTGGCCTGGACTCCACAGGTGGTGAAGAATAATTTAAGTCCGAACTGGGAACCCTTCCGTCTGTCCCTCCATTCTCTGTGCAGCTGTGATGTTCACCGGCCCCTCAAAGTAAGGGCAGGTAGAGGGAGGGGAGCAACCCCTCCACCCCCATCCCCCCATCACTACCAGTGTACATACACACGCACTTACACACACACACATACACACTCACACATTCACACACACGTGCACACACACACTCACTCACATACACGCATGCACTCACACACACACACTCATACACACACGCACTCACACACACATGCACTCACACACACTCACACACACTCACACGCTCACACTCACACACACATACTCACACACACACTCACACTCACACTCACATACACACACACTCACACACCCCAATCAGCTACTGAGAGAAGCCAAAATTGTGAATTAGGTGGGTTATACCCTCTCTTCTCTATCTGAACCTTTTCTTACACTCAGTAGCAGACCTTCCATATCCTTATGGTCTCTCTCCCTCCCCGTCATCAAAATGTTCCCTAGAAAAAGCTTATTGACTAATATGTCCATGCCAAAATGTTAATGACTGCTACCACAGTTGAATGTAATTGCATTTTAATAGAGTGGGTGGAGGGCGAAAGGGGTGTGTGTGTTTACAACGACCCAAAGGTGTGAAGTTCTTTTTGTGGGATTTCAGGCAGCCTGGATCGGTAAATGGAGAGTTAGCCTCCGAACCAGGGGCACCTAGATTCAAATACTGCCTCTGACCACATCTGAGGCCCTGAATAAGCTATTTAACTTTTCTGTGCTCCAAGCAGCTCTTTAAGACAATAATTGGCAGAGAAGATGCTGTCCTGGATTAGTAGAGGGAATTTCCTCACCTGGGAGTTCCCTCTATCAATGAAATCACAGATCCAGTCCCATCAGGAGTTACTGAGCTGGGAGGTGGATGGTGATATTTTTCATTCAGAAGGTTTCTCTGTGTGCCTGAAATCTTACCACACAAAAACTGAGGTAAGGTCAGCCCTAACTGACCGCTGACCTTGTGTGTCTCTCTCCCACCAGTTCAAGATCTATGACTATGACTCAAATGGGAAGCATGACTTCATTGGAGAGTTCACCAGCACCTTCCACGAGATGCAAGAGGGCACAGCTGGGCCAGGGCAGGAGGTGATGTGAGAAAATCCATCCCCCAACAAACCTTCCTGGAGACCCCTTCCCAGGTCTCCTAAGTTCCTTACATTTACCCTCCTTGAGAACATACCCTATGACTGATTCAGGGTGCTAAAGGGGGTCACAGGGATATGAATAAGGGAGGTTTTGGAAGGACAGGGGTGGGCATCACAGAGAGTTTCACTGGGGGCTGGGTGGAGGATGGGGACATCTCACCCCATGAGACTCAGACCTGGAGGGAAGTCGGTGACTTCATCAGGCTGTAACATGGCCTTTCTGGATATTTGGGGGCCCCAGATGCAGTGGGAGTGCATCAACCCCAAGTACCGAGACAAGAAGAAGAATTACAAGAACTCTGGGACGGTGACGTTGATTCAGTGCACGGTAAGCCCTGAGCCCCAGCCCCAACTGCCCCAGTGCCTCTCTCTGCCATGAGCCAGAGTTCTTTCCCTTCACCCCTAGCTCTGATCTCAGGTTATTCTTTCCACACCCTACATGAGCCCAACCCAATCCCCTCTACTCTCCCTGACCAGGTGTCTTCTCCAATTCTGCCTCTTATTAGGTTGAGAAGGTGCACACTTTCCTGGACTACATTATGGGTGGCTGCCAGATCAGTTTCACGGTGAGGTGACCCAGCCAGGGGAATTGTGGGACTTGCTGGCTTTGAAAATCTTGGAAGAATCAAAGCATGGGGACATTGAGTAGGATTCTGGGGAAGAGTAGAGAGGGCTGAGCACACCCAGAGTGCAATCTTGGCCAACATTCCAGGAGTT
The DNA here is from genome assembly GCA_028658325.1 of Potorous gilbertii. Taxonomy (NCBI): domain Eukaryota; kingdom Metazoa; phylum Chordata; class Mammalia; order Diprotodontia; family Potoroidae; genus Potorous; species Potorous gilbertii. Next base: position 6,782,416 of record CM053774.1, on the reverse strand, counting down.
GGGAACAATGTAGAAAAAGGGGGTTAGAATTGGTATAAAGTAAAAAGGGTAGTGACCCATGTGCCAAGGGATGTAAAGCCCCAGCATAAATGAGTCCCAGCCAAAGTAAGGCTTCAAGGAGAAGTGCTCTTCTCTGAACTCCTGGAATACTCATGCTCAGGTCAGGATGAGACTAGATAACTTCTGGGGTCCCTTCCAACTCTGGAGCTTATAAATCTAAGAAGACATAGTAAGGAAAGTTGGACCAGGCAAAAATCGCAGAGAAGCAGATTCTGGTTAGATAGAAGGGAAAACTTCTTATCAACATTGTCCCAAAGTGGAATGGGCCACTTCCAAAAATCTTGAGTTCACCTTTACTTTATATCTCCAAGAACAGGCTAGATGATCTATAGGATATTATACAGGAAATTTCTGTTGTGGATTGGGCTAAATGACCTCTGAAATTCCATGATCGGCTTCCCAGTCAATTGGACAGTAAGCCTCCTGAAGTCAGGAATGTCTTAAACTTCTATACTCCTCTACAGGATCTAGACACAGAGTAGGTGTACAATAAATACTTGTTTATTGGGAAAATGCAAAGGGAACACTTATCCCTCCCTTGATTCCCCCAGGTGGCTATTGATTTCACAGCCTCCAATGGGGACCCAAGGAGCAGCCAGTCCCTGCACTGCCTTAGCCCTCGACAGCCCAACCACTACCTTCAGGCCCTCCGGGCTGTTGGAGGCATCTGCCAGGACTATGACAGGTATAGGAGGGATGGAGGATGGGCAAGAAAGAGGGGAGAGATTGGTCCTTCATGACTGAACTTCCTCCCTACCTTTTATCCCCTTCTCATCTCCCAGTGACAAGCGGTTCCCAGCTTTCGGTTTTGGGGCTAGGATTCCCCCAAATTTTGAGGTCAGTACCTAGCAAAAAGGAAGGTGGTGTGGGCATGGCAGAGTGGAAGTAGGAGGTAGGAGGTCTGGGTTCAAATTCCAGCTTCAGCTATGAGACCCTGAGCAAATGACTTAACCCCAGTATCTCAGTCTGTAAAATGGGGATAATGAGACTTTCACCACCTAACTCATATGGGTGATTCTGAAAAAAAATACTTTGTAAAACTTCAACTACTATGTAAACGTGAATTATTATGTTTCTGATTACCTACCATCTCAACAGGTGTCCCATGATTTTGCCATCAACTTTGATCCTGAAAATGCTGAGTGTGAAGGTAAGAGTGAGTTTGTCCTTGAGTACTCCCCAACACATGCATGCACACACATTCACACATACCACACTACACTCAGCTTACATATCTGAATGGCCCCAAGTTTTCCCTACTTCCAACCTATTTTGCCATATGGTAGAATATCGATCCATATGTCAGAGCTCCATCCTGAGGCAAGGGAAACTCTATACTATCTGGCTATCTGGAGATCCCCACCGCTACCCCCTAATGATTTCTGACTTCAACACCACCTCTCAAGCCTTTTCTCTCTGACATCTCCCTTTCTTTCTGCCCTGCCCATGGAACCCACAGAGATCTCTGGGGTCATCGATTCCTATCGCCGATGTCTACCCCAGATCCAGCTGTATGGCCCTACCAATGTGGCTCCCATCATTAATCGTGTAGCTGGTCCAGCCCAAAAGGAGCAAAGCAGCGGAAAGGCCACTGTGAGAAGGAGGGGAATGGATTCCTGGGGAGTGGGGTGATAGTTAAGGCAAACTATTTCTCTCTTCCCCTTAGGGAAGATCAGGGAAATATAAGGCATAGATCCCTGCAGGTTACGGAAATAGGAGGCTGGGAGGCTTGGGGGAGGAAACATTAGGGGTGAAAGTGAAAGATATTTCTGAATATCATCAGAATATTTCTGAATATCATCACTCCTCCTCCACCCAGAAATATTCAGTGCTGCTAGTGCTGACAGATGGAGTAGTCACTGATATGGCAGAGACCAGGACAGCCATTGTCCGGGCCTCCCGTCTGCCCATGTCCATTATCATTGTGGGTGTGGGCAATGCTGACTTTTCTGACATGCGGATGCTGGACGGTGATGATGGGACTCTCCGCTGCCCCCGTGGGGTCCCTGCTGCCCGGGATATTGTTCAGTTTGTGCCGTTCCGTGACTTCAAAGACGTAAGATTATCTTCTCCTCTCCCCTCCCTGAATCCTACCTTCTCCACAACAGCCCCTCTCTGAAAAAAAAAAATCCTTGGTCTTAGCTATAATTCTATCATCCCAACCCAAATGCCCCTTAAATTTTCCAGAACCAATTCCACTCTAACCTCTCCCTTTTCCCACGATTCCAGTTGTAATCCCCGATACTACACAATCTTCCCCTCGCCTACACACACAAGTCCTCCTGAGTTATCCCACTCCTAGAATGGGATTCTAAAGCCCAGTGGAATTCTGTATGCTATCCCCCCCGGCCCTCTGTGCCATCTCAGATCCTCCTACCATGTTTAGATTCAACATTTATTTATCACCTATTAGATGCAGATTATCTCATCTCCTCACTTATCACCCTTCCTCCAATGACCACCTTTCCACACTTTGCTACTCTCTCCCTTCTCCTTGACCCCATCTACTCAGGCACCACCATCGGCTCTAGCGAAATGTGTCCTGGCTGAGGTACCCAAGCAGGTGGTTGAATACTATGCTAGCCAAGGCATTGCTCCTGGGGCACCGAGGTCCTTCACCCCAGCCACCACCCCAAGTCCTTGACCCTGAGGCCAGAGAATCTGGACACCCCCTTCAACCTCTCAGTGAGTCACAAACAATGTGTTGAAAAGGCTAACTCGGGAGTGGGGCACCTGGGGTGAAAGGCCAGGACCAAGAACGGACTGTAGACTAGAAAGTGGAGGAGATTTGTGATTGTTGTTGTCTCCTTCCAGGTGCCTGTTCTGTCCCCTGTGACTAGAGTGACCAGTGCCTCTGCCTTTTGGATCAGCTGTGCCCCAGGGAGACCTGCAAAGGAAAATTGGGGCCCTGCCCCCCTTCTCACTCAGGCCCTCCAGGCCTCTACTCCGTTGCTTCTCGGTCCTTTTCTGAGTGTCCCGCAGGTTCCCAAGTCTCTGTTAATAAAGTGACCCATTCCTAGTCATTCGGCTTCTCCTCACTACATTGTCTTCTGAAAGCTGGGGGAGAGGATGTTGGAATGGGAAGGGGCAATCAAGGAAAAGGGAAGCAATTTACAGGGTAAAAGAGATCCCAACCTCTCCAGGTCAGAAAGGAAATCAAATATCCGTATTCTTAGCCCTTATAGGCTCCATTCAGGGCCTCCCTATACCTTTAATTCCTTTCATGGATTTTTTTTCCAGTTCTTATTCCAGCCCTGTACCTCTGGCATACAAAAAATTTCTACCCTTCATCTGGTTTTACCTCTTGGTCCCAGAGGTTATGGGGGGATTGGAGAGGAGGAGTGTTAACTATCGAGGTTAACTTTTAGGAGAGAAAGGGTAATGAAAGGATGTCAGGGGGGCTGGCTGATCCCCAGCCTGAGCTGTCTCCAGGGGGGAAACCCAGCTGAGCTCCCCCAGGGACCAAACCCCCAACCCCCACACAGCTGTGGTGCAGAGTAATGGAGGGGAGAAAGAATGAGGGGGCTTAGGGAAAGCTTACAGAGGAGAAGTGAGATCCAGAGTGCCTTAGAATGAAAAGCAGTGAAATGAGACCGAAGGTCTGAGAGATATCCTAGTTTCTATACTGTGTCCAAACTTACATATATGTATCTTTATGTTGGTATGTTCTGAGTCATTAAATAGGGGTATGTGTCTGGGTGAGCTTGCCTTTGTATGAGTGAGTTGTTAAAGGAAGTCTGTCCTTCCTGGAGGAGCACTGGAAATAAGAGTTGTGTGTATAATGTAGATCTTCATGGGAAAAAATGTTATAGATGTCATCATCCAGGTATAGGTGTGTGTCCAGGATGATACTTCAGGCAGTATTAAGAGGGAGTGGGATGAGAGCAGCTCTGGGGCCTGTTTTCAGCTACAGATGACATGAATCCGGAGATAGAGTGACAAAACAAAAAAGCAGGAAGAAGAAAGAGAGAGGAGTGCTGGTGGGAGAATCTGTGCCCCTCAGTACCAGAATACAGACTCCACAATGTGACTGCAGGTGGAACCAAACAGGGGAGGTAATTAACCCCTCTGAATATACATTAGCTAGAAAGAATGACGAGCAACAGATGTGGCTGGGAAAGTAAGGGAAAAGCAATAAAGATGAACTCCCAAGAGAAAAACACAGGAAGACAAAGATGGAGAAAGCCACAGAGACAGCAAAATACAAGTGGAGAGAAACAAAGAGAGGAAGGGGTATGAGGGAGGAAAGCATAGGGATAGAGAAAGGGACAGATGGAGAGGGGGAGAGAGGAAAAGAAACATATGTGAGCCTCTCCTTGCCTCTCCCTGTTCTGTCCCCAAGGCAAACACTGGTGAGGTAACTAGCTCCGGGGTAGGCACTGTTCCATTCTGTCCTCTCATATTCCTCATATTTTCTGAAGTAGTGATCTAGGCTCCTGCGGCATTTTAAAAAACACCCAAAGTAAAGACAAACATAAGCACCCCCCCCACCTCTACCCCAGTACCCAAAACCATACCCCAGCCCAGGGATGCTCAGACTCAGATGTAATTCAAATTATTGCCATATTTCATGGTCAGTGAGGAGCAGGCTCCTCTCCTGCCTCTCAACAGACAATGGTTGTCCCTAACCTGAAGCTGAGGTAACCACGTGGACTTGGGGGTGGGATCACTCTAGCAATCTCTCTAACTTCTCAGCACAAATAACACGTATGCCACAGGCCCCCATTTCCCAACACAGACAGACAGAAGGCAGGCTTGATGCAGGTGCACAGAATAGAAATAGACTTCTGATCAACAGTATTAAAATCCTGACCCAACTTTCATTTTAAATTTATTTCCTGATCCCTTCCCACCCCCAAAGAAATCTCATCTAAAAAATGTTGGAGGATGATGAGAGCGGGGGTACCTGAGGATGTTCAAGATAGTCACATGACAAGTGATAAGTAGGGTTCTAAAAAGGGGATTCTGAAAAGGACACCTTCAAAATTACCAGGGCCCCTCACTAACGTAAATGCTTCCTTACCTAAGTGTGTTTAAGGGTCAGATCTGCCCAACTCACTTTCTGAGTTCTGAGTCAGGATCCTGGAGGTAAGGGAGCTTCCTTCTGGGAATTTCACTTGGGCATCTTTTGAGCTAAGGATTGTCTGACCTCCCCTACCCCCTCGATTTCCTGGGTCTCTGGAGGTTGCTGGTCTCAAGAGACGGGGAGGGGCGCATCTCCAATATGAATTCCTGTTGAACTTTGCATGGGGGAGTTTCCAGGAGAGAAACCACTCAATCCAGCATTCTAGATGGTAATTTTTTTAAAGTGGCAGCTAAACCACTTAGATTTGGCCTGCGGTGGTGTTTTCCTCATGACCTCAGAAACTAGAAGCAAAATGGAACCCCAGATAAATGAGGTGGAGAAAACAGAAGGTCCCCAAGTCTCCCTCAAATGAAGGGGCATGCCCTCTATGTCGCATGCTACATAAAGCATTGGTGCTTAGAAATCCTGTGCTCCCCTCCAAGAAGTCCATCCATTTTGCCCCTGGTCCCTGCAGACCCAAGAATTCCGCGTTCTAGGCGGTGTCCATATGTATAGCATGGAAGCTGGAGAGGGCAGAGATGAGGGAGGAAGACGCTGGGGAACACTGACTTCCAGGGAATGGGGAGAAAGAGGCTTATCCTGGCAGTTCCCCCACTTTTCTTTGGGGAGAGAGAAGTAATTCCTAAATGGAAGACTTTTAAAGAATTATTTCTGAATCAAACAAAAATGAATAAAGCCCTCTCGTATGCGATGCGTCTGGGGGTTCACAACGGGCTGGGGGGAGACGACAAATTGTTAGGGTAAGGGAATCGCTCAGGCCGTGCGGCCTCGTGTGTCTCTCCGGTTTGCGGTCCCCGTCAGAGGAATAAGTGACCGCGGTCCCCCGGGCGCGGGGATCGGCCGGGGTCAGGACCAAGGCCAAGGCTAGGGCCGGGGCCGGGGGCGCCGGCTGACATCCTGTCGCAGCGGGCTTTGTAGAGGTCGCGCTCCCGGGCCAGGCGCGCCAGCTCGGCCCGCAAGGCGTCCAGCTGGGCGGCCAGGCGGGCCCGCTCCGCCTCCAGCCCGCGCCGCTGCTGCAGCCGCTTGGAGCGGCAGGCCTGGGCGTAGCCGCGGTTCTTCAGGGTGCGGCGCCTCTGCTTGAGCCGTAGAGCCTCATCCCGCCCGCAGCCCCGCAGCTGCCGGTTCAGCTCACGCACCGACATGGACACCAACGCCGCGTCCGAAAACCGCTCCGCCAGCCCCGGGAGCTGGACAGGGGAAGGAGAGGACTCAGGCCTCCAGGTCCGCCCCGCCTCTCCGCCCCCGCATCATCCGCCGCTCCCGCACCCGTTTAGCAGAAGCCACCAATACCGATCAGTGCCTCCGTACTGGGCACGTCTTGGATCCCTCCCCACTCACAGCAGGACCTGTCCCCTAGTTCTCCCCAACCCTTCTTGCAGCGTCCACTCCCAAGTTCCATGCACCTACTCTACCTTGAAACACCTACACTTTCTCCCTCCTCCCTCCCCCAGCCCTTCTTTCTCTCCACCGTCCTGCTTAGTCTTCCTGAGAACTGAGTTCCTCCCATCTCTCTTACCCCTAGCAACCCAAAGAACATCCACCTACACCCGTTACACCCTCTCCAATCCCATCCTCCCCTAAAGTCATAATCCTATGAAAATGTGGAAGAAACAACAGGTCAATTTAGATCCTCCGCACAGTCCACAGGAAGAGGCTACCTTCCTGTGACCCCTGAGGGATTTAGATTACATCTTAATCCCCTTGACACCCCCATGTGTGCCTATAATTAATAGGATGAGCCCCAATCCGTCCAGAGAAGGTTGGAAAGGGGGTGAAGGGGGAAGAAAGAAAAGTCTTAGGTCAAACTCGTGCCACATCCACCAACCACTACCTTCTATCTAGCCTCTACACATGCCTGTCTTTTCTCTACCTCCTGGGTATTTTTTTTTCTCTCCGGATACTTTCTCACCTTGACTCTGTGCTCACCCTTGAGTTCCTACTTATTTCTGTTCTCTCAGCCTCCTTTCTATCTTTTCCTTTCCCACCCCCTCCCCATCACCCACCCAACCTAGAATATTAATTTCTCTCCCTTTCTGGAAACCTTGAGAGAGAGTGGAGGCTTCTTTTTGTTTTTTACTCTAGTTCCCTTTTTCTCCCTTCTCTCCCTGCCACCATTCTTAATCTTTCCTCAGTCTTTCTCACCCTCTCCATACAACTTCCCCTTTCTTCTCTTTTTTCCTGTACTAACCTCCTTTTCCTTACCTCAGCATTGACCCACCCACCCTGTCACCAACATCCCGTGCCCTCTCACCTGGGGATTCAGGCCACCCATCTCTTCTGAACTTCCTGGGTAGTGGGAGAGAGGTCCCTCAGCAGGGGCTGGTCCCTGTCCTTGCAGGAACTCCACAGCCTCATCAGGACTCAACCCCAGCCCCTCCCCAGTGCCCAGCTGCTGCTGCAGAGCAGCCAGCCAGTATAGCTCTTCCAGACCCTGCCGGACCCCCTCAGTGGCCCCCACTACACCCGGATCACTGAAGGTGGGTGAGGGGGGCACTGAACTGTAGGGGGTGGAGCCCAGTGAAGCTGTGGGAGGCCCAGATCGGCCCTCAGAGGGCTCTCTTTTTACCTCAAATTTCATCAGATCAAAATCATTGACATACTCCATAGCCAGGGGACTGGGGGGCAGTGCCATTGCTGGGGGTGGATGAAAAGGACCCACCTGGAAGAGAGAAGAAGGTGAGGTGAGGCAGGTGGGGGATGAGGCCTAAAGACCATCTACCTGAGGCTTAGTACCAGAATGGAAAGAGGACTGAGAGGCTAGAATCTTGTCTTAGCACCGTCACCAACTAGCTTCATGACAGATGAGGCAAGTCACTCAACTCTTCCAAGCCTTAGTTTCCTGAGGGTATAGGCCTAAATAATCTCCAAGTTTCCTTCTAGTTTTAAAAGTCCATGGTTCTACAATATAAATAGAAGAAACAACTATACTCCAGAAATAAAAAAAATTAATATAACAAAATTATAAAGGTCAAGCAGTACTAGAATTAAGAGATAGGAGAGCAAACTCCTAATCCAACCCTTCACAGAAATGGGAGGTCCCCAGGGGTTACACACTGCACATGTTTTTGGACTTTTTTCTAGTGTATTGATCAGTTGTGCTGATTTTTTCTTCCCTCTCAGAAAGGAAGAGAAAGAGAGGGATATTTGGGATAACTAGGATGATGTAAGAAACAAAAGACATTGATAAAACTTTTTTTAAAAAAAACAGTTGATAATTCTCAGTCCAATCCCCCAGGCAGCCTAGGCATTTAGGAGCATGTGCTGATGGATTGTGTCTGCAGAGTGCAAAAAAGAAGGGGACAAGGCTGCTGCAAGCCATTTCAGCTCATATCCAGCTCAGTCCTCCTGTTCCCGGGCTCTTGGAGGATCAGGTTGAAGGAGAAACCAATTTTTCTATAGCAGTAATTCCTAGTCCTGAGTTTGTGGCATACTAGAGTCTCCAGTTATCCCAAGAGGTGTTCCAAAATTCTCAATCAATTCTCGGAGTCAAATAAAGCTTAATTTACTTTAAAAATACATGCTTGTGTATATACATGTTGTACACAACATTTTTAGGTTAGGGATGGAGGCTGTATGTATGTTCTATAATCAAGAAGTCAAAATAAGATATCTCAACTCAGTGACTTGAGATATCTTATCTGAATGAAGATAAGAACTTTAGGAAAAGTTCTAGAACAGATCAGGACTCAACATGGACCACTCTCCCATTTCAGGTTACCCTTTAGAGGAGACTCCACGGTTTGCTCAGCGTGTGCAGATTGCTAAAATAATCCTTCACTCACAACCTGCTATATAGAGAGGTCTACACTAGTTTTCTGACCTTGAGCAAACCATTTCATTCCCCAATTTCCTCATTTACAAAATGCGGGTTAAAAAAAAATTCTAAAGATCTTTCTAGTCCTAAAATGCTATTCTCTTATGTTTATGCTGAATTTCCTTTAACTAGCCCTTTTCTAGGATATCCACTGCTCCCCCACAGGCTCCAGAAAGGGTAAATGGAACAAACCTCATATCCAGAGAATGATTAGGTTCTAGTATTTAGTCTAGCTCCATCTTACGTTCTAAACTTGAGCAGCCCATTTTCACAACCCAGTCACACCCAATATTAAAACCCTGTGTTATTGGGGGAAAGACAGGATGTGGGAGGAGAAAAGCAAGGTCCCTCACTTTCCTTGTTTCATGGGTGGATCACTGACCATTTTCTTGAGTTCTTCAGACAATCTTCTCTGGAAGACATTGAGATAGACATCAAGTAGACCAAAGGAATTAGACCCAGAAATGAGATAAAGAGGAAGAGAGGGAAATTTGGACGAAATAAGGGAGAGGTATGAAAGAAAGAAAGTCCAGAAAAGGATCAAACCAGGAAAGGGGAGAGAAAGTTATGTCTAATTCAGCCCCAGAAAACACTTACTTTGGGAATAGATGAAGAATGTGCAGTCAAGGTTATAGACAGGCAGACACCACTTTCCTAAAAACAAACGGCCCCATTGAACAGAAAATGGAGATACTGGTCTTCAGCATAGATAGGGCTGTGGACACAGAACTTGTTTGAGTGGGTACTCTTAAAGAATCAAGTTGGTGAGGTCATCCTCTCCTCTCTGGCTTCCAACCAATGATGTACCAGGGTCATTTGCATATCCCCTAGTCTGAGAGGATGAAGAGTGGATTGTCACCTAGGGAAGGCTTTTAAGGGGTATCATTCCCTCCCTCAATAAAGTTCCTCATGTCTGGCCAACAAATCCTTAGCTCTCCAGCACTAGAATCTTCACCTTCCCCTTACCATCACCCTATAAGCATCCCAGGAGCTAAGGGCTACTTGAACCCTTAAAATAGGAAAGCTCTGGTGAACACACTCCCTTCCTCTTCTATTTCTCTCTTTTTTACAATTTTCTCTGGTTTTCTGGATTCTGCTGCCCTCTCTCACCAGCCAAATTCACATACCCTCTCTAGCCTCAATGTCTTAGTTCAAGACAAATTCTGTCCTCCCATCACCTACCAGGTTTACTGGCTTTGCTTCCTGTTTTCAGAAATTCTCATCCTTCTTCCTTCCAAGTGGTTGATCCACCTACAGCTAGACAATGACAACAGCCCTTGCAGTATATGTCTTTAAAGCACATCAGACAAATAACCATCGCCCTCTAAGAGGGGAAGGGGAGAGTTTGCCACCCTTAGGTTTGGTGCCCCCTATGACCTGGATCCAAAAGTTAACACAAGCCTGTTTATTTTGAGGTAGTAAATAAAGTAGAAAAGTCTCTTTGGTGAGCTAAGGGATCTAGAGATTTACCATAAATCAAGATGGAAAATCGAAATTTCTATTTCCCTGTTAACCTTCTCTCTTCTTTATCTATCAACCTACCTATTCCTCTCTCTTCATTCCCAGATGGCCACGTTCCTCCTTTCCTATCCAGGGACCAGAGAGGATTGGGGGAAGGGGGGAAGTGACCTACATTCTCTGATTAATCCTATAACACCTCTTAGGGCTATCATCCCAAAGTAAAAGGTTGGCAAGGGGGCACCAGGAATTAGCCAGGGAATTGTTTAAATCTGTCAGGCATTGTTTAAACGAATCTGTACAAACGTGAAACACCAAGGGTTAATGTTTTCTTCCTGCAATTAGGTGGCCCCTGGATACCTCTCCCCTTCTATGATGTTTACTCCTTCTATTTCTAGTCCCAGAGAGATGTCTGGGTTCCATATAGTGCATGGGGTTCATCAGACTACAACCTAAGGCATGTTGGCAGTGAGAGTCTGCAGGGATGGTACTTTGGAGACCATCCAACATGTGTCTTTGGTAGAAGGAAAGAGAGAGAATATTATGCCCCTTCACCTATTCCCCAGGTTCTGGTTTGTTGTTATCTTTTGTCTTCAAAGAGGACTAAGAGGACATCACCATGATAAAGTTCTAGGTTCTAGGTTAGCTAAGGAGATCTGTACTACTTGATTTCTGCTGCATAGGGCCCAGTTTCTCTTTGTGTCTACCTATATAACTAGCTTTGCTTTTCCTAATTCCTCTCTTTCTTTGAGCCCGTCTCCATCACTCTTTTTAACTGCTCCTCTCTATCTTGGACCATATTGGCATCATTCAGAATATACAGATGAATTCAAATTCAAATTCAACAAATATTTAAGTCTCTCAAGATTCCATGCTTGGTACACAGGATCAATGAGGTTACCAGTATCGAGAACTTGTATGACCCAGCTAACTACAGATCATGGAGCCCAAGGATACACCTCTACACACAACAGGGCTCGTAGGGTCATCAGTTTAGAACTGAAAGGGATTTTAGAGGTCATCTAGTTCACCCTGTCCCTTCTTTCACAAATGATGAAGATAAGACCCAGATAGGTTTGATGGCTTATACAATGCCACAGGTTGTGTGTTTTTCAGTCCCATCTGACTCCCCATGACCCAATTTGAGGTTTTCTTGGCAAAGACACTGGAGTGGTTTGCCATTTCCTTCTCCAACTCTTTCTACAGATGAGGAAACTGGAGCAAACGGAGTTAAATGACTTGCCCAGGATCACTCAGCTCATAAGTGTCTGAGGCCAGATTTGAACTCAAGAAGATGAGCCTTCCTGACACCCTGCCCTGTACTCTATTCACTCATTGGGCTGTTTAGCTTCTCAAAGCCACAGGTAGTAAGTGGCAAAGTCAAGATTTGAATCCAAATCTTCTAAATACCAAATCCAATTCTCTTTCTACTATGCTATGGAGACTTTGAATGGATAGTCTACATGAGACATGGAGCCATATTTGTGAATACTTCTTTATTGGGGATACCCAGTACCAAGAGCCAGGACAATTCAGGGTAAGAGGAAACTCTCCAGGCAAGTCCTTTCTCCTGACCCAGCCGGACAGTGCTGTAACACCAGGCATCTGTCAGGTCGACCCTGATCCTGTTGTTTACCATGGAGTATGAAAGGGGATGTAGAGGGTTGATGGGGGGAAGTGATAAGCTGCTAATGGAATGAAGGAGCCATACTAAACAAGCTCAGAAGGATTGAGCAGCTCAGGCTCTCATACCAGCAGCCTTTAACAAGGGAAAGGAGCGTATGGAGGAAGTAGGAGGTGAACCAGGACTAGGGAAATGGAATGGGGACAAGAAGGATTGCAGCTGAGAAGGCAGAAAGGAGTCTAGCAATTAGAGGAGCAAGAACATGAGACAGGAAAGGTGTTCCAATTGCGGAATGCACAGTTGTCACTTAGTGACTCACCGATTTATAGATTGAGCTATACTGCTCTAAGAACAGAACAGAAAAGTGGAGGGAATGGATATTAAAGTCAAGTCTGGGCATAATGAGACAAAGGAAAAGATGTAAAATGCTTAAGGGAGCTAAATAGTGCCAAATCAGGATGGAGATGAGTCTAGCAATAATTAGGTAGGAAAACAAAAGAATTTGCATTAAAGGAGAAAGAGAAGGGAAAGATGGAATGAAGAGATAACAGGAGAAGAAAGGAGAGTGAGACAGAGATAGGGGCAGATAGAAAAAGAGGAGAATGATGTTGTGATAGAGGCTGGGCAGAAGAGCACAGGGATGGAAAATAGAGAACAGAAGGTGACAGTGAACCAGACCTGAGATCTAGTCCTGGGTCTGCCATTAACTAACTAGGGAACCTTGAGCAAGTCACTTAAATCCAGAGTCACAGGATTTTAGAACTGGAATTTCAACAGCTATTAAATCCGTTCAGTGCCATCAAGACATCTCCACTCTACATACATAACAAGGGGTCATCCAGGCCCTGCTGGCAGACCCCCATTCCAAAGACCAACAACCATCTCCTAAGGCAGTCCATTCTATTTGGTGGTCAGCCCCAATTGGGAGGGAGATTTTCCTGTGGCATCGAAGCCTAAAGTGACCTCTTACATTATAACCTCTAGATCTTCTTTCTTATTGCCTAGACTTTGAGCACTGAGATAGAGATATTTAAGGTCATACATTTTACTACAGGCTCTTTTCTTGAATTTTACCTCCTGTTAACTTCTGGATGTCTCCATAGCTATTTTTCTTACTTCGTTGTAGCTACTTTCAATATGGGGTATTAAGGGGGGACTCTCAGCTCCGGTGTGAGGGTTTATTCATTTTCAGGGCTGCTCACCCACGCTTGGTGTCCTCCTGTCATCCAGCTCTCACTTGTGGCTCCAAGAAGTTGTAGCATGTGCAGAGCCACACCTCATTCAAACCAGATTGAGGGTAAGTGACAGACTTCAAACCTTCTGTGAGTTAGGGGGATGTCAAACCCAAGCATGTGAAGACTTACCCCTGGAATGGGCAGATGAGAACAGTTGGTTCCAGCAGCCATGAAGGCCGCTGGAACAGGCATGTAAAGCCCTTAGAGGCTGGCCAGGCAGCCAAGACTGCATCCAGGACCATCACCAGTCATCCTAGACTTTTGTCTTGCCGTCAGACTTGAATCACTCTGAAAGAGACAGTGAGGCTGATAATGTTGTGCAACTCTGCCTCACTTAAATCCAATTTATGCACAAGTCAAGACATCACCCCATGATGTCATTGGTCATCTTTGAAAACAAAGGGTGAACACCAATAACATATACATAGGTAGTTGTCTCCCTCCTTTATACTTTTTACTTTAAAGCCTTTTTGATTCAATTTACAAGACACTAAGAAAATTCATTCTTACCAGGAAACTCAGGAAACCATCCTTCCTATACTTTAAGCCACAATCTTCTTCTCAGACATCACCTTCTTAGCTAGTTATTCACTGCCCAAATTAGTTTTTCTCTTCTGCATCTCCTTCCTTAAAGGGACAACAGTGACAGAAACTTTGTGTCTCTTATGTCTTTGGTTTTTTGCCTAAGACTTCATAATCTCTGGCAATAATCTTTTAATCCCTTCTGGTTGTATAATTTGTGTTCATGTGAATCACTGGAAGTGGATAGTAGTCACTTGTTTTTATAAGTCTTGGGAGAGTCTCTGTTATGGTTTGGATACAGTACCATCCTTTCCTCTTTATTTTTCATCTTTTTTTTGGCATCCTGTCCTCTCCCATTAGATTTTAAGCTTCTTGAGGACAAGGAATATGTCGTTTTACATATCTGTGTTCCTAGCACTTAGTCTAGTGCCTAGCACACAGTAGGCATTTAATAACTCTAGAGAAAATAGCATACCTTCTTCTGGTAGTTATTAGGTCAACAGATAGCTTACTGTATCACTGAGCAAGGAGTCACCAATCACCACAGGCCCTCTCATCTTCCTCCAGTATTTATTGGGAACTTCTGTGAGCTCCTAATTCCTAGGAGGACAAATACATTGCTTTCTCCTCAAAATATCTAGTACCTTCCTCTTCGTAAAGAGTCTCAATTATTTTTAGTTCCAAGTGTACAGTTGGTGGGGTTTTTTCCTTTCCATTCTTCCTTTTCATGACATTCTCCCACTCTCCTCTTCACTTCCCACCAGATTGTACTCCTAGTACTGGACTCCACTATGCCCCACAGGAAACATCTTCATCTGGGACAAGGGACCTCCGGGAACCAAAATGTCAGAGTAAGAAGTAAGTCACTCTTACTCTCACGTATTGACTTCTAAAAACCCAGAAAATATCACCTCCAGAAAACCTGGAATAGCTGAGCCAGAAGAAAGAGAAGGTGCAGAAGTCTTTTAACTCTGGGAAGATTAGAGGATTAACACAAAAGGTCCCTCTTGCTCTGGTGGAAGGGGAGCAGTACAAGACAGGAGGTATCTCAGCAAGACAGTAGGAGATCTTGAGCCCCAGGGTGATTGAGCAGGCAAGTGCCAACACCAGGATTCCCGCCTCCCCCTCCCCAGTGCCTTGGCACAGGTAGAGGAACCCATAGACTCCAGTAGCCAAATCTCCCAGTGCTCCAGCACAGCTCCAGGAACCACCGCTCCAGAGGGGCAGACATCCTCCAGGAGTCAAATCTTCCCATGCTTCAGAGCAGCATAGGTGAGCAGTCTTCCTCCAGGGCCAGATCCTCACCCCACCCCAAGATCTTCAGTGTTGCTGACCCCAGTTCAGCACCAGACAAACTGCCAGACCCCTTAGGCCTCCAGCTGCTGGTACTGATGCCCCAGCATACAAAGTCAGTGACCAGGTCCCTAGAACCCAGCACAAGAAGCTTGAGTCAGTACCCCCTGTACTCCAGCAGGAGAACTCAATTTTAAAAGCCCGGAAATAGGTAAACATGAGCAAAAAGCAGAAACAGCAACGACCACAGATTCTTTCCATGGGAACAGAGAAGATCAAAACACAAATTCAGAAAAAGACAATATTGTCAATAAACCTCAGAAGGGAATATGAACTGGTCTCAAGCCCAAAAAGCCTTCTTGAAAAAGGCAAAGAAGGATTTTAAAAGTAAATAAGAGAGGTAGAAGAAAAATTGGGGAAAGAAATGACAGGTGTGCAAGAGAGAGTCAATAGCTTGGAAAAGAAAGGACAAAAATTAACTGATGAAAATGAGTCCTTAAAAATATAACTGGCCAAAAGTACACTGAAGAAAACAATGCCTTAAAAAAGTAGAATTGAGAATTAAGAATCCTTAAAAAGTAAAAATGAGCCAAATGGAAAAGGAGGTACAAAAACTAATTGAAGAAAACAATTCATTAAAAACGAAAGCTGGGCAAAAGGAAACTAACAACTCTATGAGACATCAAGAATCAGTCAAACAAAATCAAAAGAAAGAAAAAATAGAAAAATGTAAAATACGTCATTGGAAAAACAACTAACCTGGAAAATAAATCCTCATGACAAGGGAAGATAATTTAAGAAGAAAGTCATGATACTTGAGGTTCTAGAACCAGAGGGTAAAATAATCATTGCAAAAATCCACCAATCACCTCCTAAAAAAGATCCCAAATTGGAAACATCTTCATCTGGGAACTCATCAGCCTACAGGAGTGATTTAACTTTAGTATTCATGCTCCATTGGTGCTCTCAGTACCAGAACAAAGAACTCCTCCAAAAACCTGCATTTAAAAAAGGCTCCCATGCCAGCCATCTCTTCATTTTCTGCCAATTTACACTCCTTAAACTAGATTCCACCATACCCCTGCACCAGGCACCTTCTTTCCCAACCCCGGCCTTTCCCCTTCATTTTTCATCTTCCTTTCACATGTTGCCCTACCTCATTTTATTGTAAGCTTCATGAGGACCAGGGACTATCTTTCTTTTTCATATTTGTATCTCTAGCACTTAGCCTAGTGCCTAGCATACAATAGGCACTTAATAAATGTTTATTGACTGACTGGGACCACTAGGTGGCACAGTGGATAGAGTACCACCCTGGAGTCAGGAGGACCTCTGTTCAAATGTAGCTTCAGAGGGTTACTAGATGTATAACCCTGAGCAAGTCACCTAAGCCCAATTGCCTGGGTCAAGGGAAGAAAACCCTGACTGATTTTGTAATCTCATGACAAAGGACAAGTGTCACTAACACCAACCCAGATACATTTGTTCCATTGAAGACCCACTTCCAATTTTTTTAGGATCATGTTTCCTTCTGACAACCCCACAATTCCATTCCCAGTTATCTTCTCTAGTAGTGATTGTTTCTTCTCTTATATACACACTCTACAACCACACTGCTCCTGAAGGAGGAATCAAAATACTCCTTGTTCCCCATCATCACTTCCACACTCTTCCTTTTATCTTCTTTTTCACACAGCAACTTTTCTTCTTTGGAAGTCAAACGAATCAAAATTCACCCAATCAAAATTATAATATGACCCCCAGGTCATTCTCCCAGGTTCCTCATCATTTGGCTCACCACCTCCCTCTCCACTCTATCTGCTACCTTTATATTAGGGAATGTTAGTGTCTATGTAGGTGCTCTCTCAAGCTATTAAATCTCCCATTCCTTCCACTTCCTTAGGTATCACAAACTACTCCTTTAGTCTAGGTAGCTAGGTGGTGCGTGACCATGGGCAAGTCACTTAACCCTGTTTGCCTCAGTTTCCTCATCTGTAAAATGAGCTGGGGAAGGAAAAGGCAAACCTCTCTGATATCTTTGCCAAGAAAACCCCAAATAGGGTCATGAAAGTTGGACACAATTGAACAACAACTTCTTTTAGTCTACCTTGGCACATACACAGATAGTCACACCCTTGATCATATTTCCTAATTAGAAACTGGTACAAATCTACGTAATCATAATCTCTACTCTTTCCACATCTCCCCATGCTTCATCCTCTTTAAACCTGTTCTTGATCCTCATAGAGACATACATACTCTCCATCCCTCAGTACTTCTCTGGTCCTTACCCTTGCTCTGAATTCACTTTCCTCCCTCTCCAAGGTCAACCCAATAGTTAACCATTTGACCTCTACACTGGCCTCTGCTCTTGAATACCTTGCCCCTTTGCCTTATAGTTGCTACTTTCACACCAAACTGCAGTCTTGTTTAATCCCACCATTCACTCTTCAGGTCCTACTCACAAGCTGGAGGAAGTCTCACAACTGTGTTGATTGTGTACATTACAAATCTATATTGTAAAGCCTCCCTGGGCCCTCACTGCGGCAAAGTAGTCTTTTCATTCCTAATTGATTCCCTTTCTTAGTCCCCATTGAAGTTACTCCTACCAACTCTTAAGCAGTTTGTTAAAATAGCTTTTTATTATCTCTTAATAACTTGACAGCCATACTATTTCCTTTCCTTTGTTTCATCATAAGTTACAGCCTACTTCTTTTTCCTTTTCAAATTAACCTTTTCGGAGGAAGAAACCAAAGCTATCAATAGCCATATGAAACACTTCTCTAAATCACTAATAATTAGAGAAATGCAAATTAAAACAACCCCGAGGTCTACCTCAGACACATCAGATTGGCTAAAATAATACAAAAGGAAAATGGTAAATGCTGCAGGGGATATGGGAAAACAAATACAGTGCATTTGTACTGTTGGTGGAGCTGTATGTATAATCCAATCATTCTGGAAAGCAATTTGGAACTATGCCAAAAAAGCTATTAAACATGACCCAGAAATACTGCCACTAGATCTATACCCTAAAGACACCAAAGAAATAGAAAAAATATGTCAGAAAATATTTATAGTCGCTATTTTGTGATAGCAAAGAACTGGGAATTGAGGGGGTGCCTATCAGCTATGGTACGGCTGAACAAGGTAGGATATACAATCACACAGAATAGTCTTGTGCTGTAACAAATGATAAAGGGGATGGTTTCAGAAAAACCTGTCTGAACTGATGCAAAGGGAAGTAAGCAGAACTACCAGAAAAATCTACACGGTAATCACACTTTGGAAAAACAATCTTTGAAAGACTTAATAACTCTGACCAACACCATGATCCACCATAATTCCAAAGGACTCACAATGAAACAAGTCGATTAGATGGCACAGTTGATAGAATGCCCAGACCTACAGTCAGGAAGACTCATCTTCCTAAGTTCATATCTAGTCTCAGACACTTACTAGCTGTGTGATCTTGGGCAAGTCACTTCACCCTGTTTGCCTCAGTTTCCTCATCTGCAAAGTAAGTTTGAGAAGGAAATGGCAAGCCACTCTAGTATCTTTGTCAAGAAAACCCCAAATGGGGTCACAAAGAGAAAGACAAAACTGAAAAAGAACTAAACAATAACCACATAATGAAATATGCTATCCATCTCCAGATAGAGAACAGGTGGACTCAGAGTACAGATTGAAACATATTTTTCTCTGTCTTGCTGAAAAAAAAACACAATATGGAAAAGAAAAAAGAAAAAAATGAACATGGCTAATGTGGAAATTTGTTTTGCATGACTATACCTATTTTTAATGAGTTTTGTTTTTCTTACGTTCTTGACAAGTAGGGGAAAGGAGGAGGAAAGGAAGAGATTAAAACTGAAATAAAAAGAATTAAAAAGTTTCCATGCTTAAAAAAATAGAACTCATCTTTTCATTTCTTCAACAATTTAATTTATTTGTCAAATTGTTTTATTTACCTTGTCAACTACCTTCTCCTTCTCCTTTCATCTTTGTCTTCAGACTTTTACTCTCCCTCATTCTGCCCCTTCTCCTACAACCTTCTCTTACCAAAACTGCAAGTGTCTTTAGGTAAGCCTTGGGGGCAACTAGGTGCCCCAGTGACTAGCAGGGGAGGGGAAACCTGTGGCCCTCCAGGTCTTCAAGTGTGGTCCTTTCACTGAATCCAAACTTCACAGAACAAATCTCCTTAATAGAAGAATTTGTTCTGTAAAACTCTAGCTTAGAGCATTGGCCCTGGAGTCAAGAAGACCTGAGTTCAAATTTGACCTCAGACACTTACTATCTGTGGACCCCAGGTAAGTCACATAATTCCAATTGCATCCCTCCCTCCACCAGAAAAGAGGAGACACTCATAATTTTCATCTGAAAAAAAAGGAGGAAGTTAGACTCTAAACCTTCAGGGTCCTTCCAGCCCTAAAATTCTATCATCCTTGAAAAGTAGGCTAGGGTTGTGGGTCCGAGGGATAGACAAACAATTCAAATGAGTGAGACAATTCAAGTGAGACAATTCAAATCAATTCAAAAATTAAAAAATTAGATGTCTTATGCAAGGCACTATGTTAAACAACAGGGATACAAAGATTGTTTTTTCCCTGCCCACAGGGCACTTACATTTTATTGTATGCATAAAACATATTCATAGAGAAAGAAATACGGAGGAATACGAGAATGGAGAGCAGGAGAATAACCAGGGATATTAAGAAAAACATCTGATAAGAAGTGGCACCTGGGAGGACACAGCAGCGTTAAGGATTCCAACGGCCAGAGGAGGGGAGGCAGTGTACTGCAGGCCTGAAATCACAGCCTGTGGGAGGGCAGGGAGGCAAAAGATTGAATGCCACGTTCAGGAACTAAAAAGTATATCTGTTTGATTAGGATGTATAATACATGCAGGCTGGTAATGTGTAAAGAAAATCTGGAAAGGCAGGTCAGAGACAGATCATAGAAGACTTTATGTGTCAGATTGATTTGGTATTTTACCTTGAAGCTACAGAAGATTGGGGAGCGGGGGCAGGGGAGAGTTGTGACCCATGCTTTAGAAAGATTATTTAAGCAGCTGTGTGGAGGATGGGCTGGAGACGGAAGAGACTGGAAGGAAAGAGATGACTTAGAGGGCTATGATAATAATCTTCCTGACAGGTGATAAGGACAGACATTGAAGTACTGACTGGGTGAGTGGAGAGAAGAGGAGGGAATTGAAAGATATTGTCAAGCTAGACTCTAAAATACTTGTCAATAGGTTGGATATAAGCTGTGAGGGAAAGCAGAGTCAAGGTCGCCCATCTGAGGGAAAGGAAGAAGGGTGGCACCGTCAATGGAAGAGGGAAATTTAGAGAAGGGGCATGTTTTGGGGAAGAGGATAGTAATGAATTCTATATTAAGCATGTTAAGTTTGAGATTCCAGCAAATAGTGGCTGGCACATAGAGCCCATGGAAAGGAGTAATACATTTATCATGGAAAACAAATGTGATGATCATGATATTTGTTGCTCAGTCATTGTTTCGTGGTGTCCAGCTCAACGTGATGCCATTTGAGGTTTTCTCGGCAAAGATGTTGCAGTGGTTTGCCATTTCCTTCTCTAGCTAGTCTTCCCGATAAGGGAACTGAGGCAAACAAGGTTAAGTGACTTGCTCAGGGTCACACGGCTAGTAAGTGACGGGGGCCAGATTTGATCTCAGGAAGATGATTCCAAGCCCAGGGTTCTATTCTAGCCTCTCTAATAGTTATAATACTTTAATTTATAAATAGTCGTTTGACTTACATAAAGCAGTAAGGCTTTCAAAATGTGCTGCATTTCATTCAACATGAAAGGAAGCTGGAAAGACAGGGAGACTCAAGGTTGTAGAGGACCTTGAAATGTTAAGCGATTATAGCTCTGTCTACGAAATTTGAAAGAGGTTCAGAGCCAGGGGTTTTAACAAAGGGACTCTTCAGTCCCAGATCTTAAAGTCAAACTGGGTCTGAGCCTGGCTTTTGGCCACTCATCCTAGGTCAATAGTGAGTCAGAGGCTCCAAAATTCCAAACTCCTTCCTGGCTGGCCCTGATCCCAGCAGTCGAGAGCCCTAAGATGCTGAGATAGAAGAGGGTCGGTTAGTCCAATGGCATCCTGCCCTCTTGTGGCCATTTTCCTTCAGACATTTAATGTTCCCTGTATCCTGCCCAGTAGCTAGTGAGCAGGGCTGGGGAAGAGGTTAAGATTAAGAAAATGAAGGAGCCAATGTTTTGATTCTTTTTTCCTTTACTCTACATGTTTGTTATAAGGAAGGGTTCTATTTTATGGCGGGGTGGGGTGAGGGGAGAGGAAAAGATTGTGATGGAAGAAAAAGATTAAAATGAGTTTGTTAGGATTTTTTAAGGGGTGGGGATAGAGGGAGACAAAGACCAGAGAACCCGGAGCCCTGGCACTTAACTTCCCCCTCACCCAGCCTACGCAGGAGACGTGACTAACGTGTATGTAAAGTCAAGAACTGAGTTTACTGGAAGTTAAGCTACATGAACTAAATTCGAAGTTACTATTTCAATGAATCCGTGAGCTCATTGACACAAATATTGCTAATATCAAATATATTACCTATTACCTGCCAGTCTTCTAAATAATCCTCATAATGTCAGAATTCTAGTAATGTCCTTCCATTCCTACTCTTAAAATATTTACTCTGGATTAGGTTGAGCTCAACCACTTCCTAAATCCTCACCCTGGGACTTTACCTTGAAAAGGAAACTAGCTTGAGCTGAGTCTCAGCTCCATATAACCTTGTCCTGTTCCTTGAGATTTGTGGTGAGTTAGATCACAAAGGGGAAATTAACCAGAATGAGTGGGTTTCCCTTTCTTGCTAGGACTTCCAAAGACAGTAGGCACCTCATGACCAGGTCATAATTATCTCATATGACCCCCTCCTGCTTTTCTGCTAAAAGTATGAGGACCTTTTCCTACTGGTGGGACATCCTTTAGGGGGTCTGGTTTGCTATCCCGTTATCTGGCTGCTCTATTATTACTTCAGTTGTAAGATTGATTTATTTCAGGACATGACATGATTAATATGAGTACTCCCTTCTCTGATGCAAATCTCAGCTCATCCTTACCTCCTTATCCTGTGGGATTCTTATCCTTGTCCTTTTACAAATTCTGGGGATAATCTACCCAATATATTCAAAGGATTTCTTTATTGATATTCCATGCTTACTTCCCCAGTTGGTAAAAGGTCAAAGGATATAAACAGGAAGTTTTCAAAACAAGAAATACAAGCTATCAATAGCCTTACAAAAACATTCCAAATCACTAATTAGAAAAATGCAAATTAAAATGCCTCTGAGGTTCTGCTGCCTGTGGGTCAGATTGTCAAAGTTGGCATAAGGGGAAAATGACAAATATTGGAGGGGTTTTGGGGAAACAGTTTTATTAGTGTCCTGTTGGTGGAGCTGTGAATTGATCTAGCAGCACTCGCCATTCTGGACAACAAGTTGGAACTATGTCCACAGAATTACTAATTTATGCATACTGTGACCCAGAAATACCACTATTAGGTCCACACTTCCAAGGAGGTGAAAGAAAGAAGAAAAATATCCACATATACAAAAATGTTTCTAGCATCTCTTTTCATAGTAGCAAAGAACTAGAAACTAAGGGAGTGCAAATCAGCTGGGGAATGACTGAACTAACTGTCATGCCAAAAAAAATTACAATAGGCACAGTTTCAAAGAAACCTGGTATGAAGCAAGTAAAATTAGAAAAACAATGCATACAATAATAAAAAACGATATAAAGAAAAGTAACTTTAAAAGACTTGAGACCTCTTATGGTTTAATGACAAACCACGATTCCAACGGACTTGTAGTTTGTTTGTCCTTCAGTCTTTGACATCAGGAAGGTGATGCCATGACATGCAAGTGAATTGGATTTAAGGGAGGGAGAGCTGTGCAGTCACCAGCCTCATTCTGTCCTCCAGAGCCATCTGGGTCCAGGGGCCAGATATAGATCAGGACAACTGGAAATGGCCCAAGATGCAGCAGGAGATCTTGGCCTTTTCAAGCTAAGGTCTTTAATAGGTCTCAGTTTGACTGAGGCAATGCCCATTCAGTCAGAAGGCTAACAATAAAGCATTCTACCCATCACCTGACAGAGAGGTAATAGAAGCAAGGTGAGAATTGGACGTATGTTTTTGACATGGCTAATTCACAAATTTGGTTGTGTGCATATATGTTACAAGGGTTTTGAGTTGCCTTTTTAAAAAAATCTTTTCAATGTTTGGGGAGATGGTAAAAACAGAAAAGAAAAATATAATTGGAAATTTAAAAATTGCTACCAGTATAGTACTCACACTGTTGGTTTCTTAACCCACATTTTGCCTACAGGACCAACTCCCCTTCATTTCTGATGACATATCTTCCATCTAAATGAAATCATGCAGGACATATCTTGTTGCCAAGTCCTTGATAATATGTTATAGACTCCTTTATCTTACCACGCACCTCCTCATTGTGCTCTGGATCATATCTAAGTTTGATTCTTTGGACTTTGAATCTTCTTTGGAGATAATGTAGAATGATGTAACAATACACCAATGGAATCCTGGATATTGGTGTGGCAACAATAATAAATTGCTTTTTAGCTACTTCAAGGCCTACAAAGTATTTTACATACAAACAACTTTGTGAGTTAAGAGCTACAGATATTACTTCTCTAAATTTACAGAAAATAAAACTGAGGCTCAAAAAGTTTAAGAGTCTTACCCTTGGTCTTATAGCTAGTAAGGAGACAGGATTCTATCCTAGTCTCTCCTGAAGCTAAGTCCAGCTCTTTCCACTACAATTCAATTCAGTAAGCATCTATTGAATGCCTATTAAGTACCAGGCACTGTGATAGACTCAGACAAAAATCACAACAGTCCTTACCCTCAAAGAGCCTACTTTCTTTTAGGAAAAATAACATTTTTCCAGAGTAGTGTAAGTGTGAGTGTGCATATTTATATGTGTGTATATAACTATGTGTATGTATACATACACACATATAGACACATACAAAATTGAAAAAAAAAATTACTAGGGGAAGGAGGATGCTAGCAGCAGCTAAAGAGAAAAGGAAATGTCTCATGCAGAAGGTGACTTTTAGGCTAGTAGTATGAAGCTAGGGATTCTAAGAGAGGTGAGAAGAGTGCATTACAGGCATGGGGACTGGCCAGTGCAAAAATGTACTTACTGGAAATGGATTAATGTTCATAAGAAACAATGAGGCCAGCTTGACTGAAAGGGATGATATCTATTAATGATGGAAAGATAGATCAGAGTCCAGTAGGAGAAATGTCAAAGCAAAGTTGTTTTTAATTCAAGAGGTAATAGGGACCAACCTGAGTTTATAGAGCAGAAAAGTGATGTGATCACTTACAGTTAGGAAAAATACTTTGGCAGCTGTGTGAATTAGAGAAAGACGAGACAGGGAAGTTAATTAGGGGGATATAATCCCAGCAATGGACAGCTAGGTGGCACAGTGGATAGAGTGTTAGGCTTGGAATCAGGAAGACTGAATTCAAATTTGACCTCAAATACTTACCTTTCGACCTTGGGCAAGTCACTTAACCCCAATTGCCTCAGTTTCCTTATCTATAAAATGAGCTGGAAAAGGAAATGGCAAATGACTCCAGTACCTTCACAAAGAAAACCCCAAATGCAGTGACAGTGAGATGGACACACTGAAATTGGCAAGGTTGAGGGGTGTTGGGGAGATCCCAAGATACCGACAGTGCGGGTCATGCTTGAATGAATTCGACTCAAGCCTTCTTAAAGCCAAAGAAAACAAAGTTTATTAAAGATTCGCCCAATTGGGTTGCCTCTTAAGAAACCTAAGCATTTCTAAAGCTTGTATTCACAAGTGGGCCAGATAGAATCCCAGCTAGACAGAGTCTGAGCTGGATTGAATCTGAGCACCTTCATGGAGGTAAGATGGAACTTAAATACAGAAAAGAGTATAGGAGGGATGGGGGGTGGGGGTGGTCTGGTAGTCCAGGGTGATGGGAGGAGGGGTTTAGGAAGGATCTTGAGGAAAAGTCCAAGGAGGGTCAAAGGCTGGAAACAACAGGAGACTATCACGAGACAGATTAAGGGGCAGACAAGTGCGAACCTAGGTGGGAAGCAGGTGCAGCAATCCAGAGATCTTGATAGGGGCAGTATGTGGATGGAAACAGATCTTGATGGGAGTGGTCAGCAACCTGGGGAACGGGGTTTTGATGGGATCAAGGGTGGGGGATGCAACAGAGACCTGAGTAGAATGAAAATGAAAAGCCCATGGGCTTCCTGAAACTTCCGGAACAAATCAGAAGATTAGATTTGAGTAAGAAAGGCCAGATTAAGTGGGAAGATTCAAGGGGAGCTTAAGGAGGCTCCCAGAGTCTGAACCCCATCAAAATGACTTAACAACAATTCAATCAATAGGTGATAAGGACCTGAATGAGGGTAGGAACTGTGTGAGAAGGTGCTAGAGAAAATGGAACAAGCATGAGAGATTTCGTAAAGAAAGAAATGACAAGATTTGTTAATGATGCTATATAATTGGTGAATACTTGTGAGGATTCAAGAAAGATGCTAAAGATATAAATGCAGACAACTAGGATGGTGGTATCCTTGAAAGAAACAGGAAAATTTGGAAGAAGAGGGAGCTTTGGGAGAAAGATAATGAATTCCCTCTTGGTCTTGGTGAACTTGAGATGTCCATAGGACGTCTAGCATGAAATTCATAACAGGCACTTAACGACTTGGGACTGGAGCTCAGAAGGGAGACGAAGGCTGAATGTATGGAGGTGGGGTTTACCGGCACCGAGATGTTAATTACATCTAAGAGAGTTGATGTATTCACCAAGTGAGAGGAGGTAAAGAGAAAAAAGAGGGGACTCAGGAAGAGCTTTGGGGTGTAGCCAGAGTATGGGACCACGACATGGATGAGGAATACAGTAAAGGAGTAATACAGGAGACTGAAAGGAGCGCGTCAGAACCAAGGAGAGAAGAAAGTATGTTCCAAGTAATTACTTGGGAGGAGGGAATTTGCAACTGAGGAGATCCAGACAGTTTCTCAACAGAAGTTGTCCTTGAGCTGAGCTGTGAAAGGCAGCTAGGGTCTCCAAAAGGCCATGAGGGGGGAGCGCTGCCCAAGCCTGTCCAAAGCACAGAGACAGGAGGTGGAAGGTCATTTTTGCCCAGAATGTGGAGCTGTGCGAATAATCCCGTAAAGGCAGGGGACTAGGAGTCAGATTGCGGAGGCTTTTAAAAGTCAAATGGACGTAAGCGCTAGGACCCCGAAAACCTTAGCAGCCTGAGGCTCAAGGCGTCGTCTCCTTCGGAAAATAATGTGCTGAATAGCAGAGAACACCTGATCTGGAACGAAAGGACCTGAGCCAGGTGCTCCTCCAGAGCCTGTGTGACTTGAGCCAGTTACTGAGCCTCTCTGTACCTCAGTTTCCTGAACCGTAATAAAAGGGGCTGGACAAAATAATCTTGAGGGTTGCTTTCAGCTCTGGGTCTTTGAGGACGCAGTTTCCTGGAGCACTGGAAGTCGTCTTGGCGACCAGGACACCCACTTTCCGAGACTCCCCCATCTAACAGAGCGTCTTTGTCGGGGCCTGCCAGGAGCAAGAGGTCCACTGAGTTACATCATGCGGAGAGAGGAGTGGCCTCCAGGGTGGATCCGGGCCGAGGAGCCGGAGCTGGGCCGGGCCAGCCAATGGGAAAGATGCGAGGCTGGGAGCGATGGGGACGCCCTGGCCAGAGGGGCGCTGCTGGAGGCGGGGGAGGCTGGCGGGCTCTGGGTGACAGCCAGGTAACGGGGTAGTGGGGTTCCCGCTGTCCCTCCCAGGTTCCGTCCCCAGCCCCGCCTTCCCCGTCTCCTTCTTAAGCAGCTCCCGCCCAGCCCCGGCTCCCGCCACTGCCAGCCGCCGCCGGCCGCCTCCCCCGTGCCCCCCGCCCCCTATATCTCTGCTCCCCGTCTCGGGCCCCCCGCCCCGCAGCAGCCCCGACTTCGTGTTCTACGTGCGCTCCGGTCAGGCCCCATGGCCTCTCTGTATCGCCCCTGTCTGCGGTGAGTGGCCACCACGTCCCCCTGCCCACCCCATGCCCACCCCCCGACCTCTCTCTGTCTTCGGACTTGAGCCTCTGCCCTGCAAGGCGCCCCCGCCACTACCACCACACGCACCCCTTGCCTCCTGGGCACCTCATCCCGCCCTTCACCCCGAGTTGTTGTGCATCAGTGTCCCGGGGCCCGTTTGTCCCCCGCCGTGGTCAGTCTGTCTTCCTCTCGCTTGTCACCGCGTCCCATTCAATGAACTTCCTTTCCCCTTCTTTCCCTGCCTGACATACTGGTTGTTTCCTCCCTTGCTGGGGAGCTTTGCATTCACTTCCTTCCTTTCCTCCCCACGTTCTTCACGTGCGCACTTCTGCTCTTCTCACCCATTAGGCTTAACACTCTTAGAAGCTTGGAAGGAAGGGTCCCTGGGCAAGCTGTGAGGGACAGCGAGGAACATGGACTTACAGTGGGAGTCCTGGGGGGTGGAGGGGGAAGATAGTAAGAAAGAACCCATGTGGAGGTGAGGAGCAGAGCTTCTTTGAAGGAGGTAAAAGGTAAACATCCATTCCCCCAGATTCCCTAGGAACAGAGCCTGGCAAGGAGCCCAGCACAATCCTCCTCTGGGAGCAGGGTAAGGAAAGCAAGGGTGAAGTGGAGGAGGGGAGGAAGGACCATTGCATTTCTATGGCCTGCTTCCTCTCCTTCCTAGTTCTGGGCCCTTAGCCTAAACAGATCTCTTCTGGTTCATCTGTTCCTCTTTCTCTGGCTCCCATCTCTCCCCAGCTGTCAGAACCCTTCTCTAGACCAAGGGGTCTTCTCTCTGGTCATAACCTATCCTGATTCCCTATCTCTCCACAGACTGCCCCAGTCAGCCCCTGTGAGTGGAGACGAAAGAAAATCTTAAGAAAGTTTAGTGGGGCTTCATCATAAACCTTCTAAGATACAGACACAATCCACAAGATAGTTTTCAATTTAGTTTATTTCAGCAGTATTTAGGATAACTCCCAGACTTCTAACCAGAAAGAAAGATACCTTTCAAAGAGGGTAGCAAAAGTCTGGAGGCTATAGAGTCCCCCACACACACCTTATCTCTGGGCATTTCGAGATTTGATTCAGTTTTGACAGCACTGGTCAACCTCTTCACTCCAGTCTAGTTTTATCTCTGAAATCCATTTCCTGGAATGCACTTGGCAGCTGCTCTAAACGGTCACGGTTACCTCCAGGTATCATTTCCAGATGCTCTCTAAAGTGGTGCCTCTCCCAGACAGATAAAGGGGAAGAAGCTGATTCACATGAGTCAGCTATGTGTGTTTGGAAGTTCTGGTGAGTGACTTCTTCTAGGTCTGGGGAAGGAGGACAGCTCCATTCCCTTGGCCTTTGTTCGATCTGAGTTGCCCCACCCTGGGCTCAGGCCAATAGGAGCATCCCCCAGAATCTAGAAGGGCTGGGGCAGGGTAAGAGGTGGTGTCCGTCCTCACAGGGCTGAGGCACCAGCTCTCACCCGTCTGTCTTGTCAATAGTTCTTTCAAGTCTGCCAGATGGCAGGACTTCTTCCCTTGTTGAAGCTAGTAGCAGTGACCGGAATGGCCAATGTGGCACTCCTGTTGTAGGGAGTGACAACCTCCGGCTTGTCAGAAGTATGTTATTGAGGTGCTGAGAGCCAGTCTAGAAACACTAGAGAATTCTGTCTCTGCCGGCAGAAGTTACATCTGGTTTAGTTTTGAAGGCAGAATATAGGTGCATGAAAAAAATGTTACATTTACAAAGAAACCAATATAATAATGTTAGGTAAATTACCAACATAAGAATGGTATCTTAAGTAGCATTCTGGCTAGTGACATAAAGTTGTCAAGCAGCCTGGATCAAATTTATAGATGCAGTGGTAGATAAAAAGGCAGCTAGATGAGGGGTAGTGGACATCTTGTGCTGGACCTGGAGTCAGGAAGCGTTGTTGGTGATGAGTTGTTTCAGCTGTATCCAACTCACTTTAACCCCCATTGGAGATTTTCTTGGCAAAGATACTGCAGTGGTTTGCCATTTCCATTTCTAGCTCATTTTACAGGTGAGGAAACTGAGGCAAACAGGGTCAAGTGACTGCTCAGGGTCACGCTGCTCATATTTACATATCACCAACTAGACAGCACTCATTCTTTGAATAAATATGTATTAAACACATACTACTACATTCAAGGCACTGTAATATGCACTGGGGAATACAGATAAAAGTTACAGTCTCCTCCCTCAATGTGCTGAAATGATAGGGTATATTCACAGATAATTATGAGGTAGGATGTGATAGGGGAAGGAAGAGATCCAGAACAAGTGATCTAGGAAAAGGTGAAAAGGGAGAGACTCCTTTCATCTGGTCATGGTGGGGGGATGAGGGTGGGGGTGGGGTGCATCAAGATTCAGATTTTGAAGGAAAAGGACTCTGAAGGGTAGATACAAGTAAGAGGTATATTCCCAGTGTGTGGAACCCCAAAAATTCAGGGAGAAGTGTGGAAATGCCATCTGGAGATGGTGGGGCAATTGCAGATAACAGCTTATAATCTGCTATGGTTTCAGCATGGAAAGAGTGATGTGAAGTAAGGCTGGAAACATAGTTTGGAGTCTTATTGGAAGGGTGAAGTAGGAGAAGGCTGAATGCCAATTTAAGGAGTTTATGTCTTTTTCTAATGTAGGCAGTCGTTCCAGCATCTGACACAAACTGGTTGTGTGTGGCTCTAGGCTAGTCATTTAATCCTCTCAGCGTCTCATCTCTGGGACTATAGAAATTACAGAGAAGGGGTAGACCTTCATGGGTAAAGAGTTCTGCACCAAGGTGCAGTCAAATTGCAAGTCTAGGCCTAAGCCCAAATAAGAGGGAAGTTCTGGAGGTGCAGAATGTTCTGGAGATGGAGACGGAAAAGAAACTGGAGTTAGGGAGACCAGTGAGAAGGCTCTTAGAATAGCAAATATAAAAGGTAATGAGGGACGATCGAGGGGAGTGATTGGAAAGAAGCAAGAGGACACGCTCTTAAATATTCTCATACAACCAAAGCTACCCAAACAATAAATATACTCAGACCTTCATGTGACTATTCTTACATGATACTTACACATGACTCTCTTTTTACCCAGACATTATCCCTATATGTTTCCAATTCCATTAAAAATGCATTTATTACATGTTGGAGATATGAAGATGAGACAATATACCAGTCACCCCCCAACCTCAGGGAGCTTACAATATCGTGGTAAGAACAGTTTAGATTTGCATAGTATTTCAGATGTTATACAACACTTTCATGTGTCATCTCACTGCCTTTTTTTTTTTTTGACATGTAATTTCACTGGCTTCTAACTTTTCTCAACCAATGTGGATGGGCAGCTGGGTTATCTGAGCAGGAAGATATTAAGGGACTTGCCTGGAGTCATGTGATTAGTGTGTTTCAAAGGTCTTCCTGACTTCAGTGATTAGCCACACTGCATCTTGTCCCATTTGATTCCTACCAAGAATCCTGTGAATAGGTAATTCAAGTAGCATTTCCATTTTATAGCTAAAAGGACTGAGATTCGGTTGTTTGTCCAACATCACAAAGTTAGTAAATGAAAGAACTGAGACGCAGTCTTTTAACCTGTGATGAAGGTGAAAATCCAGGACTTCTTTTCATTACAGCGCACAACTCCCACACAGCCTACTTAAATCCATGCCAACTCACCCTCTGGGTATCAAATACACTCTTGGTAGTCCAACATGTACAGATATGCTCCAGTATACTCTTGCATGCTTATTCCCCACCCACCACATCTCCCACCAGTGTCCACGCTGGTCATCACTATCCTTCCCCTCTCTCCTAGGCTGGGTTGGCATGGTTTGAACCCCTGGGGTTATACCCCAAATCGTGGCAACCATGCATTTCGGGTAATCAGTGGAGATTTGGGTCAGCTTCCAGTTAAGGTGAGGGACTTTGTGGAACGAAGTGCCCGCCTGTGCCAACCAGAAGTCATCCACATCTGTGATGGCAGTGAGGCAGAGAATGATGCCATACTCGCCCTGCTAGAACGTGAAGGCCTTATCCGAAAGCTCTCCAAGTATGACAACTGGTGAGTTTGATGGGAAAGAATAAACCAGAGGCTAAACATCTGGGGTGCTGAGACAAGCCAATCTGGGTACGTAAAGGCAAAGACTATCCATAGGTCTTCGTTAGCTGAACATTGAGAGTTCTCTGATGGGGAATCCTGGAAAGAAAGAATATCTCCATTTTTATATTTAAATGAAGAACATGCAGATCAACACCTTTAAGTTTTAGATTACCAACTTGGGTACTTTTTGCTTAGCACAGAGACAGCCACAGTAACATGGAAAACTAAACCAAAGACTGGAGATTGGTCTAAACTGGAGTAGGGTTCTTAACCTGGGGTCTATGAACCTGATAGATTTCAGGGGGGTCTGTGAACTTGGATTTACATCTCCATTTCAATAAAATTGGTTTCTTTTGTAATCCTATATATACTTTATACATCTGAAAAGATTATATTGAGAAAGGGTTCATAGGCTTCACTAGATTGCCAGAGGGAGATCTAAGATACAGAAGAAAGTTAAGGATCCCCAATCTAGAGTGATTAAGATCCTATGAGGGAGGAAAAACAGAGTCTAGGGATAGAACTGACATATGCTGTAAACCCTAAATAAATGGGAGGAGGAAAGGGATGCTTTGGGGCTGCCTGACTCCCAAGCCCTGAGTGACCATTCTTTTCCTGGTACCTCCTTCCCAGCTGGCTGGCTCGAACTGATCCCAAAGATGTGGCCCGAGTAGAAAGCAAGACAGTGATTGTAACAGAGTCTCAGAGGGACACAGTGCCCATCCCCACTGATGGAGCCCGTGGACAACTGGGCAACTGGATGTCACCAGCCCAGTTTCAGAAAGCTCTGGATGAGAGGTTTCCTGGCTGCATGCGGGGTAACTCTGGGCAAGGCACACAGTCCTTAATGGGACAATAGGGAAAGTTGAAGCCAGGATCTCTGACCCAGCTTTCTTTCCCCAGGCCGTACCATGTATGTACTTCCATTCAGCATGGGCCCTGTTGGGTCCCCGCTATCTCGTGTGGGTATTCAACTCACTGATTCCCCCTATGTGGTAGCCAGTATGCGAATCATGACCCGACTTGGGAAGCCTGTGCTTCAGGCCCTAGGGGAGAATGACTTCGTCAAGTGTCTGCACTCCGTGGGCCAACCTTTGCCCCTGGAAGGTGAGAATCAAGACCTAGGAATTCCTTCCCTTCACCCTGAAAGAAAAAAGACCCTAAGACAATATCTGTTGAAAGAGGAAACTGGAATTTTGTCCCAAATTGGAGAGATTATCCCCACCCCCACTTTCTGAGATTCTCCCCCTTAACGAACACTGCTGCCCAAGGGGAGAGGATGCCCCTCCAGGAAGCCACCTGTCCCCAAACCCCTTGAAGTTTGCTATCCTTGCCAGATGCCCCCATAAACCATTGTTCCCAGGGGAGCTGGTGAACCAGTGGCCGTGCAACCCTGAGAAAACCCTGATTGGGCACGTCCCTGACCAGCGGGAGATCATCTCCTTTGGCAGCGGCTATGGTGGCAATTCCCTGCTAGGCAAGAAGTGTTTCGCCCTTCGCATCGCTTCCCGGCTCGCCAGAGATGAGGGGTGGCTAGCTGAGCATATGCTGGTGAGGGAGGGGCCCGGGTATGAGGAGGGCTGGCTGCTGAGGTTGGCGGCGGTGGTGGGGGAGGGGGGGGGGGTGAAGAAAGTACCTGGCCTATCCCAACCAAAGCCATCCCCACCCCCTTCTCCTTGGTTGCACTGCCTTGCTGGAAGGGCTTCTTGAACTCCTGGCTGCTCACAGACCAGGT
Organism: Potorous gilbertii; assembly: GCA_028658325.1. NCBI lineage: Eukaryota > Metazoa > Chordata > Mammalia > Diprotodontia > Potoroidae > Potorous > Potorous gilbertii. Next base: position 6,749,404 of record CM053774.1, on the reverse strand, counting down.
TTCCTGGCCTACAAGGAATCCAGGTGGCAGGGAGGGGCAGATGTTTAATGAACAAACTCTTCTTCCCTGTTAACTCCTAAGCAACCACTGCCTCTCAGTTCTACAAACAAGGCATAGATCTCCTTCTTGCTTCTGCAGAATTTCTATAACTTAGGTAGTGTGCCTATGAACATTTCCCCTGTTCCCCTTCAGATCCTGGGCATCACAAATCCTGCTGGGAAGAAACGATATGTATCAGCTGCCTTCCCCAGTGCCTGTGGCAAGACTAACCTTGCCATGATGCAGCCCACACTGCCTGGCTGGAAAGTGGAATGTGTAGGTGATGACATTGCCTGGATGAAGTTTGACAGCGATGGTGAGAAACCTTACACACACACACACACACACACACACACACACTAGGACAGCCTTCCCTTCTGCCACTGTTATGGATCACCTCTGCCCTACAATATAGCACGGTGCCCAGCATTGCTCTGGAGGTTCAAGAGCCCTTTCCCCTACAGTGATTATGTTTGGCTTTTGGCCAAGGAGGGAGGCAAAGTATAGAGGTCTGAACTTGCTTTCCTTGTCTCATCTCCCAACTTTTCTCTCCCTACCCTTCTCTCTTTCTAATTACTCTCTTCAATCCCTTCTCTGCTAGGCCGCCTTCGAGCCATCAACCCTGAAAATGGTTTTTTTGGTGTAGCACCCGGAACTTCCGCAAAGACAAATCCCAATGCTATGGCCACAATCCAAAGCAATACACTCTTCACTAATGTGGCTGAGACTAGCGATGGTGGTGTATACTGGGAAGGCATTGACCAGAACCTCCCACCTGGTGTTACCGTCACTTCCTGGTTGGGCAAGGCCTGGAAACCAGGTAAGAGGACCAAGTTAAAGGGCAGAGGTTCAGGGTATGGTCTCAGTGAATGCAGGGGAATGTTTCTCTGACCCACCTCAATCCCTGCCTTGTTGCTGTTCAGTCATTTCAGTCATGTCCAACTCTTCGTGGCCCCATTTGGGGGTTCTTGGCAAAGATACTGGAGTGGTTTGTTATTTCCTTCTCCAACTCATTTTACAGATAAGGAAACTGAGGCAAACAGGATTAAGTGACTAGCCCACCCAGCTAGTAAGTGTCTGAGGCTGGATTTGAAGATAAATCTTCCTGATTCCAAGCCTGGGCACTCTATCCACTACATCACCTAGCTGCCCTAACCCCCACTAGATACCTGGAATTCCAGCCTCCTCCAATACCATAGTATTACAAAAATCTTTTCTTCCAGAACTCCTAGATTCTGGCCCTCCCCAACAGTCTTTACAATGCAGCAAGAACTTTTTCTTTCTTATTCCTTAAGGTCTACTTGTGGGAGGAAGGAACATTCATCTTACTGGGCCCTCAGCCACCCTTTCTGCAGTTAACCCTGGCATCATCCTTCATTGTATAAATACTTCTTTTCACCTTCCCTCACCGTTGTCCTCAGGCTAAGTAATCTCATGTCCCTTAGTATTTCCTCATAAACCAGTTTTTCAACCCTTTCATCATCTTTGGATCCTTCTTCTGAGCCCTCCCTTAGCTTTCTCTGCCGCTCGGAAGTTAAGAAGTACAGAACTCTTGTGTAGGTCAGAGCGGGGAGGAATATAATGGAAGGATGGTCTCCTTGTGGTTCCTACAGCCTGTATTCATACTTTCAGGGTCCATTATCACAGTCACCCTCATCTTCTCAAAGACCATTATTAAGTTCCATACCACACTCCCAACCCTTCCCATTCAACAGAAGAAACCCAGAAAATTAAATCTTTCCCCACAGGTCAGTTTCCCAAACCTTTCATCATATTTGGATCCAGCAATATAACTATGGAGTCTTATGACTAATCCCAGTTCCCAAAAATATACTCTATAGCAGGGTACTAAGGGAGGAATGGATGGGAGCAGGTAAGCAGTCAGAATTGGAAGACGTGATGTTGTCCGGGTCTCTCCCAACCCAGAAATCTGACCTGTAACTCCTGGGTTATAAAGAGCAGTGTTCTACATTCATTACGGATTTCAGAGGTTTCCCTTTGGAGCATCTCCCCACCTTTGGTCACAATACATTTTTCTGATGTATCCTAAATGCTTTCTGTATATTGTCAATTCCACTCAAGGCAAGAACTAACTCTCATATTCCAGTCAGTGTCTGAGCAAAGAACATCAAAAGAATCTCCTAATATCACATCAAGGATAAATGTCTAATTCTAACCCAAGTAATCTGCAAGGGGGGTTGTCACATAACAAGCCCCAGGTCCTGGATGGATTCCAGGTACTCTTACATTTCTTCATCTGCAAACAACAAGTCATAGCATCAAAGAAAGAACATTCTCTTCTTGGGGAGAGAGACTGACTCCAGAGTCAGGGAAGGAGCCTATTATCTTGATCTGAATTGCCAAAAAGAGTTGTGGACAAATAGCAGGGCGCATATATAGAGAGCTGGATTCAAAGTAAAAGTGTCTGTCTCGGTGTCAGGTGACAAGGAGCCCTGTGCACATCCCAATTCACGATTTTGTGCCCCGGCCCGCCAGTGCCCCATCATGGACCCTGCATGGGAGGCCTCTGAGGGTGTACCCATTGATGCCATCATCTTTGGAGGACGACGACCCAAAGGTATAGTCTGTGCAGACTCAGCTTACTGAGAATCTGCCTTCTGACCCAGTGATCTGGTTCTATACAGGGGCTGGCTTCCTTCAGTCCAGATTCTCAACTGAAGAAACCTTTCTTCAGAGTTCCCATCTCCCCTACCTTAGAGATATCAGACTAGACACTGGGAGGAAGGCAGCGGGTCCAAAGCTGATCCATAGGGCACCAGAAGGAACATGATAGGCAGGGGGATTGGTTGAGGGCTGGGAAAAAGGCTGTCTGTAATCCTGCTTAATTGACTTCCCAGGAGTACCCCTAGTATATGAAGCCTTCAATTGGCGCCATGGTGTCTTTGTGGGTAGTGCCATGCGCTCTGAATCCACTGCTGCAGCTGAACACAAAGGTGAGTCCCACTGCCCATCACTAATGCCACATCGCACTTCCTGACCTTGCCTCCTTAGGCAGACCCCAATCACTGAGTATTCCTTAGGCTTCCTCAAGCCCTTCTTTATCTCCTGACCCTATCTACCTTAACATCAAACCCCAAGGACCCCATGGGAAAGCTGTTACCATCCAGCACCTTCATCATACACTGAGAGATTCCCAATATTTCACTATTACATAGCTCCCCTAATCTTGATTCAGAGGTAACCCTTCTCCTTCCAAGCAAGGAGAATAACCTGTTACCCTATTCCACATTCCCAGGAAAGACCATTATGCATGATCCATTTGCCATGCGGCCTTTCTTTGGCTACAATTTTGGGCATTATTTGGAGCACTGGCTGAGCATGGAGGGGCGGCAAGGAGTCCAGCTTCCCCGGATCTTTCATGTCAACTGGTTCCGGCGTGATGCAGCAGGCCGATTCCTATGGCCAGGCTTTGGGGAGAATTCTCGTGTGCTGGACTGGATCTGCCGAAGGCTAGAGGGTGAGGACAGTGCCCAAAAGACACCAGTGGGTCTAGTGCCAAAGGAAGGGGCACTGAATCTGAGTGGCTTGGGGTCTGTGGACTTCTCTGAGCTGTTTTCATTGCCTAAAGAGTTCTGGGAGCAGGAGGTCCATGAAATACAAAACTACCTGAGGGAGCAGGTTAACCAGGACCTGCCCCGGGAGGTACTGGCAGAGTTAGAGGCATTGGCGGGGAGAATACAAAAAATGTAATCTGGGAACACAGGCCAGAGAAACGTACATAGAGCAAGAGAAGTTGTACTAGTCACCTCCTTTCAGCAGAGAGAATTGCAAAAAATAAGAACAACTTTGATTTGACTAACAACTTTGATAGAAGCCACAAACTAGGATGTGGTTGTTATGCACAGTGTCTAAGCTGTTGTGTCAACAGTATCATTTATTTTACATAAAATTTGTATTGCTTTCATTAACTATCAATGCACATAGATATTCACTGTTTTCAATATTTCTCCACCAGTTCTATGATCCTCTTCCCCCCAATCCCTCAATCTATCCCCATCAAAGTCTTTGCTGATCCAGCTTGCAAAAAATTCCTAGCTGTTTGTAGGAACCATGTCTAGCATTGCACTTTGCTACTGGGGAGAGCCCAAGGGAAAGGAGGGAGGGGAGCAATGTGCAACCTTCATTCCCCCAACACAGAAGGCCTACAGCAAGAGAGAGCTGGATTTGGAGTTAGGAGGACCTCTGCCGTTTGCTATCTGTGTGACCTTAAATAAAGCGCTTAAGTTCTCTGAGCATCGTTTTCCACATCAGTAAAAGAAGTGGCTTGGGCTTTGTGGCATCCAAGGCCACTTCCAACTCTACATCTATGATCCTGAGTCATGGAACCTACAGTCAGTCCCAAAGTTGGGGACTTAATATTGGAGCAATATAAAGAAAATCCTCGTATTCCTTCCTCTTTCACTGACCCTGCTCCCCAATGCCCCACCTTTTTCTCCAACCTTCCAAACTGAAATTCTTCTCTATCTCGAGAGAAAAAGTGTTCCGAACCTCACACGCCACAAAGTCCTGGTTCTACTTGCAATGAACTTGGCCTTTTCCATGTCCTGTGGATCATTCCTAGAGGCAGTAGAAAGAGTGCTAGATTTAGAGTCATAAGACCTGGGTTCAAATCATGGTTCTAACTCCCCACATGTGTCACAACCTCTCTGGGCCTCACTTTCCTTGACTTAGAAGCAAGTGAGCTAGACAAGGTAACCAAACAGGTGTCCTCAAGCTCTAAATTTATGATCCTATGACCTCTTCTTGTTCACATCTCAAGTATCTTCTCTATTGCATAAACATTTTTAACATCTTCATCCATTAACTTCCTGGACATATGTTTAGTAAATTGATAAATGACGCTGAGGTGTCATTGGTGGTTTGTACCCAGATAATAAGACCAAGATCCAATTAATAAAATGGAATTCACAGAAATCCCTTCGGGGAAGGTACTAGGGAAGTGGAAAAAATAGTCCTGAATCAGATGGAAGATGAATGGATGTATAAATAAAAAGGAAAGATCTATGGGTCATGATGGACCACATGCTGAAACCAAGTCAACAGTACAATATATAATTGGTTTTTTTTTTTAAGTGAACACAGTTCCACTCCAATAATCCAATGGCTCTCTATCCTTATCAACATCCAATGTTAGATTCCTGCCTATCCTATGTAAATCTGTGGCCTCCTATAAATCTGACACAGGAGTCTACTCAATGTACTGAGAACTGCTTTTTTGTTCTTTTCCCCCCAAATTTATTAATTTATTTGTTTTCAGTTTTCAACAATCCCTTCCATAAGTTTCAAATTTTTTCCCCCTCCTCCCCAAGACAGCATGCAGTCTTATATGTGTTCTACACAGACATACCTATTAAACACATTTTCATATTAGTCATGTTGCATAGAAGAATTAATGGGAGAAACCATGAGAAAAAAAACAAAACACAACAGGAGGAAATAGTCTGCTTCATTCTGCCTTCTGACTCCTTAGTTCTTTCCCTGGAGGTGAATGGCATTTTGCTTCATGAGTCCTTTGGAAATGTTTTAGGTCCTTGCATTGCTATGAAGGGCTAAGTCTATCACACACTGTGGCTGTTAGCATATACAGTGGTCTCCTGGTTCTGCTCACTTCACTCAGTTTCAGTTCATATAAGTCTTTCCATGTTTTCTTATAGCACAATAGTATTCTATTACATGTATATACCACAATTTGTTCAGCTATTCCCCAACTGATGGGCATCCCCTTGATTTCCAATTCTTGACCACCACAAAAAGAGCTGCTATAAATATTTTGGTACATGTCGGTCCCTTTCCCATTTTTACGATCTCTTTGGGATACAGCCCTAGAAGTATTGAAAGGAGTCCAGTGGGACACACTAGCCAACCATCTATCCCTCCCGGTCAGAGAGCTACATCTGGAAGGGACTTTAAGGGCATTATATTCTAGTGCCTTCATTTTACAGTCACTGTATAACAAGTTCAACTCTTTTTTTTAATGATATATTTCAACACTTCCCTGATGATATCCTTTACCCTGCCTCTCCTGTACAGTTCATCATTTATAACACACTGCATCCTTCTCACATTCATTCACTGGCTTCTCCATTGTCCTCTGGGGCACCTTGACTTCAGCCCTTCAGAGAGTATGTATTCCACACCTTACAGCCATCCTACACCAGCAAAAGGACCTCCCAATTAAATCAATATGTGCTTTGATACTTGGTGAGTTCAGTACAAGAGTGAGCACAGAAATGTTAGAAAACGTTTCAAGAATAAGAAATAAGGAAAGCCAAAGGTTTGCTGAATGTACAGATGTCACATATCTATATAAATGAAAACTTCAAAAAGATTTGGAAGGTTAATATGGCAAATGATATAACAAAAAATGAAATATTTTAACAGACAGAGAACCACTCATTACTAACGTGGGAAATACTGATGAATCAGCTGTCTGTATCCAGTCAGACTACCAACTTGATAGAGCAAAGTTCAAAATTAATACAAAACTAGAAAGAAGATAAACAGGAGAGAGGAGGAAATAGGGTATTCAAGTGAAACAACTTCAACTACCACAGTTGCTTACTCTTTCAAAAATCTTCATCAAGGGTTTCATAAATAGCACGTAATAACTTCAAGGTAAAATTCTCTTCAACACTTGCAGTCCTGTGTCCTGTTCTGGTATGCAGGAATAAGGCAGAGATATGATTACAAGGTTTAGAAACATATTATCTGAACAAAGGGGAAGGAACAGGTATTCCCACACCTTGCAGTCATTCAGGTACATGCCAGCACCTGAAAGACAAAGTATCTTTCACAGTTTGTACAGTATGCTGTACAATTAGGCCTTGATAAATTATTTTAATGAGGACGGTAAGATTGGTCTAGGACATTTCAAGCCAAAGATAATTGGTAGAAAATGTTCTTCTTCCTCGTGGCCAGGGCTGAGTATGAATTAAACAACATAAGCAGTTGCACTGGCATTACTTAGTACGCAAAAACTCCTCAGGTTGTTCCAAACTACAGGGAAGTGCACTTGCCCAATGATTCAGGGCAGTAGGTAGGCTGAGTGCTGGTACAGTTAGGAATTTAAACAGCCCACTGACTCTCCTGGCTTGCCCCATCTGCCCTCTGGTGGAGATGCTAGTGAGCAGGAAAGCTGACCTAAAACAGGCAGTCAACAACACTGAGAACCTATTCAATGTAGGATATGTGGAGGATAGGGAAAGGCACTGGGGAGACGGAGAAATAAAAGAAACAAAAGGTCCTTTCCCTTTCATACTGCTGGGGAGAAACAGTACATAAGCACACAAAAAAGAACATTCACCAAGCAGCAAAAGGCCAATGATTGTAGAGTTGCGCCTCACTGATTCAGAGTGGGAGAGAAACATGATTGAAAAATCTGTTACATTTTTCAAAAATATAATTTTATTATTTTAAGTAATAATCATACCTTATTGTAATTAGCTCATTACAGCTACTTCACAAAAGGACTTTCCCACAAGAATCTTGCTGGCATTTCCCTACAATGCCATGAAGTAGGTAAGGGAAGCATTTCCCCTGTTTTACAGATAAGGAGAGAGACCCATAAAGTTGAGGTGACTGGCCTTGCATCATTCAGCTAATAAGCAGTGGAGTGCTCGAATCTCAAGCCCAGGCTGTGTAGGTCTTGACATGCGCCTGCAATAAGACACAGCAGGTAAAAAAATCTAACTTGTTCTCAGGCTACATGGAGAGGTCCAGCGGCCAGAAGGAGGAAGGCATAAGTACCATCACATTGCACTCCAGTGAAGCTACTACAGGAATACTGTGTTCACATCTGGGAAAGACTGAAAACTAGTGTTGCCTAGAGTCAAGTGACATGTGGGGAGGTCAGTGGACTGGGAATGCAATCCCAGCACCAGTAGCGAAGTAAGGCTGCTGAGCCTGGGAAAGGCAACATTTAGGGAGTAGATACGGTGCAGCAGTAAATACAATTGCTTGGTCCCAAGAGCAAACTTGGGGCGTGCAGAGATGGAGAGTTCAGTTGGATGTCAGGAGAAGGGAAGCCTTCTTTCGGAGGCTGTCTAGATGGTGGTCCCAGTCGGAGTCAGGCCATACTCCGAGTCCTCCACCTTTCCCCATCACACTGTGTCAGTTCATATTTAGGGACAGCTGGGTGGGGAAGCGCAGGGAGTGATTACATGTAGTCAGGCAGACCTGAGTTCCAAGGCAGCCTCGGGCACCTTCTCGGTGCGTAGCCCCGCGGGTCACTCAGCCTGTTGCCTCCCTTTACCCAGCAGTGAAATGGTGACCGTTCCAGCACCACCTCTCAGCTGCCAGGATCAATAAGGTATTTATAAAGGCACTTAGCACCCGAGGTCAGTGCGCATTCTGCAGCGTACAAAGGTCGGACTATATAATCCGCATAGCTAAGCGGAGTCCTACACGGGTACAGGTACAACGGTCCCAACTAAACACGAGAGGGGGAGGGGGGGACCCCAGCTCTGGGAGGCAGCGAAGCTCCATGGCGCCCCCGGAGGCTGCTCCGAGAGGCTCCCTTCCACCTCCCCCCCTTTAGGGCGCTATAAATCCAGCTGGCCCGAAGGAGGCGGGGCCCGCGCGGGGCTCGCTGGCTCAGCACAACAAAGGGACTTTGGCCTTGGCCTTGGACTCAACCTGTTACACATCAACCCGGAGCCGAGAGGGGGGGCCGGATATCTGGTGGGGGGGCACGGCCTTGGACCCTGCACGCACCCCGGGGGGGCGGATGCCGCTTGGAAACCGGCAGCGAAGGTCCACAAACACCCGAAGGGGTGGGGGAGGAGGGCCCCCTCCCCCCAGAAAGGCCAAGGTCAAGTGCGTCCCCCGGGCCCGGGGCGGGGCGGACATCTTTAGGGCGGGTCTGCCCGGGCCCAGCAGACAGGTTGAGGGGCACCCGCCCCGGGAGTGGGGCGGCTAGGGCAGGCCAGCGCCCGGCTTCGGCCTAGAAGGCAGGCTCGTGGAGCTCCACGCTCCCGGCCCACCCCGGCCGCCGGCTCCTAAAGGCACAAAAGCCCCTGGGCCCCGAGCGCAGGCCCGGGAGGGCCACGAGCTGGAAAGGGCGGCTCTGGGACCGTCTAAAAAGTGCGGATCCCGAGGAACTGGCCGCTTTAGGGACTGACTTCAAAAGATGCCGCTGGTGCTCGGCGAAGGCCAACCCCCGGGCGCCGGGCTAGCGAATCCGCGGCTAGTTATTAGCATATCCCGCCTCTCCCTTTCTCCGCCAATCAGCACCACCCTGGAGGAGCCCGCGGCCCCGCCTCCCCTCCGGGTTCCCTACCTATCCCAAACCTCGGAAACAAAAGTCAACGCGGTTTCCCGTCCCCTCCGGCCTCGCCCCGCCCTTTCGCCCGCTTTCCTCCCCTCCTCCCCTCCGCCACAAACTCACTTAGTCCCGCCCACTCGTCAATCACTCGGACCCGGCCCCCAGCGGTGGGACTCGGGTGGGCGGGGCCAGCTGGCCGCTCGCGTGACGCAAGCGGGAGGCGAGCCCGGGAATCGGAGCGCTGCGTGACGAGGCCGCGCGAGTCTGTTAGAGCCGTTAGGAGAAACGCCGCGGCCTCCCGGGCCGCCCTCTCGCCGCCGGGGTTTATGCGCTGCCCTTGGTGAGTGAAGAGTCGCGGGCCAGCCACTGACCCCTCCCTCGGCGGGGACGACCCCGAACCTCCCCCCCCCAACTCCGCGAACACACCCCGGGCAGACCACGTGGCCCCGAGCGGGGAGGGGGAGGGCTGTCGGAGCGGGGGGCGGGTTGCTGAGCCGGATTCTAAGCCCATTGGCTGTGGCCGCCGCCGGCTGCGGCAGGGAGCTCTCCGATTGGTGGGCGCGGGCCTTCGCTCCAGGAGAGTTCTGATTGGCGGTCTCCGGGGCTCTCCCCCTCCTCCTCCTCTCCCTTCCCCTGGAGCTGGGCTAGGTGAGCTCCGAGGTGAGCCTGAGGATCTCCCCGCCGAGGGCTGCGATCGGCGGCCGTGGGAGACTGATCGCCGGCCTCCCCGCCCTCTCCCCGGCCTGTTGGGCTGGCGGGGCTGCAGGTCCGTCGGCCTTCCCGGAGCCCTGGGAGCTGCCACCGGCGGCGGGGACGGGACCCCTGTTCGGGAGGAGCACCCGTAGACGCCCACCCGGGAGGCCCGGCCCGGCCGGAGGATGCAGTGACCGGGAGATGGACTCGCCGGGCCACAGCAGCGCCTCGGAGGCCTCGCCCTACGGGAGATATGAGCCTCGGTACAGCGAGGAAGACGACGATGTGGATCTGGCCTATTTCCTCCCCAGGTAACTGGCTCTGCGCCGTGCGCCCCCCACGTGGGCCTGGGGCGCTCCGGCCCCCGCCCCTGCCGTCCGCGCGGAGCCTCGGCCGGCCGCCGGCCTCTTCCCAAGAGTGGCCGCGCCGTGCTTGGGGAAGGGGGCACGGCCACAGCCTTGCCCCAGCCGTGCCCACTCTGGCAGGTGAGGTGCCCGGCCTCCCAAGTAAGTAAACAAAGGGGAAAGGGAGGGGGCGGGGCTTCGCGAGGTGGTGTTGGCCGTGATCGTGGAATTGAGGGCGGTAGAGCTCTTCTGGCGGTCAGGCATCAAGTGCCGGGCTCAGCCGTGGAATCTCAGCTTCGCACTTCCGGAGGTCTTCTAAGACACCTTCCTGTTCCCTCAACCTGCTCCCGAGAGTGGGCTTCTGCAGCCCGACGAGGTCATCTTGGGGCCCCTACTAACCGAAGGCTATGTGAGCTTCTCTCTCCGAGTTGAAGTGGTTTAGTATTGAGGGATCATCCCCTGCCATGAGGTCTCTCCACAGGGGCCAGGTGAGACTGGTACAGGGAGGTGGTGCAACCAGCCTGCAGCTCATCCATACGCTCTCTGACTCAGATGATGACAATGACAGCCCTTGGGAGGGTCGTCTTGGTGACAGATACAATCCACCTGGTAAGAGGAAAGGGTACTTGGCTTCCAGCATCGTAGGGCATCAGTCGCCAAAAAGTCTGGCTCCACAGGAGGTGGGGAGAAAGATCAATTAATGAAATGAAGAGAGGCCTTTGAACCTCAAACCTCCTTCCATCCTTCTTAACACTGGTCACCTTCCTGGCCATTCATCCTCATTGACATCTGTCTTCTGTGACTGAAAGACTGAGGCAGGGTGCTGCTTCTTCTTACAGTGGATTCAAACCCAGACACCCGAGAGCTGGAGTGCAATGAGATCAAGACGCAAGTAGAGTTGGCCACAGGGCAGCTGGGATCGAGTAGGATAGTGCAGGAGCAGAGCTTTCCTCGAATGCTGCACCAGGTAGGCTCCCTTACCTGCACTGAGCTAGAGACTTTGTGGATAAAGAACTGGATTTAGAGTCAGAAAGACCTGAGTTGGAACCTTGTCTCAAACATTTGCCAACTGTTTGACTCTGAGCGAGTCACTTAACCTCTTATCCTTAGTTTCCTCATCTGGAAAATGTGGATAGCACCTGCCTCACAAAGTTTCAAGGCTTGATCAACTGGTGTATGGAACACACTTGGCAAATGATAGAGCTCTGTAAATGTGTTAGCTATTTGGGGGGTATAGAAGGGCAGTCAGAAGCTCTGCCAACTCTACCTGGAATGAGGTGAACTCTAGAGAAAAGAGTTTGAAGCTGGCAGCAGAAGTACTTATTCCCTTGTCTCTTCCCTGCAGAGAGAACGTGGCCTCTGCCATCATGGCAGCTTTTCTCCTGGGGAGCGATCCCGTGTAGTGTCTCAGTAAGTTTGGGACCAAGGTACTCTAATTTTGAATTTAGTGGGATCAGATTTGAGGAAGATCCAGAGGGACAAGTAGATGGGACCATACCATAAAATTAGAAGTGGAGATATTAATAGGGAAAGTTGGAGTTATTAAAGTTGGGAAGGAAGGATAAGAGTTACTGCTCTTAGAGGAAATGAGACAGTTAATGGCTGTTGAGTAAGGAATATAAATTTTTTTAATTAAAACTTGGTAGTATGGATAAGGAAAAAAAGAATTCTGAGCGCAGGGATGGGGAGACCTCATGTACTGGTGTATCTGGGGTGCTGTTGACACCAATACCTCCTTACCTTGATGTCCTCTTACTGCTATTTTTCTCCTTTTTCTCAGTTTCTTGCCCAATTACTTGAGCTTCACTGACTCCTATTTCCATAAGGCTTTCTGTGGCGTGTACAGCAAGGATGGTCAGATATTCATGTCTGCTTGCCAAGGTACCTAGACCCAGTGACCACTCCCTTGAATGGGGAACCATGAACCCAACCAACCCCAGCATAGAGAACAATTTCCCATCAGCCCACAGGTTGGGGAAGCCTCTGTTCCAAGATGCCTTCTGGTTGGGAGATGTCAACAGGATGTAATTCTGAATACCCTGCATCAGAAGAAAGATCTCATAGCTGTAGTAGGTGGCCAAGGGTGAATAGAGAAAGTTTCCTGAGACCTATCTATTCCCATTTCTCAGACCAGACAATTCGATTGTATGACTGCCGCTACGGCTGCTTCCATAAGTTCAAGAGTATCAAGGCCCGGGATGTAGGTTGGAGTGTTCTAGATGTAGCCTTTACGCCTGATGGGAACCACTTCCTCTATTCCAGCTGGTCTGATTATAGTGAGTATACCTACCAGCCCTTTCATCTCTCCATTTTGGACTCTTTAACCTCCATCTTCCAGGCTCTCTCCTCTGAGCAAGGTTCTCATACTGCATTACAGGAAGTCCATGCACTCAGAACGAGGTGTCACCCCTCCACCATTTGCATGGAGATTGCTTTTTGTTTCTTCTCTTTCCTTTGGTCTTCTAACTCCGTTTGTAAAGTCTTAGACTTGAAAGAGACTTTATGTGTCATAACAGACCTTCCCAACCTATGAAGAGATCTTTGTAACATCCCTAACAGATGCGTCTGCTTGAACGTGTCTAATGAGGGGGACTCAGTACTTTCACAAAGCATCCCCTTTCATTCTTGGATAGCCAGAGTTGATTAGAAAGCCCTTTCTTATGTTGAGCTAAAACCTGCTTCTTCTAAAACTTTTACCCGCTGGGGTTATTCTGCCCTCTGAAGCTTCACAAACTTCCAGTGACTCTTGTCTCTCTTGCTTCTTAGTTCATATCTGCAACATCTACGGGGAGGGAGACACACACACTGCCCTGGATCTGAGGTACTGGCTTCCCTCTTCAGCTAGACCCACCAGAAACTTAGGGAAGGCCTTCCATAATGAATTTCTCTGAAACTGAGGCACACGCTGAGAGGGCAGAATGCAGGGACTCTCTGCTTCTCTGAGTGGGAGATGCCCTGGGTGGGAGCTACATGTAATTTCTTACTGGGAGGAAGAGAATGCAGTAGGTAGATACAGCAGTTCCAAGTTCTCTGAGACATCCCTTCATTCTGACACATGTAAGCAGGACCCTGTTCAGTTGCCCTCCAGAAATGGGGTGTATGGCTTTCTTTAATAGAGACTCAATGGGAAGTCTTCCTATCTAACAAATTCTTCACTCTCTTTTAGGCCAGATCAACACAGTTTCATTGTCTTCTCCATTGCCGTGTCCTCAGATGGGCGAGAGGTGCTAGGAGGGTGAGTATTTTGGTATTTCTCCACAGTTAATTAAAAAGTTCTAATCTGGAGGTTAGGCCTGGTTTTGAGAAGGCCTATATTCTGACACCCCTAGCCAGTCATCTCGTAGGTCCTCAACCAGGCTTACTTTCTGGTGAATTTTTCCCACTTCTTTTCTAGTCCCTTCTCATTGTGAAATTTGAGACCTTAAATTTCTTCTCAGCTTTGAACCAGCTTTTCTCCCAATGTATAGTAGTTGAATTGTGTGAAATTAGGGACTTGTCCCTAAACATGAAATCTTAACAAGTTTTCCCCAGAGACTTCAAAGAAGTTACTTCTTGACTACCGACTCTGTTATTACCCAGCCCACACCACTTTCTTTCAGTGCCAATAACGGATGCCTCTACATCTTTGATCGAGAGCAGAACCGCCGTGTATTGCAGGTACTATTCCTGAGAACTAAACGTCATGTTTTCCATCTCCTTTTGGTTGGAATATTCAGATATCTGTCTTTTCTCTTCTCTAGATGGAATCCCATGATAATGATGTAAATGCAGTGGCTTTTGCTGATACAAGCTCCCATATCCTGTTCTCTGGGGGGGATGATGCCATTTGCAAAGTTTGGGACAGGCGCACCATGCGTGAGGATGATCCCAAGCCTGTGGGTGCACTGGCTGGCCACCGAGATGGCATCACTTTCATCGACAGCAAGGTGAACAGAGGGAAAGAAGTTAAACCCCGGGGCATAAGACCTACTTCTACTTATGGTCCTCAAAGATTAGGGTTCCCTACACTAGGTCAGGTCCCAAGCCACCATCAGTAGGTTGGCTTAGCCAGTGCCTGAGAAAGTTGAAATACCTGGCCAAGAGGTAGGGTCTGAGGTAAATACCAGAAAATGAATTTGATTCAATGAGAATAGGTAGCAGTCTCAGAGGGACATAGCTTTTGTCAATCAACCAGACAAATAAGGCAAGACCCAAGACTGCAATGGTTGTGTTAAATGTTGTGTTTGTGTTGAATATTGTGATTGTATTGACTTTGTGGTCATGGGTTCACAGGGTGATGCCCGGTACCTCATCACCAACTCCAAAGATCAGACCATAAAGCTGTGGGATATCCGGCGCTTTTCAGGTCGGGAGGGCATGGAAGCCTCGCGGCAGGCAGCCATTCAAGAGTACTGGGATTACCGTTGGCAGCAGGTGCCTAAGAAAGGTCGGAGTTGATTTTGGCATCATTTTGAAAGGGTTTTATTGATCTTGTTTACATTGCTTCCCAAGGCCAACCTCTGCCCCTTCCCCCACCACAAAAAAGTACAATTAAGTAAAACCAAGCCATTGTCCATATTTGTCACCACGTGCCTCATTCCTAACCTGTAGTCACCACTACTCTCTGTGCCAAGAAGAAATGAGGTATATCTCATCATTCGTGGTCTGGAAGTCGAGCTTGGTGAGCCCATCGATCAGAATTCTGATGTCAGAAGGGACAAGAATGTGACTCTGAGCTGTTTTCCTTTGCATTGTTTGATCAAGATAGAAATTGTTTTTCTGGTTCTATCGGTCCATACAAGCCTTCTCAGTTTTCTCTGAATTCCTCATATGTATAATTTCTTACATCACAATAATTTTCCATTACTCTTATATGCCACATTTTGTTCATATGTTCCATATTCGATAGATACACCTCTAGCTCCCAGTTCTTTGCTTTTATAAAAAGTTCTGGCATAAATATCCTTTGGTTCTGTTTAACCACTTTGCAGTGTATGCCCAGTACTAGTGAGTCAAACAGGGCACAGGTTAGTGACTCCACTGTTCTGTTCACATCTTCTACCAGGTTTCTAAGTCATGCAGGAGCTTGGCTGCTCCTCAGAAGAGCCCACTAACCCCTCCCCCTTGTCTCCATATAGCCTGGCAGAAGCTGAAGCTCCCTGGGGACAGCTCCGTGATGACATACCGAGGTCATGGTGTGCTCCACACCCTTATCCGCTGCCGATTCTCCCCTGCCCACAGCACTGGCCAACGCTATATCTACAGTGGTTGCTCCACTGGCAAGGTCGTTAGTAAGTATCACCACAGATATCCCACAAGGCGGGATACCATTTTTTCCACTGGAGGCCAAGTCCCAGGAGAAAAAAAAAATTGGATTATCTAAGAAGTAACTTAATGTGGTTGGGTTGTTGGGTTTGGGGGGGCAGAGGGTGGGAGATGAAGAGGAAACTACAAAATGTTCCACTGGGGTAATTTTGTAACTAAAAACAGAGCCTATCAGACAGGAAACAATGAGAACTAGTCTTCAGTTTCACATTTTGGCTTGTTAATGAAAGAATATGGAGGGAAAGAAGGAAATGAAAGGCTTACTCTTCCCTGGGTCATAGAAAGAAAAGATTGAGGCAGAAATAGAGTAAGTCAGAGGGTGAGACAAATCCATAATGCACGGATACAGAGACTTAGATAGACAAGGATGTCTACTGAAAGTGAAACACAAGTTGGAAAATAGGAATAGGAAAACCTGGCAGAGGGGAAGGGATGAGGAACCAAATTAGATATAGACGTAGACATGGACAATGAAGGAAGGTAGGCTGGTCTCCAGGAATTTATCTAGTTTATAGCTTTTTAAGATATTGCTCCTAAAAGCAGGTTACATTTTCTGAACTATAGGCCAAGTGAAATGGAGCTAAAGTCTGAAGTTGCCCATTCTTTCACGAAAACATCTTTTCCGTGTAGGAAAAGAGACTTTAAAAGAACGCTTGTATGCTATAAGAGATTTTGCTTCACAAGAAAAATGTCCAGAGCAAGTGGCTAATAGGCTAATCTGGTAAGAGCTTCCCATAAAGCAGGGGTCTGTGAACTTCTTTTTTAATAACTTTTTCAGTACAATTGATTTCTCTTGTCATCCATGTAATTTGTTATTTAAAAACTTATTCTGAGATGGAGTCCACAGGCTTGGCTAGACTGACATAAGGGACCCATGACACTAAAGATGTTAAGAACCCTTGCTAGAGAGTAAAATGTAGATGGACAGTATCTTAGTGGCCTTTCTCATTCTTTCCTTTCCCGTGTAGTATATGACCTCCTCAGCGGCCAGATTGTGAAGAAGCTGTCCAGCCACAAGGCCTGTGTGCGGGACGTCAGTTGGCATCCTTTCGAGCAGAAGATTGTCAGCAGTTCGGTGAGATTGGCAGAATCGGGAAAGGGAACAGGAATTGAATGGTTCTGTAAGGGTTTGAGTGATTCATGTAGGCTCAGGGCTTCAGAGGGTCCTCCTCTAACAACCTCCTCTTTGCCCTTGTAGTGGGATGGGAACCTGCGCCTGTGGCAGTACCGTCCACTTGAATACTTCAGGGAGGACCTGCTGGATTCCGAGGACTGTCCTACTGCCACTCCACCATACAGAGCCTATGGAGCCTATTCCACCTCCCAGTAATTCTTTCCTGTCAGTATGGACTGATCTGTGCAGCCCCCACGGGGAATCACCTACTCTTTTCTCTCTCTCTTCAGGGAGATATGTGGAAGAGCTAACAGGGTTAGGGAGCGAGGAGCAGAAACCCTAGCTTTTCCACCCTAACTGTGCTCTGGGTGGGGTATCCTGCCCCTTGAGGCTGGGTTGTGTTTTTAATCTAGTGCTGTTGCCCAGCCTTCATCCCCACCTGGAGGGCAGGCAGGACAGATGACTCTGGAAAATCAAAAGAGGTCACCCCCAGGTAGTTATTTAGTTATGGTCCTAGCCAGGCAGAGAACGCTTATTTTTTATAATCATGTTTGGATTCTGAGAGTTGGTCTATAGACTAGTGTTCCTGGGCTCGGTCTGAATGGGTTTGCCAATCAGAATCTGATTACCATTGCCTGGCCCAGTAGCATGGACCTTCAGGTTGAAGGTCAGACTAGCCATTCAGAAGGTGGGTTTCCCCACCACAGCTCTCCTTTTTTCATGATGACCAGAATGTCATTCCTTCTTAGTCAAGGAGTAAAGATATTCCCTCAGGCTGGGAATCTGCTCTCCTTTGTGTCTTTGGAGTAGGAGGTGCTACAGTGTAGGAAGTCCTAACACCCCATCTTAATCCTTGTGGAACTGACTCTTCAGCTTGTGTCCTCTCAGGACAGATGGGTAGGGGAACTCAGCAGGTTGAGGTGGGGGTCCTTCCTGTCTTACACTTGCTTTAGCGCCCTCAATAAAGTTTCCTCAGAAGTCTGACTCAGTCTGGTTCCTTGTATACTAAGGCTCTACATAAACCTCTCCAACTTCACAACTGGGGCTGAAATGTATAACACGATGTACAGGAACCTAAAAGCTAGGCCGTGCTCCTTTGGGTTGAAAATACCCCTCAAAAGATATGCACTGTCTACTTTGTCTTAAGAAGATGACCGATAATCCCCCACTAAAAATAAGGAATTCACTTGGAGTTTAATCATTTACCCACTCCAGGAACCTAAAACATGTATTTTTCCCCAGCAAATTAAGGTAGAATTTGCAAGGGAGTAAACATGGACCCCCTGGTATACCAGTGTCAAATCTCCTTCCAAAGGAAAAAGTAGTTCAGTGTGATGACCACTTCACAGACAGATCACAGTGCTCAGCTAGATAAAACCTGAGAGTTGGGAAGGACGTTAGAGGACCAGCTAATCCAAAGTCACCCTCTGAGAAAGCCTGACATGTCGAAAAGAGATTAGTCGACTTACCCAAGGTTGTGCAGTTTGGTAATGGCAAAACTGAGGGTAGGACCATAGTCTTCTGACTCTTATGCCATGTTGCCTCCTGGTATAGACCAAAATCATGCCAGATATTTAGGAAGAGGGGGAAATAACAAACCTTTCAAAAATGGATAGAAGGTTCCTCCCGGTCAGTCCAGTGAGGTAAGTGGAGCATTTTCCAAGGACTCCAGTTTTAGTGACCTGCTCCAACCCAGTTATTAGTACAGGATGCAAATTTGAGGTTGGAATATTCCCATCCAGGACTGCTCGGCTCCCCCTTCCCAACTGCCAAGGACTGCTGCCTGGACCCGACCGTGAACCAGGTCAGGCCTACAACTCTACCGAAGTATGCCCGCCCCCGGGAGCCACTCGAAGGCCCAAAGCCAGGGTATATTGGAAAGGGTACTTGCCTTGCTCCACCTACTTTGGAAAATTCCTGCACCAGATAGGGGAAATTTCATGTGAGGATGGCAATACACGTCTTTAAACTTGAAAAGCTGATAAACTGCTTCCCCTGAGCACCCCTCCTCCCTTTTAAAAATGGACAGTTAAATAGGTATGTTGGCTGAAAAGTTCAGAGATGTAACTATGTAGGCACTAACCCACAAATTGAAACAAGGAAAACTGAGGACGCAAGGGCATGGACATTGTGGAAGGACACACAGACTGCTCTTGCTGACGCAGCAGCGTTAGCCACAGCCCCTCACTGCCCCCCGCCCCTCTCCCTCACCAGCTGCCAGTTGAGCTCTGCCCTGTATCTCCAGCACCTGTCACTGCCCGTCCTTGCCTAGGGGGCCCTACAAGCCCCTCCTCAGCTGCCCAGCAGAGCAAGCAGTCAGAGGGGAGGGAACATGGAGCGGGGGTTAGGGGTGGGGGCAGGGACAGGGGCAGGATTGGGGGCCCGGCTTCGAGTGGTGCTGGGCTGGTTGCTGAGGGTACTGCTCTGGCTGGCATCAGCCCTCTTGTACTTTGGAAGTGAGCAGGCTGCCCGCCTCCTGGGGAGCCCCTGCCTCCGGCGCCTTTACCATGCCTGGTTAGCTGCCGTCGTCATCTTCGGACCCTTGCTACAGTTCCATGTCAACCCCCGCACCATCTTTGCCAGCCACGGCAACTTCTTCAACATGTAAGTCCCTCTGGTCAGGCCCTTTAATGCTAGTTCCATCCACTCTGGGTTCTAAGCTCCCCCCTCCTTTGGGCTCTTGTCCTACTGCCAGTCCGAGCACTAAAAATAGGCCAAGAGGTGGAGGAGAAGGTCAAGTGTCGGGGGGAACTATGGGGGTGCAAAGGGAGGATTTAAAAGGCAGGACATGCTCTGAGACTGAGAAGTCTTTTAGGGGATTAGGGGGTAGGGGAGTAGAAGGCTGGAGATGATAAAGAGGCAAAGAACACGGGAAATGGAGAAAGTTAGTGATTTGGCCCGGGGTAGTATGAATGGGCGCAGAGATGAGATGGAGTCAGAAGGCAGAGGAAGGTGGCAAAGGTCCAGGAGGAGGAGAAATAGGATTCCTGAAAGGCTGAGAAATCCAGAAGAATCTGGGATCCCAAAAGGAGTGTTTCGTCCCAACAGCCTTTCCTCCCCTCCCCTCTTCTAACCCACAGCAAGTTTGTGAACTCTGCCTGGGGCTGGACCTGCACCTTCCTGGGAGGTTTTGTACTACTTGTCGTGTTCCTGGCCACCCGGCGAGTAGCAGTGACAGCTCGGCACTTAAGCCGGCTGGTGGTAGGGGCGGCAGTATGGCGAGGGGCTGGCCGTGCTTTCCTGCTCATTGAGGACCTGACGGGCTCCTGTTTTGAGCCTCTGCCCCAGGGGCTGCTGCTCCACGAGCTGCCTGACCGTCGCAGCTGCCTGGCAGCTGGCCACCAGTGGAGGGGCTACACTGTCTCCTCTCATACCTTCCTGCTCACCTTCTGCTGCTTGCTCATGGCTGAGGAAACTGCAGTGTTTGCTCGGTACCTGGCGCATGGGCTGCCCGCTGGTGCCCCTCTGCGACTCGTCTTCCTTCTCAACGTGCTGCTGCTGGGCCTCTGGAACTTCCTGCTGCTCTGCACTGTCATTTACTTCCACCAATATACCCACAAAGTGGTGGGTGCTGCTGTGGGTACCTTCGCCTGGTACCTCACCTATGGCAGCTGGTACCATCAACCCTGGTCACCAGGAAGTCCTGGCCATGGGCTCTTCACCCACCCCCAGCGCCCTCAATCCAGACTTAAACGTGATTGATGGAAATAAAGGCAAATCCAGCCCAGGAGCTGACTCTTCTCTTTATTTGAGGTGAATGTGGGTGGTGCCTCAGTTGAATATTGGAGGTTAAAAGCACTACAGAATGGGAAGGACCCGAAAATGTCTTTCCTACATTCCAAATTGATCCCTAACACACCCTAGGGCAGGGTTGGGGGGGGGGTGTCTCCAAGAAAAGGAGGATGCCACAGTCTACCATCCCACGATCCCACACCCCTTCCTCAGTTCTCCTCTGATACCTTTTACTCCCAGCACCCTCCATGAACAATTACACCAAGAGGACATACACACATATGTAGACTGATGGAAACATGTCCTTCCCACATGGTCTGTACAATTGTGTGAGCCCACGTGACACTACAGAAAGGAAGACACAGATTGAGAAGGGATGAAGGGTGGCCTTGGAGAGCTGGGAGGAGAGGGAGCTCATCCCTTTGGATCAAGAGGTACTTGGAGACAAAGTCGGAGCATGTCATGAGGGGCTGGAACCAGATAAAACAAACATACAGAGTTTGGAAGAGGCTTTCTGTCCCTACTCCCTGGGACCGTACTTTGGAGTCCTGCCTCTTCTCCTCCGGGCCCTCTCGTTTCCCCTCCCCTCTTCTAACCCTGATCCCGCCTCCGGCTCAGTTCCACCCTCCCAGGGAGGTCCCTACAGATAAAGCTGCTTTCACTTTCCCTTCCCCCTTGCTCCTGTCTCACTGCTTGATCTGGCCCCTTAACCCCCCTGCCATGGCCACCTTCAGTGTCAAACCAGAAGCCCAAGGAAAGGTGAGCACAGCAGAAGGGAGGGGTGAAGTCATGGGGAGTAGGGTGGAGGGGAGGGGTGGTCCTGAGGGTAGCTCTACCCAGCTTTGTGCCATCATTCTCCCCTTGCTTCCCCTTGCCCATTCCCCTCCCCCCATCCTCCTCTCCTAGGCCTCTCAACAAGAAGGGGTTTGAGAGTTCTTCGGGGTCAAAGTGCTCTTGCCCCCAAATCTCCAGCATGAAGTGAGGAACCGCAGCCTTGCAGGGTCTAGAGCACTCCCAGTGAATGCAAACGGGAACTGGGACCTATAAAAGAAAAACTAGGCAGGTGTTTGGGGTGGGGGAAGAGTTGGACTTCAGCCAGAGGGAAGGGAGCGGTGAAACGGCTTTGGTTTGATGGGGTGAGGTGAAGCAGAGAAAGAGGAAAGGACGGGTGATGGTTCAGAGCACCTGGCCCGAGCATGTGACAAGCAGGCAAAACCTGCACACCAGTATCTCTCTATCTCAGAATCTTGCTCCACTGGGATCTGTTCCCACACCTCTCCCAGTACCATTGAAAACTATTCCCACACCTCCCACAGATGGAGCCCCACTGGGATCAATTCCCACATCGCCTCTGAACTCAGTCCCCCCGGAGACTTTTGTTCCATACTTCTCACCCATCTAAGCTTCCCTGGGATCTGTTCCCATGTTTCACCTGAACTCAGCCCCACTGGGAAGTGTTCCATACCTTTAGAGGCAATCTCACTAATATCTGGGTCCACAATCCCAAGGAGATAAGAACTTTTCCTCAGGTCTCAAGCCTGTTGGTCTTACATGACAACTGTCTTCTATCCCCATAGGTAGATTCGTTCAGAAAGGAATTATGTGCTGAGGTAAGACCTCACTATTATACACTAACTTCCTGGATGCCTCACCCCAAATCTAACGTATCCTTACCCCAATCGCAATTCACATAAACTTGGCTTCCTTTTCTTTGACTGAAAGTTTGCCCTGATCAACTGTTCAGTCAATCAATCAATAAACATCTGACATCCACCCCTTATCCCCTACCTCATACACAGGCAGAGATCCTACTTGGAACCTATTTCCCGGTGAAGGTTTCAGAGCTGGATGAGTTCTTGAAGGTACTGGGGCTGGGGAGGAGGCAGAGTAAAGGTCAAGAAGAGGGAGATTAAAGATCATGGAAAAGGAAGGAGAATGGGAAGGTAAGGAATGCTGAAAGAGAAAACACTGATTGCTACCCTTTCTCTCTCCCACGTTTAGGACCCATCTCTGAATGAGGCTGATTTGAGTCTCCTCAAGGCTCCCCTGGACATCCCCATCCCTGACCCAGCCAAAGAAAAAGAGAAGGAAGAACGTCGGAAACAAGAAGAGGTAAGCGGGGAACAAGATGGGGCTAGGCTGGAAATATCTGAATGCTTAGGGCTTGACTTCATGTGACTCCTCTCCTGCAGAAGGAGGAGAAGGATGGAAAGAAAAAAGAGGAAGATGAAGATAAAGGTAATAGGGGGTCACTTGATGGGGGCTGAAGACCTGGTTCCCTAATGGATACATTATCCCCAGGAGATCCTCCCCAGGACCAGCTGCCTTTGCCCACTTGAGTTTTAGGCTTATGGTATATTTCCCCAGGTCCTCCTTGTGGACCTGTAAGTTGCAATGAGAAGCTTGTGACTCTTTTGGGACGACTGAAGCCTGAAATCAAAGATGTGAAAGAACAGCTCAACGTGGTAAGCCCCTACTCCTCACCTAGCTCTCTGGAAGGACTTGGAGAAGGCCTGTCCATTGAAGAACCAACTTATCCGAACAACTCCCCTTTGCCTTACCAGTTGGTAAGGTACCCTGTCAATCAGAATACAGTGCCTTATCAGAGTAGAAAAAGGAAGATTGGATTGTGGCAGGTGATATAAGGGGATATGGCCTGAGGCTTAGATGGTAGAGATGGAGTGATAAGGGAAGCTGAAGATTTGGAAAAGGAAATGGGATTGGGGAACTGAGTTGAGTTGCCTCTGCCCTTGTTTCCCCAGGTTTCCATGTGGCTGCAGCTACAGGTGCCCCGAATTGAGGATGGAAACAACTTTGGAGTAGCGGTCCAGGTGATGACACTGCCCCTCCCTAACACCTTACCTGGATCCTGCTTTGGAGCCATGCTTTACCTCATCTCTTTCCTCCCTTTCTTTTCCTTAGGAGAAGGTATTTGAGCTGATGACTACACTGAGGACCAAGCTGGATGGCTTCCAAACCCAGATCTCGAAGTAAGTGATCCAGTCTCACATGTATACCTTGCTCCTGTCTTAGTGGTTTCTGGCTCAAATTCCAGCTCTTGCTTTCCACTCTCATTTTAGGTGCTGCCATTTTGGTTTCTTTTTTTTTTTTTAAGTCTTCTATGTTCACCTCTCATAAGGAACATTACTTTCTCACCCACCCCATAATTTTTCTCATTCCTCATTAGGTACTTCTCTGAAAGGGGTGATGCAGTGGCTAAAGCAGCAAAGCAACCACATGTGGTGAGTGAGGAAGCAGGTCCAGAGTGGGCAGAGGCATAATTCAGAAGGAAGCCCCCAGGAAGGATAGGATGGGCATTACATAAGGCCAGTATGAAGAACTAACCCTGAAGCCTCCACAGGGTGACTACCGACAGCTGGTTCATGAACTGGATGAAGCACAGTATGGGGAGACAAGACTGATGGTCATGGAGATCCGAAATACTTATGTAAGGAACTAGACCCTGGAATTTGCTTGGTGGAAGAGCAGAGGCAAAGTTGGGAGGGTTGATACGGAGGCAAATAACATTAGCTTCAGGACAAACGACTCACAAGGTATACCCTGTGAGGGGTGGGAGAGAGGAAATGAAAATAAACTTTGAGTAAGATTGGGAAGCCATTAAAGAACTCTACTGAGAGCTCAGAATAACTCCCTCTCCCTTCTTGCTTGGGGCCTACAGGCTGTATTATACGATATCATCCTGAAGAACTTTGAGAAGATCAAGAAGCCCAGGGGGGACACAAAAGGAATGATCTACTGAAAAACGGAGCCTGCCTCCCTTCTCCATCACCCCTTAAGTGAGATTATCTGTCTTGCCACAGTTCAGCTTCCATTTAGAACTTCCCCTCTTATCCATACCTTGCCTTCTGAGCACCAATAAATTTTGTCACACCACTCCCCAGTCTTTTTATTTAAGGTTCTAGCCACTATGGCCAAACTCAGGCACTCCCATTGGCAGCAGCAACCCACTGGGAAATTTCAGTATTGAGCTGTTGGTTGGTCCAGTCACGACGGATGTCATCAAGGTGGGCATCAAAGTCAACAAGAAGCTGGTGGGCCCGGCCTTCAAGGAGCGCTCGAAGGAGCTGCCTTGACTCTTCCCAATCCCGCCACATTACCCTGAAATAAAACCCACCAAAAAGGAAACATTCAGTTTATCACAAAGACATAGGACTAAAGACAGAGTTTAGTCTAGGACGTCCCCAGGAGATGAAGTCTGGATCGAAGTTAATTTGAGGGGGTTTGGAGGGAAGGAGTCTGGACTTGTATGTAGTAAAGGGATAGAGGTACTTTACTCACAGGTTCTTGTCTTTGGGGACCCAGCGTCGATCACGCATCTCCAAGACAATGATAGGGGGCACTCGAGGCTGGGGCACCATTTTCCGATTATCCAACTGAGGAATTGAGGTAAGGATTGGTGAGGGTTCCAGGGTTCCCTTTTCCCCTCCTTTTCTCCTCAACTCCCTCAATCCTCAGACTTACCATGATGAGTACTGCACCAGGAAAAAATTCAGCAATTCGTCCAGCAATTTTCAGGGCAAGGGGACCAGGACTAGGAGGAAAAGAGACATTAGAGGATCCTGAGCAGCAGAAACTTCTCCTTGCCTGTCCTTTAAAGCTAACAGGTGTCTTTCAACCCCTATCGAGGTGAGTTGAGACTAGTCCCGTCAGGAAGAAATTACTGGTTCGATTTAACCCTTGCAAACATTTACTTCAGAGCAGAGCTTAACCTGGAGTCCCATGCACCTCGCTGTAAACT
This sequence comes from Potorous gilbertii, assembly GCA_028658325.1. Classification (NCBI taxonomy): domain Eukaryota; kingdom Metazoa; phylum Chordata; class Mammalia; order Diprotodontia; family Potoroidae; genus Potorous; species Potorous gilbertii. Next base: position 6,724,136 of record CM053774.1, on the reverse strand, counting down.
TGGAAGAAAAAAAATACATTTTTATTTTCATTAAACGCTAACTGAAATTTAGCATTTCCTTCAATTAGGGAGGCAACAAACCATTATTCTGAGAAGGGGGTCCCGCACACAGAGAAATGCCCTGACCCTTTCCAGCAGCCATCTCCCGCACTCACCTCTGGTCATTCAGCGAGGCGTTGGCGTGGTAGTACCCAGCTACCACCAAACTGCCCTGCGCACCCCACACATCCACCTGTCGCGAGAAAGGGCCTATTATTTCCCATACTGATGGCACTGCCAGTGAGCAGCTGCCAAGGGGCACGGGGCCTGAGGCCAGGCCAAGGCCCAGAGGCGCTGAGTGGGGCGGGGGCCGAGGGGTACCTGGTTAAGGGCGACCTCCAGCATGACCGAAAGGGCCAGGTGGCTGTGGAAGAGAGGCACGCAGTCACTGAGGCACAGGCAGCCCCCCGCCTCGGGCGCCGGCGCCAGCAGCAGCCCGTTGACAGCTGCGTGAGGGTAGCGGGCAGCGTGCAGGCACATCTTCACGTAGGCCCGGGCCGAGATCTCCACTTCTCCCATGGTCCGCGGGCTCTGGCCGGGGTCCAAACGGGGTCTCGGGGACCAGGAGCCAGCCGGGCCTGCGCCTGCCTGGCTGCCCCTTCCCTTCCTCCCGCGCCCCGCACGCACGCAGTCGGCCAGGACCTCCCTCGGCCCCCTGGGCCCCGTCAGCGTCCCCGCCCGCGGTCCCGATTGGGCCTGGACCCGGCTCGGCCGAATCCGCTCGGGGCCCCTAGCTCGGATGGAGCTGTCACGCTGCCTCCCCCCGCCCCGCAGCTGTCCCAACGCCTCTCCCGAAGCGGAGAACACGCCCCTCCCGCCCTAAGGGGCGGCCGCTACGGCCAGCGTGCAGCCCCGGCTGAGCCGCAGCTCCTCCCGCTTCTCCGACCCCCGACCAGCTCGGGGGACACCCAACGCCCCACGCCTGGTTGGTCGACTCGACTTTGATGTGTCCTATCACCGGCCGCACGTTCCTTGCCCGAGTTCTGATTGGGAGACTTTGTCATCGGTCCGCTCCCGCAGAGGAGCCGCCAGGACACCGTGTGCGGTGGCAGGGGATGGTGGCTCCAGCCCTGCCGAGGTCTGGTCGGGCGCTCCGTGCTGTCAGTGTGCCCAGGCCCTTCTCTCCAGCACCAATCAGCGCGAGGACCGGAGCTGCCCAGATGGCAGGCGATGGTGGCTCCAGCCCTGCCGAGGTCTGGTCGGGCGCTCCGTGCTGTCAGTGTGCCCAGGCCCTTCTCTCCAGCACCAATCAGCGCGAGGACTGGAGAGGACCTGGAGCTGCCCAGCACACCCCGGACACAGACCTCTCGCTTGGCCACCTCTCCTAGCTGTTTAAAACCGCATTGGCCGTGTTGTGACTTGGAGCCACCGTTTTAGAAAGCACTGTAGAATTATGCAAATAAATGCCTATACCGCGTGATCGGAAGATTCAGTGGCTAGGGATATATCCCAGGGACTTTACTGATACTGAAATGGCTATAGTAGCACCTTTTGTGGTGGCAAAACAAAACAAAACCGTGGGGAAAAAAGTAGACATCTGTCCAGGGCAGACCTGGCTGCAGGCCTGCCCCCACCTCTTCCCTACATTTCCCTTTTCAGCATTTTTGTCTTGTCTTTCCCCATTAGATTGTGGACTCTTTGAAGGCAGGGTGCTCGGCGGGGTGCCTGGCACAATATTTATTGACTGATGGATTAGGGGAAAGGATAAACAAATTGTGGTAAGTAAATGTAATGAAACCTTGTTACATTGTAACAAACAAACAAACATGATTCCTGCCCCGCCCCCCAGCTCCACCCTGCAAAAGACCGAAGATGATAAACACAGAGAATCCGGGAAAGACTTCAATGAACTGACGCAAGGAGAGGTAAGCAGAGCCAGGAAAGAAATGCACACTTATTGCAATGGGGTAAATGGAAAGGACAATAACTACAAAACAATAGAAAATGTTTCGAAAGTGTAAGGAACATGCTTGACCCCAGAGAAGCGATGTGAAAAGTTAACTCCTTTCTCTCCTTTGCAGAGGGTAGGAATGGCCGAACATAACATATAACAGATTTTTTCAGTTTGGTGGTCCATTTACTGAACTTTTTTATCTTTCTCTTAAAAAAAATCTCTCTTATAAGGAATGGTTTCTGGGAAGGAGGGAAAAGATATACAGAGGAAAGTCGAGGCAATGTAAACATAAATTACCTTAAAATTTTTAAAAGAAAGCAAGAAATGAGTTCCCTTCATCCACCAAAATAAATGAGACCCTCCAAAAACACATCAGCAAGATGACAAAATATTTTGGAGCTATTTCGAATAGACAGGCACACTAATATGCTGTTGGTGGAACTGTGAAGTGATTCAGACATTTGGGAAAGTGTTAAAAACACGGATGACACTAATAAGGTAACAAGGAAAATTTATTGCAGAAGAGTTAAGAGGAATTGAACAATTCGGCCAAAGCGGGCCCCCAGCCTCTTTTCAGGAGGAGGGAGCACTGAGTACAGAAGTCAGATGAGCTAAATACCATTAGTTCAAGACAGATCCTCCCACCAGGAGATGGAATGATCCATCCTCCATTAGGTCACCCTCTTCTCTACATGCCCATTGTAAAACGCCCCCCTTAGGGATTCTCCCTTCCAAACATGCTCTAACGTAGAACCCATGATCAGAAAATGGAAGGATAATTTTATGCAGAATGTATCTGCTTATATGCATGGTTCCTTAAGCAAGCACAGTAAAGAAAAGCCTTTTCTGGTATCTCGAGGTCATTTTTCTTGGCTAGTTCCAGCTAGCTGTAGATTCGGTTCCTTTATCAAAAACTTTGTAATTTTCTGAAGGCCACTGTCTGTCTTTTGATTGGTCTAGTCTCTGGCCTTCTTATTATCTAACTTGTTCTCAGTGACTTCATTAAGTAACAATAGCTTATTGTGGAAACTTACCTTTTGCTGTCTCTCACAGAAAGCAATTTGGAATTATGCTAAGATAGCAAGTGATAGGTTCATATCTTTTTACGCAAAGATCCTACTCTACTATTCATCTACCTCCAAGGAGGTAAAAAAAAAAAAAAAGTAGGGGGGAGAAAAGAGTCCAATGTACATCAAAATATTGATAGCAACACTTTTTGTAATAGCAAAAACAAAAACAACTGAAAACAAAGTAGGTGTCTATAAAGTTTGATACCAGTATACTGTGACATAAGAAAAATGAATATGAAAAATACAGCAAGGCATAAGAAGACATATGAAGTGCTACCAAATTAATACAGGAAAATAATTTGTACAATAACAATACCAATGCAAACAGAAAGGAAAAAATAAGGAAATGGCAAATTATCGAACCTGGCCCCAAAAAGCTCAGAAAATATATTTCTGTCACTTCTTTGCAGGAAAGGGTTCATGAAGGATATGGAACATTGCTCAAATCAGATAATATTTGTAAAGCACTTAGCACAGTCCCTGGGACATGGCAGTCATCATCATCATCATCATCATTTTTTATAAGATGGTTAGTTTTGCTGAACTTTTTTTCTTTCTGTGATGGAGATGTGGCACATGTGCAGAGTGCCTCAGATGGTGTCTCTCTGCGGAAGACAATAGTGCATTGCTTTGGGGAGACTTGTGATGTATAAGAGAAATGCCTTAGAGAGACAAACTGTGGAGTGTGTGATTTCATCGTTATTGTTTAGTCATGACCCCATTTGGGATTTTGGAGTTTGAGGGTTTTTTTGCAAAGATACTGGAGTAGCTTGCCATTTCCTTCTCCAGCTCATTTTACAGATGAGGAAACTGAGGCAAACAGGGTTACGTGACTTGCCCAGGGTCACATAGCTAGTCTGAGGTCAGATTTGAACTCAGGTCCTTCTGATTCCAAGGCCAGAAGTCTGTTCATTTCACCACCTAGTTGCCCAAAGCATGTGTAGACATTCTATAACTGGTTCTGATCAACTAACCATGTGTTGAAGAGAAGGCTCAGGCTGCAGAGGCATTCAGCAAAATCTATTTGTTTCAGCTATGACCTCTTTGCCTCATTTGCTTTTGAGGTCATCCCAGTGACTCCTGTCTGGCATCTGGTAAGGGGAGTAGAGTCTCTGAAACTGGGAATTTTCAAAGGTCCAAAGAGCAAGCCGCAGGAATCCAGGAGTTCAAGCCTAGGCTGAGTTTCCCAACCAGGACAGCATTATACCCCAGGAACTAAGGTGTGATCTTCAAGAGGGACCTTTGGGACGGTAGCTCAAAAGAATTCATCTAGCAGTTATGCCATATTTGGACATGAACTTGGAAGGATCAAGGCTGTGTAGTAATTGAGCTAAGCTTCAAGTCTATTCCCCTAGAGACTCAAGATAGAGTAGGAGAGGCATTGGGGGAAATGTATGTTTGTTCTTGCTACATCTTTATTTCTTTGTAAATTCCTTTGTAATGTTACCTACTGTTAAGTGATTAAATGGGACTGAGGTTGCTAGTCACTGACCCCTATTAATAGAGAAAAAATAGTTGATTGGAGTTCCAGCTGGCCGTAGAGAAAAACCTACTTCAATCCACTTGGGTTACCTTGAGGAAAGATATAGCCCACCTGGTCATGAGAGATTGGGGCCAAAGTATACATGTTATGTTCTTTTTTCCTTGGTATTATAAGGGTTGGCTCTCGGGGAAAAGGAAAGAGATATTGGGAAATTTAAAGTGATATAAGGATCAGTGACATCAATACAATTACATCCATACATATTAGCTTGTCCCCTAAGAGGAGACAAGAGAATCCATCCTCTCATTAGTAAGGTAGGGGACTGTGCATATAGAATGCTTCATGTGCTATTAGACCCTGCTGATATATCCATTGGTTTTATTGAACTATTTTTTTCTCTTAATTTTTGTTAAACTTTAAATCTCTTTACTGAATAGGAGGGTAGAGAGGGATATATTTGTAAATGTGATGTTAAAAAAAAGACGCCAACAAAGCTAACACAATTTCTACCCCACTCATGTAGGCATTGTTAGCTACAAAACCAGAGTGATGACCTGGGGGACTGAAAGAACATGGTTTGGAGTTAGAGCATTTATTTGATCTTGGATTTGGAATTTGGATCCTGGCAGTGCTACCTAAGGACCTTTCAGCAAGTCACTTAATGTTTCTGGGTTTCAGTTTCCTCTTCTGTAAAATGAGATGTTTGGAGATGATCTCTACTGCTACTTTGGGCAGGTCACTTAAATTCTGTGGTTCTCATTCTTCACCTCTCTCAAGTGATAGGGTTGGAGATAATCCTTTCTACTTATATTTTTCCTCTAATTATTACAGCCTGCTGTGGGTCATACCCTTGGGGGAACAATAAAGAAATGACTGGACAGGAAGGATGTTTGAACATTTTTCAGAAATAGTCACTTGCTCTTCTGTGCAACCAAGGTGGCTCTTTCTGGAAACTGGGAGGAGTGGAGGTAGAAGGGAGAGGCAATCTGGGTTGACTTGCCCAGGGCCACACAGCTAGTGTCTGAGGCTGAATTTGAACTCAGGTCCTCCTGACTCCAGGGCTATTCCTCTTTCAAGAATGCTCATGAAATTTGGGGCTGTTCTAGAAGTAGTTGTGCTCCTGCTGTGGTTTATTATGGTATTGTTATATTTTAGCTTTTGTTCTGATAGCTTGACAAAGTTATGGGTGCAGAAATAATTATAGTAAAAGTTATAGGTCCTATATAAACAGGCCTAAATACAAGACAACTATGTATCTCAACATATTGCTGAGACACTGAAGTACAAGACACACTTCCTAACACTTAAAGCTGTCCCAGAATGGAAAGGACTGTCTTGGAAAGCAGTGGGTTTCTTCTCACTGGAGATTTTCAAGTATAGCCTGGAGAACTATTTAAATTTTTTAGATGACTTTTCAGTATGTGGTATAGAGAGTTCCTACTCAGTCATGGGAACATACAGTCCTTTCCAACCTGGACTCTAGGACTCTACCTAATCTCCAATATGTGGGATGTGTAGGATCTGGACCAGGGTAGAGGCAGTGCACTCCTATTATCCTCATGCTGAGGTCTGATGGAGGGATGTGAAAGCACCCACTGCAGTTTCCCAGAACTGTTTGGGCTTCAAGGTGGGGGAATCCCGGTTGTACAGCAATGCAGTCATAGTGCCCCTGAGACAGTATCTGATTCTTCTGCTCCCACAATTCCTCAGAAAGGATACAATAAGCACAAAATAACTAGCTCATTTTGTTAAAGGATTAAGATCATTTATTTGCTTTATGGCCCTGGGGCTCAGTACATAGATGGTTTCTCTTCACCCTTTGGATTGGTGATCTTCTCCAGGTTGTTGCTGATGATGTGATAGAGCTCAGCCTGCATAAATGAGTCAAAGTGGTAGCGAAAGCTCCCTCCCTGGCCCTCTTTTGAACTCCTCTCTCCCTTGCTATCCTTTCCCTGCAAACCATCTTTATTTTGTATCTCTTCCAGTCTTCACCCCTACTTACATAGAAAGAACGCAGATCCAGTAATATGGTACGAAGTTCCCTGTAGATTGCCTCATCTCGTTCATGCACCAAAGCCCGATAATCCATCTGGGAGTGAAAAGGGTAAAGCTGGGTCAAGTCTCTGGGAGGGCATGAGATATGCCTGGTTTTCTCATAGAAGGGAATGGACAAATTGGAGGAATGCTTTCTGTCTCAGCCCCAGGAAGCAGAATTCCACAGAATCAGGTAGATGGGCAAGGATCCAGGAATCCTCGATCCCTTCTGGGGATTCTTTTTCTTTGGTCTTCCCTACTTAGGGAAACTCCCTGAAAAGACCTTCTCAGGGAGATCAGAAAACCAGCACCTCTTTTCCATCCATTCCCAGCTTCACATTTCTCAACCAAAAGCTGGAGGGACTTTCCATGATACTCTGAGGTAGGTGGGGATGCCCACTCACCACATGAGTCTCCTTGGAGGCCTTGGCCACTGCATCTCCACGTTCAGAGAAGTACCTTATAGGAAGAGAGAGGTTTGATGGTAGGGAAGGGAACTTCCAAGGAAACCCATGGCCCTAGGGTATCTCCCCAAAGCCTCCTCTCTTTGTGGGAAATGCCCAATGCAGGAGAGATTGACCAGCCTCTGAATTCCAAAGTGATGCCTTCCACTTCCCACACCTCCCCTCAAGCCTAGCTTACTTGGCAATGGCTGTCTGAAAGGTTTCCACTTTGGTTTTCACTGCTGTCACTCGTTCTAGAACCTTTTCCTGTAAATATAAACAGAGATGGAAAACTAAGAACAGCACCATCTCCCCGGCCCATCCCGTGTCCCAGACGTTGCTCTTTCCCTTTTCTTCTTGTTCCCAGCCCTAGCCCCTTACCTCTCAAAGATTTCTTTACTAGAGTAATCCTCACTTCCTCACCTTCCCTTCCCTTACCTGGATGGCCACCCCAAAATCATTGCCATCCTCAATCTTGGGGATCAGGTGTTGGATCCAGGTGATCACCTACATCAGAAAAGTTTCTGTGATTGATTGCCTGATTCAGTCATTAAATGCTTCCATGAAGAAAGCATTATGTTCTATACTATCACACACAGAAAGAATAGGGAACAATCCTTGCCCTCAAAGAGCTTACCTTACCATCTGCAGGACTAGACCCCATAAAGGCAGCCCACTTGGTGAGAAGGAAAGGGGTTTAAAGGAGCCAAACTTTAAGGAAAAATGGTTTACAGGAGAGCCCCAAGTCTTAGAAATAGGTCTCGGAGGCAAAAATTGAAGACCTCGGTCTTACCAGAATACACTTCTCTTTGAGGGTCCGAACCTCTGGTTTAACTTGAGCAAGTAACTCCAGGATTTTCTCATTCCCAGGGAGGAAGCCACACTTGGGGACTAAGGGAGAAATGAAGTGTCAGTCACAGGCTTCAGGCACCTTTCTAGCTATCCTTCAGTCATTTGCCTCCTTCCTAATGCCTTCCTTCCTCACCATCTTTCTTCTCTTGTTTGTCTGTCTCCATCTGAAGGGGAAAAAAAAGTTCGTTGGAATTGAAAGTTTTGAGGGAGGCTGAGGAGGAAATAACGTCTCTGTGGAGTTTGCAATATCAATCCGCCAGCTCCCTGGGACCTCACCTCATCATCCTTGGGTGGAGGATCTGGAATTGGGATGTCCAATGGTGCTCGAAGAGGGCTTAGGTCAACCATATTGAAGGACTCATCCTGCCCAAAAATAACTGTTAGATTCTTGTCTGGCCTGTTCCCTCTTAAGCCTGCATAAAGCCCCAAAGGTACACAGCCTACCTCCTACCCCCAACCAACTCCAAACATCCTCTTCCCCCTCAACTAAACTAGGCAAGATTCAGATTCCACCCTTTCCTTTGACTCTGAACTCACAGATAATTGATTGCCACATCCCCATAAGGGAAGTGAACCCCAGCTCTTGAATGTAGGTTAAGGGTACCAGAGGTTGGATAGGGATAGAAGCAAGAGAGAATGCCACTGCTTGCCTTCAAAAGCTGATGTAGTTGTATGATTTTCTGTGGTAGAAAGGTTGAGAGGAACTCCTCAGCCTGTGGCAAAGAAAGAACATGATCACAGGAGGAAATGGTGGGTCAGGGGTAAGCATCAAAGAATGAGGGCCAAAGGGTTGGATAAGAAATTCAAAGAATTTTAGTGGTGGAAAGGGCCTTGGAGATCATCTAATCTAAGGTTGCACAAATGAGGAAATTGAAACCCAGATAAATGAGGAGCTTGCTCAAGGTCATGCAGACCTGATTCCCAGACCAGTGCTTTTTCTACTCCACTCTGCTGGAGGCACAATGGAGGAAGCTGGAGTCACGAAATCAGATTGGAGGGGAGAGGCTGAGATTGAGAACCCAAGTTGAGTGTTGGGCCTGATAAAGAAAAGGAGCCCCCCAGATCAGGTTGAGGGTGGGATCCCAAGGGAAAGCGGCTAGTCCATTCTCCCGTTAGGTTAAGAGTCAAGTTTATACTGGACCCAAATGGATTCACCTCCTGGAAGAGATTTTGCCGGAACACATCCACCTGTGGAGGGAAAGCAGCAGGGCTTAGAGGGTTCCCGTGGGAAGGAGGGTGGGGTGGGGCAGGGTGGAGGCCCCGGGGCTTTCCTCCTACCCATCCCCGACCTGTTTAAGGGGACCTAGCCCGGCCCTTTCCCACCTCCTCGAAGTTGCCCCCTGGCCGACCCCCGACCCCCAGGTCTGGCAGTGACCCTGGATGGGCATGCCCAGGATCGCGAAGGCCCCAAGCAGAAGCGAAAGCCCTGAAGGGCCCGCCTAGGGGGGCCGCCCGGCGCCCCGGTCCTGGCACAGGTGCACCCGCCCGGGCAGCCCCCCAGCCGCCTCACCTGTCTGCGGGCCTCCCCGCTCAGCCGCAGCTCGCACGCCTTGGCCATGCTGCCCTGGGCCGGAGAAAGCTCCGAGGTCCCCCCGATGCCCGCCGAAGGCTGAGCTTTCACTTTCACTCCCCAGGGCAGCTCCGCCCCCCGGCTGGCCCGCCCGCGCCCCCCTTCTCCCGGGAGCCCCCTGCTGGTCTTCCCGAGGAGCAGCGGCCTTGGAGGTGGAAATCCCCGCCGGAAAGGAGGCTGGGCCCGGACCGCCCCGGGCATCCTCGGAGAAAGGCGGGAGGTGGGAGAAGCGACCGCGCCTCCTAACAGGCCGCAGGTTACTTGTCCCGAGCGGCGCCGCCCGGCTCCCTCTAGCCACGCCTCTTCGGGGAAGCCCCGCCCCCGCTACAGCCCCGCCCCGCTACAGCCCCGCCCCTTTCGTGGGCCAAGCCCCGCCCCGCCCCTGCCTTCTTTCCCTCGCCACGCCCCTCTCCTGAACCTAGCCCCGCCCCCTCGTGACCACGCCCCCGAGCTGCTCGGCCCTTTCCCTCTCCCGGGGCCTGCTTCCCACCTCCTCCTAGTTTAGCCTCGCCCGCTTCCGTCCGACCCGCCGAGGTCCCTCCCCTTTCCCGGGGACTTCCTGTTCCCTACCCAGAAAGCGAAAGGCCCGGGAGCCAGGCTGCGGGTGAGAGCCGATCCCGCCGGGGTGTCGCCCGGCCGTCCTGCCTGCAGCGTGAGCCGGGGAGCCGGACACAGGCGAGCCGGTCGGTCCGGGAAGGAGGGAGCGGCGGGGCCGGAGGGAGCGGGGGCCGGCCGGCTCGAGGGTCCTCGGGGCACGGAGGACGAAGGGAGGGCAGTGCGTGCCGGCGGCCAGCCGAGGTCAGCCCTGCCCCCACCCCGGACCCAGCTGTCCGAGTGCCTGCCCCTCCCCCTCTCGGGAGCTGCCCGGTGCCCGCAGCCCGGACCAGCCGGCACGGGATGGGGGTGCCCCGGCGGTCCGTCGGGGATGGGGAAGGAGAGACGGGACGGAGGGGGCCCCACACCTGAGCCAGCCCCCGTGCCTCCCCGCAGGATGTCAGGGGACGGGCAGCGGGAAGAGGAGCGGGTCTACCGGGCTGCCCGCGAAGAGCTCGTGGACGCCCTGAGGAGGGACCCAGGACAGACGTTTTCCCCCGAGCAGCTGCTGGGACTGCTGGACAACTCCCTGCCCCTCGCCACCCGCTACCCGCGGCTGGGGGCCGCCCGCCTGGTCTGCAGCAATGCCCAAGGAGAGGTGAGGGCGCAGCGTCGTTAGCCAGATGTTCAGGAGGACCTGGAGAGGGTCCTGGTGGCCCAAACCTGGAGGAACGAGCAGGCAGTTAGGGCTCCGGCTGCTGCCCAGTCCAGACTCGGGGCGGGGGACTGGGGATCCGGAAGGTGGTGCTCCGATACTTTAACTCAAGTCTTCCACCCTGCCTTTGCAGCCCAGTCAGTACTTGGGCCGTTTGTCCACTGCGTTGAACATCCTGGAGAAATATGGCCGAAACCTACTTAGTCCGCAAAGACCACGCTATTGGCGTGGGGTCAAGTTCAATAACCCCGTCTTCAGAAGCACTGTGGATGCTGTGCAGGTGAGATTTTAAGGGACCTGGGAACATGCAAACGAGGGAATTAGATGCCGAGGTATCTGGAACTGGGCTGGAAGTTGTGGGCTGGGTGGGAAGCTAGACCTGTGCTAGGGATGATTGTCCTGTGAAAAGGGTGGTAGTGCAAAGAAAGGATAGTCATGGGGGTGTGTAAGAATGTCAAATTACCTTGGACTTTGTGTAAGGGTTAATGAGGTACAACATGCCTGTCCTAGTCGGTGGAAAGAGAAGTGGAAGGGAGTGGTTCACAAGCAGGCAATGACTGGGGGTTCCTGACAGGGTGGCCGGGAGGTTCTTCGACTTTATGGATACACAGAACAGCAGCCCGATGGCCTAAGCTTCCCTGAGGAGCAAGAGGAGCCGGATGGGCATCGTGTGGCTATGGTCACTATGGACGTCTTACTGCTTCGGACTGAGCTCACCCTTTTCCTGGATGTAAGACATTGTCCTCCTAAGCAGGACTTGGAAATTCTGACCTTAGGGACTTAGCCTAACCTGAAACCACTTTGTAGATATCAGCCCAGCTGAATCCCCCTCCTCCTTCTCTGCTGTATCCTGAGAGATTGCCCTCTCTATTTCTTCCCCTTCCCTGAGAGTGGATGGGGACCAGGTTCCTAGGGATAGCATGGTTGGAGGTTCTGACTGTGCTCCATTTATTCTGGCCGCAGAAATCCCACCCACGGCCAGAGGCACTGGAACAGCTGCTAAAAGAGGGATCTAATGGTCAGGTAAGGAAGAAAGGGTTCCTTAGTACCATGGGGAAATGGGTGAGAAAAGGAAGCTAGGGAAATGAGGACTGTGTGTTCCATTCAAGCCTCTAAACATTACCCTTCCTTCCTCAGGTGCTGCTTTTTGAACCAGTTTCTCCACTAAGAGAGACCACTTCCAGTTCTCTTCCTGCTCCCCAGGTTCAAGGTACTGATGCTTGTTTGGAAGAAGGAGTCACTCAAGTGTGTTATCAAAGTGATGGAGACTTGTGAAATCTCACTCTATGTACATGTAATTCTTTCAGTCCTTGTTTCTCTTTCCTTAAAGAGGTAAACCTGATTCCTCGAGCCTGGTCATATTCCAGAACATACACTGGTTTAAAGCTTATATAAATTTATGCATGTAATCCAGAGGAAATAGTGTTCTCAAGATAATGTGTAATTCCTCTTCTCTTGTCCAGGCACCACACCAGGCTCCTGCTTTTTATGTGGCTCTGTCCCAGGCACACTGCATTGCCCAACTTGTGGTCATGCCCTTTGCCCAGCCTGTGACTGCCTTTTCCATCGACACCCATCCCGTACCCATCACCTCCGACAGCACCTGCTTGGGAACCACCCAGCCTCCAACCTTAGCTCCAGGTAAGAGGCTCTTTCTCTTCTTGATTCAAAGGTGGGGGAGGCAATTTAAGGTAGAGATGAGTGGGGGGGACATTCCAAGAAAATTTAAAATGCTCAGGAGTGCAGAATTTAAGTACTTGTGTATTTAGGATAGCCCTGTGTCTTTGTTACAGCTTGTCAAACCTAGCCCCACCACGGCCCCTGCTCACCTCTCCACCTACCTTTGGGGACAGCTCTCTTCCTTCTTGGTCAAGTCCAGCCCCAGAGCCACCTAGCACTCGCCCACCTTGGCACTGTGCGGCCTGTGCCATGCAGAATGAGGCCCGAGCAGTGCTATGTGTAGCCTGTGACCGGCCCCGAGGGTGCAAGGGGGTAGGGCAAGGGATGGAGAGCCCTCAAGCTGGAGGATCAGGGAGTGGGCCACAGCGGGGACGCTGGGCCTGTCAGAGCTGCACCTTTGAGAACGAGGCCGCTACAGTGCTATGTGCCATGTGTGAGCGGCCTCGACTTGCTCACCCCCCCAGCCTTTTAGGGGATGTCCGAGACACTGGGGCCTGCCTGCCTGCTCTGGAGGTAACGAGAATTCTTGCCTCTCCTCCAAATTACACTGCCTGTTGCTCTCCCAGATCTTTGTTTTCTTTGATTCTCCCCCCCAACGTCTTTTTTCCCTATTTGCATTTCCTTGCGTTCCCACAATTTTTCTTCCCTGACCTCCCAGCCTTGGCTCTCTGCTCTTAGGAAGTTGATCCAAAGGGTGAACTTTTCAGTGGTAATGACTACCCCAGTCTACTTCCTCTAGGCTGGTGACTGGCACTGTGTTCACTGTACCTTCCGAAACTCTGGCCCAGGCTGGGTGTGTACCATGTGCAACCGGACCAGTAGCCCTACTGTACCATCTCTTCCTTCCTGGATCCCCACTAGCTCTCTGGGAGAGGGAGCCCGAGCCAGTGTCTGCTTCAAGCCTGTGTCTACACGGCCCCTAAGTACTCCTCTGCCCACCCTCAGGGGAGATCCTGAACAGCAGCGCCAGGACAAGATGCGAGAGGATGGGCTGCGATTGGTGTCAATGATCCGAGTAAGTTTTGGGTGGGAGGAAGACTTGAGAAAGGGGAGCCAACTTCCAAGGATGACGTGGAGGAGGGGATGGGTTCTAGAATGCTCCGCACTAGTCAGAATTCTTTTCTGATGGGGTGAGAGGGGTAAAGAATGTCTTTCCTTATCTGTGTCTTAATGAAGCCACCCCACCACTGGGGGGTGTGTCCCCAGGCAGGGGAAGCAGAAGGTGCATGCCCAGAGGAGATATTCTCAGCGCTTCAGTACTCAGGCACTGAGGTACCTCTGCAGTGGCTTCGGTCAGAGCTGCCCTACGTGCTGGAGATGGTGGCAGAGATGGCAGGCCGGCAGGCCCCCAGTCTAGGTGCATTCTCCTGCCAAGAGGCCAAACAGGCCTGGCTTGATCGTCACGGCAACCTGGATGAGGCTGTGGAGGAGTGTGTTCGAGCCAGGCGAAGGAAGGTGAGGGAGAGAGCAGAGGGTAAATTGGTACCTGGCAGTGTTAATGGAGGGTGGCAGGATGGGGGGTCTAAGAACAGGTACTGGACTGAACTGGATATGTAAAGGAAGGCTGAATATAAAGATCTGAGAGAGGTAGACCTTAGAAGTTAGAGCTTCAGCATATGTTTCTGACTTTTGATTTTGTCCTTTATTACTGCCATTGCCAGGTTCGGGAGTTAGAGGTGCTAGGATTTGGGCGAGAGGAGGGAGCATTGCAAGCACTGTATCAGCATGGTGGAAATGTGGGACGAGCCCTTACAGAGCTCCAGCGACAACGCCTAGAACCCTTCCACCAGCGCCTCTGGGAAGCCCCTGACCCTAACCCTTCCTGGGATGGGCCTGATAAGCAGGTATTTGTTGAGACAACTCCTGGGAAAGCAGGAAAAGCAATGAAGTTGTAACCTTGGAAAAGGCCAGGTCAGGTGGGGATATTCTGACAGATGTTTATCCGTACCCTCACATCCCAGAGTCTGATACGACGGCTATTGGCAGTATACGCTTTACCGAGCTGGGGCCGGGCAGAGCTGGCACTTTCACTGCTTCAGGAGACGCCGAGGAACTATGAGCTGGTAGATGTGGTGGAGGCAGTTCGACATAGTCCTGACCGGGCCTTCCTGCGCCGACTACTTGCCCAAGAATGTGCTGTCTGTAGCTGGGCCCTTCCCCGAAACCGGGTAACCCTTCCTTAGTCTTGGCTGAGCAGTGGCCCCTGGCACTGCCAGCTCATGTACCTTTTCCTAGGAAATGAGACCCCTTAACCCCACTTCAACCCAATCTGACTACTCCTAGAAGGCCATCAAGCTATGTTTTTATTCATCAATTAAAAGGAATCTTTGCTGTGTCTTCCCATCCCAGATGCAGTGAGCTGGATGTCTTTCCAGCCACTATTCACCTGATCAGTCTACACCTGATCCTAAGCACCTCATCCCTTTTCCTACTCCTTATTGGCTCCTGACATGACTTGCCCTTCCCCTGCCCCAGATGCAGTCACTGACCTCCTGTGAGTGCACTATCTGTCCAGACTGCTTCCGGCAACACTTCACCATTGCCCTAAAGGAGAAGCACATCACAGATATGGTGTGTCCAGCCTGTGGACGCCCTGACCTGACTGATGAGACCCAGCTGGTCAGCTACTTCTCTACCCTGGACATCCAGGTACCAAGAGAATCCAAAGTGAACACCATGGAGCTAAAGGGATCCAGGGTTCCAGGTGGTTGGGGACCCTTTCCACCTGCCTCTTCGTGTCCTCCTAGTTGCGGGAGAGCCTGGATCCTGATGCCTATGCCTTGTTCCACAAGAAACTGACAGAGCGTGTGCTTATGCGTGACCCCAAGTTCTTGTGGTGCACTCAGGTGAGATGGTGAGGAGATAAGCCAAGGAGCACAGGGAAACTGGGAAAAGACTACTTGACGGAGAGGATGGAACAAAGGGTATATATCATGGCAGTATTTGTTTTCTGTCCCAACCAGTGTTCCTTTGGCTTCATCTATGAACGAGAGCAGTTAGAGGCCACGTGTCCCCAGTGTCACCAGACTTTCTGTGTTCGCTGCAAGCGTCAGGTAAAGGGGAACAAATCGTGGATGAGGTGGGAACTGGGTGAAAAGAGGGGGTCTGGAACAACGGGGTGGCCTGTAGCAAGAACAGGAACATGGGATTATGGGGAAATCTCTAGCTGAAGCACTTTTTTGGCTTCCTTCCTGCAGTGGGAAGAACAACACCAGGGCCGGAGCTGTGAGGACTTCCAGAGCTGGAAACGTGCCAATGACCCTGAGTACCAGGCCCAGGGCTTGGCCATGTACCTACAGGAGAACGGCATTGGTGAGGCCCTCTTCTGGCCTTCCTCTCAAAGACACAGACACCTTCCTTCCTCAATATGCTCTGTACTCCACAAGTCTTGCATCCATCTTTGCCATTCTTGCTCCTGTCAAGAAAGGTCAGGATGGAGGAGCTCCTTGCTATTGGCCAGCTGACGCTCCCAACCCTGTTTCTCCTCATAGACTGTCCCAAGTGTAAGTTCTCCTACGCTCTGGCCCGGGGTGGATGTATGCATTTCCATTGCACCCAGTGCCGCCATCAGTTCTGCAGTGGCTGCTACAGTGCCTTCTATGCCAAGAACGTACGTTTGAAGTGGGAAGAGGGCACTGGTTTGGGATGGGGAATGTGACCAGACCACACTTGGGTTTGAATGACAAGTCATTAGGACAAAGTGATGGAGGATATGGAGAAAGTGGGATGGAAGGAATGGAGGGGGCATTGTGCTGTTGAACATCTCCCCATTCTCTAGTGTGTGGCTCCTCCCACTCCTTACTTCAGGTCCTCCAGTTTCCCACCATCATCCTACACCTTATGATGGGGGTCACTGAGAGGCCAGAACCCAATACCTTCTCCAATCTGCTCTCTTTCCCCTATTTGGGTTTCCTTCAGAAATGTCCAGATCCCAACTGCCGGGTGAAAAAATCACTGCATGGCCATCATCCTCGAGACTGTCTCTTCTACCTTCGAGACTGGGATGCTCTCCGTCTTCAAAAGCTGCTACAGGTCAGAGGCCTCGAAGGCTAGAATGAGAGAGCCTTGTCAGGAAAGATTTCAGGGTGTTAGAGAAGTTATGGGGGTCCTAACGTCTCAGAGATTCCCTTCATGAAGAATTGTGAAAGTCAGGGGAGACAATCTAAGGCAAGAAATGGGAGCTAGCTAGAACACTCACCTGTCTGTCCCTCCCTAGGACAACAGCATTACTTTCAACACAGAACCTCCAGCTGGAACTCGGGCAGCACCTGGAGGTGAGAACTTTTTATCCTGGATCCCCTAACAACTCCCAGTTGTAACTCCACTGACAGCAGAAAGCTTCTTCATTGGAGAAGGGGCAGAGATGTGGGTGATGTCCCCCAGTTCCACTATGCCTGTGGGGTGAGGGTAAGGAGGGAAGTGATCCCATAAAATCCTCAGCTTTGATGGCCCATT
Source organism: Potorous gilbertii (assembly GCA_028658325.1). Lineage (NCBI taxonomy): Eukaryota > Metazoa > Chordata > Mammalia > Diprotodontia > Potoroidae > Potorous > Potorous gilbertii. The sequence goes on along the minus strand of CM053774.1, from coordinate 6,707,367 downwards.
AATTCATTCACTAATATTGTCTGTTATCTGGAGGGTGTTGTCCCAGGCACTGTGGTCACTACGAAGAAGTATTCAGACAAAAGCTCTGTCCTTTGGGAGTTTTTATTTGAAAAAAACATGCATTAACTAAAATTTCATTAGCAGTCAAGATGTCATAAGATAATATACAATTAAATGCAAAATTAAGTATCCTAGGACAATAGTTTCTTCTAGTGAGCTGGAGTTAAGGTGTAGATGACGGCTGCACTCCTATACTCCTCCTGTGATAGAGTTGATAATTCTGGATAATACATTCTTATCACCCACACTGGAAGCTGACCTCCCTTTGGAGGACTTGAATAATATATCTATTATGCTTGAGGGGCAGACTCCTTCCTTACAGACCTTGTTGACCCTTCTGTCCCATCAGGTGGCTGCCGTGTGATGGAACAGAAAGAGGTTACAGGTGGGCTCAAGGATGAAGCTTGTGGAAAGGAGACCCCAACTGGGTATGCTGGACTCTGCCAGTAAGTACCAGGCTGGGAAAGAGCCTCTTTCAAGAAGGCACCGTGACTTGTACACTGATTCCTCAAAGAAAGGGTGCTAAGATATGCACATTGGGGAGGGAGTCTGGGCACTAAGCGTGGGGTGTGATGATCTCTGGATGGTGAGGGTTCCCAGAAGTAGGTACAATACCCTCTCTGCTTGTCCCACCACTCAGGGCACACTACAAGGAGTATCTGGTGAGCCTCATCAATGCCCATTCACTGGACCCAGCAATGCTGTATGAGGTGGAGGAGCTGGAGACAGCCACTCAGCGCTATCTGCATGTCTGGCCTCAGCCAATAGCAGGAGAGGAAGCCTCCACCTATCGGGCTCGATTGCTACAGGTGAAGACAGTGGACGCCTTCTCAGCTACTTTGATCTCCAAGGCTCCCCTTGGCCAACCTGAAATCCCTAAATACCTGACTTTAACCCACTTTCCTGTTTCCTTCTGCAGAAGCTGCTAGAAGAGGTGCCTCTGGGCCAGAACATCCCCCGAAGGAAGAAGTAGCTGGGGCCCTCAGGAAGGCCCCTGTGCCCCTCCACTGCCAGGGGCTTGGGCCCTCAGGAAGGCCCCTGTGCCCTGCCAGTTCCCATTTCCTATGGACTCTCACAGAAACTCCAGCACCAATAAAGGTGTCTCCACTCCCAGCCTCCTTGGTGGTCCGTCTTATTGGTCCCCTCCAGCCCAGGGCCCCCCTGGGACTGAGGGGCAGAGGAAGGGTGGGACACAGAGAACGTGGAGGAGCTTGGGGTGACCTCTCCCGATACCCCACTTGAAGCCCAGGGCTTAGAACAAGGGAAAATGCCTAGTGCCCTGTCCCTATTTCCCAGCCCTCTCGAGGGCTTGCTCTGTGCCTAGCACAGTGTTAGATGCCGCAGTGGGGGGCCAGTAACAGAAAAGCCCAGGATGCACGAGGGGGTATTCAGGAAAGCTGGCAGCGCCCTCCTCACTGTGCCTGACCAGCTCCTGCCCAGGGCCCCGCCCCTCCGCGCGCAGGCCCCGCCCAGGTCCGGGCTCCTGCCGCGCCCGGCAGGTGCAGGTTCAGGCAGATGCGCCCCCTGGTGGTGGCCGGGGGCCCTGCGGCTCTAGCCCACGTGATTTCGTGGAAAAGGCTGTGCCAGAAGGAAGTGAAACTGGGCAGTAGGAAGGGGAGGAGAGAGAGAGAGAGAGAGAGAGAGGTCCGAGCCCGAGCTGCCCCTGCCTGTCGTGCTCGTCCTGACCCACGCACCTGACTGCCGGCACAGGTAAGGGAGGGCTCGGTGCTCCGATCGTGGCGCTGGCCTCTGGAGGAGATGGCCCGAAAGTGGCCGGGGAAGGGGCGCCGCCTCTAGAGGATGAGGGGGGAGGGGCAGGGCAGAGGACGGGATGGGGCAGGCAAAGTTCCCCTTGGCCGGGCCTGGACGATCAGGCTCCCGGAGGTCAAGGCCAGGCGTCGGACCAAGGGACGGTCATTGCCAGGGTGGGAGATACCAAAGGCCTTGTTTTTGCTGCCCACTTGGGGTGTGGCCCCTCCCCCTCTCCCTCCCCTGGCTCGGAGGGGCAGTCCAGTGTCCCTGTGAAGACGAGGGTCCTGAGATGGCCAGCAACGGGGCTGCGTAAGTACCTCGGAGAGCAGAGAACTAGGGGCCCTGGATAGGCGTGGAGAATGAGGAAGAGGGGGTGTAAGGAAACTGAGGCAGGGGAGAGCGAGGGCCGGCCCGGGGCTCCTGAAGCCAGGGCTCTTTACCTGGGCCGGGTTAGTCTGTCCAGGTTAGAAACTGAGGCAGGGGAGAGCGAGGGCCGGCCCGGGGCTCCTGCAGCCAGGGCTCTTTACC
>CM053774.1:6676143-6704527 GCA_028658325.1 Potorous gilbertii | reverse complement strand
TAGTCTGTCCAGGTTAGAAACTGAGGCAGGGGAGAGCGAGGGCCGGCCCGGGGCTCCTGCAGCCAGGGCTCTTTACCCTGGGCCGGGTTAGTCTGTCCAGGTTAGAAGCTGAGGCCGGGGAGGGCGAGGGCCGGCCCGGGGCTCCTGCAGCCAAGGCTCTTTACCCTGGGCCGGGTTAGTCTGTCCAGGTTATAAACTGAGTGGAGAAAAGACAGTCTGTTGGTTCATGTGACCCACGAGTAGTGACATGAAAAGGCCTGACAAAGATGTAGACTTGAGTTTTGTCCATAATAGAATGACCCAGTCTGGGACTAAGAACAGTTTTCAGTGGTTTCTATCAATGATGAACTTGGCATAGGTCAGTCTTCAGCAGAGGTTTGTAGCATGAAAAGAGGTGGAAAGGAGTAAGGAAACAGCTGGCAGGGACAGAGCTGGATTGGGGATAGGAATTAACTTGTAAAAAGGGTTGTGGCACCCACATGGCCCCACTTGTCTGTTTGGTGGGAATGACCGTGGGACACAGGCATCCAGGAGCGTAAGGGCAGTTATTCTGCCTTATTCCTCAGTCTGGTTAAGGACCGACTTCTGTACTGGTGAAAGGGAAAGTGTTATAACCCACTGACAGCCCATTAATCCCAAAATAGCAATAAAACTCTAGCGTAAACAAAATTAACTTGTAAGCCTGGGATCTCCTATTATTAGGCAGCATGTATGATACACAGGAGCACTCAACTTGGGATCAGGAAGACTGGGGCTCAGTTCACATCTTCCTTAAGACCTGTGTGACCCAGGGCAAGTCCCCTCACTTCTCTCAGTCCCCATCTGTGCATCTGTAAAATAGAGATGATAACGGCACCTGCTCCATTACGGTTGTGGTTTCAGATTGTCCATCATAGCACCGTATAAACATGAGTTATAAATGTCCATCATCGTGGTTGCTCATGTTGTTATTTCTCTCACATTTCTTAAGTTTCCATCTTCTTTCAGCTGATGTTTCCAGTTGTTCCCTCTAGGATGGCATCCGGCCGGGCTCGAAGTACACGTAAACTTCGCAACTGGGTTCTGGAGCAGGTGGAGAGTGGGAAGTTCCCAGGAGTGTGCTGGGATGATGCAGACAAGACCATGTTCCGCATCCCCTGGAAGCATGCGGGCAAGCAGGATTTCAGAGAAGAACAAGATGCCGCTTTCTTCAAGGTAGGAGAATTTGCAGACCCCTTTCCAAGCCCCACACAGTTGAGGCCTTGGACTAGGGATGGATACCTTTGTTTTCAAAGATCAGAAAGACCTAGACATGCTCTTTTCTGAGTGTTAGGGACAACTGGAAATTGCCCTTTCTGACATCTGGGTGAGTGGGGAAACCTGAGTATCTTCCATATTAGCTATGTTCTATTTAAGGGGCTGAATCTGTTAAGTTGTTAAGTGCACGAAGCTGACAGAGGACCTTGGTGACCATACCCATTTCCTTCACCTCTTCTTCAGGCCTGGGCAATATTCAAAGGGAAATTTCGAGAAGGAGACCAAGCTGACCCTGCAGCCTGGAAGACACGCCTTCGGTGTGCCCTCAATAAGAGCCCTGAGTTTGAGGAGGTCCCAGAGCGAGGCCACATGGAAGGGCCTGAGCCCTACAAGGTGTACCGGCTTCTGCCTTCTGGCCCCCTTCCTGGTGACTACTATCCCCCATGCTCCCCAGTACCCATCCTTGGAAACAATATAAGCCACACCCTGAGAGAAGGGTGGAAGGAATTTGGGGAGTCTGATTCATCCTTCCCCAAGGCTGAGCCTTCAGGTAATAATCAGAGTTATGTTTTCATAGCACTCAGGTTTACAGAGTACTTTACACCCTGTGAGGTCAGTAGCACAAGTACCATTCTACTCATCTTACCAGATGAGGAAACTGTTCAGAAAGGTGTGAAGTGACCTGCCCAGGTCATACGGTAGCAGAGCCAAGTGTTCTGACACCGGTGCTGCCTTTCACCCCCTCACTCCCAGATCTGCTCCCATCTTGGCATTTTTTTCCCTATGCAGATCCATACTTAATCCCCACTCCTGGCCCTGACTCCTCTGGTGCTTCCACAGCCCCACAAGCTATCCAGAAACTTCAGCCAAAGAGAAAACACACTGCATTATCCTCAGAGGAAGAAGAGAATGTAGAGAGTAAACGGAGTTGCATACTTAACTTGCCCTCACTGCAGAATACCCTTGGAATCATGGTGAGTCCCAAGGGATATGGTATAAGGAAGGGCATGAGCGTGGCAGCCCAGGTTTAAAGCATAGGTTTTAGGGGAGGGAGTGTTCCTCACTGCTGGAACCGTTCTTTGACTTAGGTTCCAAGTAAGGGACCCAGCAACAGCTTTCAGCACATGGATGACTCTGGGATTGGAAGTAACAGCAACAGCCCTGAGCCCCATGAAGATGGTTCCCCTGCTCCATCCCTCCTTCCGGCCACATCAGACCCACAGCCGTACCGCCCTGAACTCACTGCCAGAAGTCAGTTACGCTCTGTAAAAGGAGGGTGTTGGGTTACACAGAGGACCTCTAAATTTCGATCCCCTTATCCTAATCAAACTCCTACCTTGCCCTTAGGTTGATGCTCTCTGTCTGCTTACTAGAACCTTCTCCTCTTCTCTTACGTAGTTGCTGACTCTACTGATGTCACTTTACCAGCTGATGGAGAAATCCGCCAGTCATCTTACCTTTCAGATGCAGGTAAATAGACCTAGAGCACATAGCCTTTCCCTTCCATGACTCCTCCCCACTCTTTTCCTTTTGATCTGCTTTTTACAGCCCTTCTAGCCTTTCCCTCCAGACATCTCTGTAGCCAGAACCAAGTGATTCCCTGTGTGGTTTGATCTGAGGTTTCTGAGAAGTTACTTCTGTTCTGTTGAACAGTTTTTGAGCGGATGAAATTGTCAAGGGAGGGCATGTAGTAGAAATAAAGAAGGAAAGCCTCTTGAGAAACATGAAGGGATCTGAAAGAGAGCGTGAACAAAGGAGACAGTCAGCTCGCATCTGTTATACAACTTCTGTGTTCCAGACACTGTACTGAACCCTTCTGTCTTAACTATTGTATCTGTGGGATTATTTTTTTTACCATTCTCTTCCCTTCAGTTCCCATGTCCAGTCATTTACCAAATGCTTATGACTCCACCTCTAAAGCCTCTCCCACATCTCTTCTCCTTTTTCCATTTGCTAACATCTCATTACCACCCATACGAACTTTTGCAATGGCCTCCTAACAAGTTTCCCTGCCTCATTCCTCCATTCCATCCTTCGTATCTTGGCCAGAATAGGCATTCTTCAGATCTTCAATGGTTCTTTGCATGCCGACTAAAGTTCACACTTCAGTCCTGGGTATTTAAGTACCTCCCTCCACAGTCTGACGCACCCTGATTTTCCAGACTTATTAAGTATCTCTCCTTTCCTTGTAGTCTACTCTCTGGCCAAAAGGGAAGACTCTGCCCCCTGCTCTCCCACCTCTGCATTTTGCTCCTGCTATTTTCCCCTAGGTCTGAAATGTCTTGTCTCAGCCCCTTGATCCACAAACCCTTATCTGCCTTACCTGTTGATGTCTTGTCCATCCATTAAAACCCAAATCAAATGCCATCTCCTCAAGGAAGTCTTTCCTCCTCCCTGGTAGGTGAAAGCCTTTTTCCCTTATGACTGTGTAACACTTTATTTTGCATCTTTCTGACACACTTCTAACCTAGAACTGTGTATTATCGCTAGGGATATTTGTGTCTTACCCCCCAGGAGACTGTGAAGGCAAGGCATATCTCCTAGCTAAACTTCTTTTTCTCCCCCAAAGTGCTTGGCTGTTCTACACAGGGTAGATGTTTGGGGATAACAGGACTTTTTCAACCTTAAAATTCTATAAAATTGTGAGGACATTACTGTTACTTTATAAAAGTTTCTTGAATGAACGAACAGTTAATTTACTGAACCTCTCTGGACTTCCTTATCTGTAAAATGCAGGGGTTAGACTAGGTTACCTTTAAAATGTTAGTTCCCTAAGTGCATGAATCCATCTCTAGTTGCTTTATTTTTCTCTCCCCTCTCCAGATTGCTCCCTTTTACTCACCTTCCATTACAGTGGGCATTTGGTCGGAAAGACTGAGGTATATGGCCCTGACTGCCGACTCATAGCCAAACCTTCAGGAACCCAGAATAGCATAGAGCAGGTGATTCTGCCTTCTGCCAGTGTCCTCTCTGAACCAGCTCTCCAGTTATCCACGGAGAACCTCCTGAAACACTTTGACCGTGGCATCTTGGTAGCTAGCAATTCCCGAGGTCTCTTTGTGCAGCGCCTCTGTACTATTCCCATTTCCTGGACTGGTCCCTGCACTCCGTCTGGGCCTGGACCCCATCTGCTGCAGGATAAAATATGTGTGGAAGTCTTTAATTCTGCCAAATTCTTCCAAGGTGAGAACTGTTCTACTTTAGCCCAGCCTTACCTCTAAGGACCCTGACTACTACCCCCTCATCTTGGGAGTGTCCTAATTTTTAGAATTCTGCTCCCTCCCTGCTGTCAGTCCTGTGGTCATTCTTAGCCCCACTTTTCCAAGTTCCTGGACCTGTGACTGCTGCCACTCTGGTTCCCTTCACTCCCCAATCCTGTGAGACCCTGGACTGGTTGGGCTGAGGCATGGTGATTAGGGGATCACATTGGCTGTCATTCTGTGTATCTTCCTTTCTTTGATTCCTGCCCACCCCCTCCTTTTCTCTTTTCATTGTGTCTTATTTTCTCTCCTTTTCCTTTTTCTCCTTATCTTTCCTCTTTCCATCACTTCACTCCTCTCCCATACCCTATTCTCACTTTCTCGTTCTCCACTGTGTCCTCTCAAATTTCTTTCTCTCTTACCATTAGGCCTAGCCCAATACCGCAAGGGCCTGGCCCCACCCCCTGAATTCCAGGTGACCCTAAATTTTTTGGAGGAGCACTGTGGTCCTGAATATACTCATAAGAATCTCATCACAGTCCAGGTAGTATCACTATCTGGGATTGGGTAGAGTCTCTGGGATGAGGAGGGATTCTTCCAGAAGGAATGAAGGTTAGACTCACTGATGTCTGTTCTTCCTGGTACAGATGGAACAGGCCTTCGCTCGATACCTGCTGTAAACTGGACTTGTAGAAGTGGAGAGTGTTCCATTCCCTTGGCATCTGTTACACTCATCTTCCTCCTCCTTTCCTTTGACTATTCCTTATATGTCCTTCTGGTGTTGGTGCCTTCTATGAGTTGTATCACCATGCTTGGATAGTTTGGTAAGGTGGTGGGAAGTCCCTGGGAAATCCTAGCAGCTCAAACTCACATTGCCCTTCAATTTCAAACGCTAAAAATAATGTTAGATCTACTGTCTAGGTTTTTGAATAAAGTTTTATTGAAAATGAAATTATCTGGTTTATTGAGAGGAGATTGATATTTCAGGGGAAAGCAGGTACGGTCAATGGAGAGTCAGGAGAGGAGGCATCTTGTCATTTAAAACCTGAAAGCTATAGAGGATAGATATCAGGTGTTTAATCAGCTTGGAACTTTTAAAATATTTTGATAATTGTATTTCAATGGAAGTGGGTTCCTTTGTAATCCTATGTATTTTATTTTATGCATTTAAAAACATCCAGAGACAGACCCATAGGCTTCAATGGACTACCATAATACATACAGAAAAGTTAAGAACCCTTCATTTAAACCAAGGGTGGGGAACCTGCGGCCTTGAGGCCATATATCCAAACTTCACAGAACAAATGCTTTCACTAAGGATTTTCTTATATGTTATTTTTATATTAATGTATAGAAACATATTTATAAATATTTACTTGTTATAAATATATATATATATATATATATATATATATATATATTTGTAAATAAATAAAATCCTTTTATTAAGAGGATTTATTCTGTGAAGTTTGGATTCAATCAAAGGGCCACACTTGAAGACCTAGAGGGCCGCATGTAGCCTCGAGGCCGCAGGTTCCCCAACCTTGATTTATATTCTTATCTACTAGGGTTCTCTTCTGCGTCACCCCTTCCCCTCACCTCAATCACATCTCATATTTCTGTATTCACAGAGGTCCTTGGGACTGTCCTGTACACATCACAGTCCATACAAGTCACTAAAGACCAAAATGGGCAGGTCATGTTCCCAGAGAGGTAGGTCAGAGGATAAGTTCTAGATGCAAAAATAGATGTGCTGGTCTTCTGTAAAAGGTAGTTAGTCAATAAACATTTGAGTCCCTACTATGTACTTATTGCCAAGGATCAAAAAAAAAGGCAAGAGACAGTTCCTTCCTGGGCTCTAAAGGAGCTTTACAGCCTAACAGGGGAGTCAGGAGACAAACAACTGTGTATAAAGAAGCTATCCACAGGATAAATTGGACATAATCAGTAGAAGGAAGGTATTAGAATTAAGGAGAATCAAGAAAGGCTTTCTATTGAAAGCAGGAGGAAGAGATAAAGATGAAAAGAATTCCAGGAGTGGATGACAGCCAGTGAAAAAGGCCCAAGTCAGGAGATAAACTACCTTCTGCAAGGAGGCCGGGGTCACTGGATCACAGACTATTGGAGGGCATAATATGGAAGGAGACTGGAAAGAGAGGAAGGGCTTTCAGTATCAAATAGGATTTTATATTTGATCCTGGAGGCGATGGGGAGCCATTGGAGTTAAAGAGAGGGGAGGAGTGACATGGCCAGAATAGCGTTTTAGGAAGGCAGTGGAGGAAAGCCTTGTGGCACTAAGGCCAACCAGTAGACTATTGCAGCAGTCCATGTCTCCCGCACCGGGTGCTGAGGACATGCACTGGGGTGATGACGGTGTCTGAGGAGAGAAGGGAAGGGATGTTATGATGATAGAAATAACCCAGTCTTGGGTAAGAGTGAGGAGTCATGGGGAACACCCAGAATTTGAACCTGGGTGACTGGGAAGATGGTAATGCCCTCAGTAGTAATAAAGAAGTCAGGAAAAAGCAAGAGTTTGGAAGAAAAGATAATGTTGAGTGTACGCTATCTATGGAACAACCAGTTCAATATCCAATAGGTTGAAGGTCCCAAGGGAGGTTAGGGTTGGAGAACAAATAAAAAAGATGGGCTTCCAATGAAGGGATGAAGAAACACGCCTTTCCTTTCTTTGTGTGAAACGTTCTATCGGAGCTGGTTGTCATGTTGGTTAGTAACGCTGAACAACTTTTTGTCTCTTATTCTTTGTTACAAGAGGGAGGAGGAGTATGTTTGGAAATGAAAGTGATGTAAAAATAAATCAATTAAAACATTTTTAAGAGGGGAGAAGAAAAAGATGAAATGATCCCGTGTTGAGAGGGAGGCACAAATGACACGTTCCATTGGTATCCTCTCCATGTCAAGAGAGCCTGAAGAAGGAGCCCAGTATGCTGAGTGGACTCTGGGTCAGAATTATGGAAGGACATGGGCATAAATTACACAAGAGGCAAAAGTTGGGTTTGATCTACATCACCGGAATACCCACGTGGGTGAGATCACAGAGGCACTGGAAGACGACATGAATTGACACCATTTAACCATGGGTTAAAATTCCAGGCTGCTTTATCCGTCTCCTCCGCCCTGTCCCACTGACCTTGCGCTCGTCCCCGTATCTAGGGCAGTTACAAGGCTGGTTCTTCACTGTTACTTTGTTTCATTTCTCCATCAGTTTCACAAAGTTACCACCACTCGACTGCAGGATTCATGGCGCATGGGATGAGTCAGAGCCCCACCGAGGGGACTGCCCCATGCAGGATTCTGCAGGGTCTCAGAGCAGAGGCCAGTCTTGCCCACGGCTGCGGGACCTGGGGGCCACGGGCGCCGCCTGCACGCCTTTCGGCTCCCGCGGGACCGGGTTTGCTGAGGACGGGCCAGGCAGAGTGGGCTCCTTCTTTGACAGTTTGGATGGATGGATGGATTGGGGGGCTCAGTCATCCTGACATGAATCCTGCCGTGGGGTGACTGGAAGGGCACGAAGCTGGGTGCCAGGCGCCACCCACGGACGCATCCGATCGTCCTTCGCTCCCCTATTGGCTGAGAAGGACTTGTCACCAGGGAACATTTCCCGGCGCGCTTATTGGTCAGGCGGGACTCTTCCCCGAGGGACTGTCACCAGGCGTTGGTGGGGAAGGAGGAAGGCAAGAGCAGGCGCTGATTGGTCGTCCCCCCGAGGAGCGTTTCTGATTGGCCACACGCTGTCCCCAGGGCTGCGGGTCCCGGGCCGCCGAGAGAGCCGGTCTAGAAGCTCCAGGACAAGCGAGAGCTGCCTCCCGGCATCTTGGCCTGATTGGCCCTTCCCGGGAGAGCCGCCATCCAATCAGGAGACGCCAGAGAGGGAGGGCGGGGCCCCCGCAGCCGGCATCCATCCTTCCATCCATCTAGCGGAGTGGCAGGACCAGCGTCTCGCTGCGTGTGTGCCCACGCTCCCGGCCCAGCCGCAGGGGGCACGCGGGACTCCCCAGCTCCGGCCTGCCACGCCCCGCTCGTCCCCACGTCCTCTGGCAGAGCTCGCCCCCTTCGCCCCCAGCTACATCGATGTGCCCATGGGTGGCCCGTGCACGTGCTGGCAGCCCTCGCCCTCCAGCTCTGTCCCCTGAGCCCCTTACAGCCCCCCTTGTCCTTTGCATGCCCGAGTCCTTATCGAATTAGTGGGGGGAGCCTTCGTAGCTCATCGCTGCTCGGGAGCCCCCTGGCAGGTTTGGGGGACAGGCTCAGAAAGGGGGGTAGGAGACCCGCGCGAGAAGATGTTCTACTACCCGAACGTGCTCCAGCGCCACACTGGCTGCTTTGCCACTATCTGGTGAGAGGGTGAAGGGACTTGGGGGGACGAGGCTGGCACAGGGGTGAGGGTGGGACAGAGGGACTGAAGAGTCCGGGCCGAGACTCTTTCTCTGCCTCTGCCTCTAGCCCAGGGTGACCTGGGCAAGGCGCGGACTCTTTAGACCAAAATTTCCTCGTCTGTAAAAGGAGGAAGGTGCCCTTCCATGGCTGGCATTCTGCGAGCTTGGTAAGCGGTACAGGGCCGCTCCTGGCCGAGCCTTGCCCACTAGGTTGGTTCGTGTGCTTGCGCTCTTGGAGCGATTGATACTTCTGCTCCTGTCTACTCGTAGGCTGGCAGCAACAGGTGGCACGAAGCTGGTGAAACGCGAGTACCTGAAGGTGGACGTGGTGGAGACATGGTAAGAGCCCCTGCGATTCAGGGACTGGGGTAAAAGGAAAGTGGATTCCAGAGATAAGAACTGGCACTAAGGTGGGGGAGGAAAAATAAGGTTTATTGTTTGGGAACCTGCTGGGACCAAGAGTAGAGTGGTGGGGTGCGAGGCAGGGAGGTCGGCAGTCCTTTGGAGATTCACCAGATAAGGCTGTTGCCCCCACAGCGAGAAGATCCTGAAGTATATTCTGGTGCAAGTCCAGCCACCTCTGCCAGGCATCCCCAGGCCTCGCTTCTCCCTTTATCTCTCAGCCCAGCTCCAGTTCGGTGTTATCCGTGTCTATTTCCGCCAATGCCAGTACCTTGTGGGTAAGGTGGCGAGGGAGGGTGGGAAAGATGATGAACTCAGAGAGATGAGGAGGCAGGTCGCCTCCAAGGGCTCAGGGCTGGCTGGGCTGAGAAAGCTGAATGGTGGCGTGGGGTGAGACAAGTGGGCCTAGGAGGTGAGGCACAGTGTGGCCTCTGCCTTCTCACTTTCTGTGCCCCTACCCATCCCACAGAAGATATCCAGCACATCCTAGAGCGCCTACACCGAGCCCAGGAGCAGATCCGCATTGACATGGTGGAACCAGATGTGTGAGTACCTAACTCCAAATTAGGTATTACCATTCCAGGGCCAGAGATGTGGAACGTTTCCCAACTTAACTCGACCCCAAGTCCTTCGGTCTCTATCCCAAACCCTGCCTCCTCCTGACTGCAATGTTGGTCTTACCGTGGCCCATCCCTTCCCTGTCTACTCTCACACAGATCTGGTCTCCTACTGCCCGACCCTCTGACCACAATGGAGGCCCTGGAAGATGCTCTGGACCCTTTCTTTGGAGTGATGGCCATTGACTCTCACCTTCCTAGTCCTCTGTATATCCCACAGGTATGTATGAGACTGCTAGCTATAGCACGAATTAGCCCCCTCAGTGTTGGTGCTGTGGTGGGAAGCTAAGTACTCACTGGTCCTTACTGGAATAGCTCAAGTATAGGTCTTCCCCTATCTGCGAGTGAGATAGTGCTGTGACCCTGCCTAAACTCCCCAGGCAACATGTAGCTAGTAGTATTCTGTGTGGGACGGAAACCCTTCCTAAGTTATTTGGTAATGTACATAGTGGTTGGAATTGGGAGAAAAGGTGCTGCATGTCAGGGGGCTTTAGTATTTTCCGTCAAGTACAACAGGAATCCCATGACTAAACCATATGCTTTGGGCTTTTCCCAAGGTTCGACACCTCTTGGAAGCTCCCACCCCTGAGAGGATTTTTAAAGAGAGCCCTCCTCCGGTCTACCCTGAACCCAGGAAGCCAGGTGAGCAGTTTCCTGGCTCCCAGGAAGCCAGTTAGGTGGCCAGGAAACCATCTTTCTGGGAAAGGACATAGGGCTGTGGGACTACGCGTAGAACCCTGGTCAAGAGGAGTGGGACTAACATCATCTCCTTCTCTCAGCAATATCCCCCATCACTGTCCTGCCTCCTGAAACCATCACTCTTCAGGAGGCAGAGCCAATCCGCGTGCTGCACATTGAGGTGAGCAGGATTCTGGAAATGGGGGCCTAGAAATGGAGGGCAATCATCTCCCTTCTCTCAGCTTGAGAGAAGAGACACAGGTCCTGAACTCCACAAGCACCCTCACCACTCCTTACCCATCTCATTTTCTCCACATGTCCTCCCACCCATGAATGGAGTATTTCTAGTTCAAGTTTGGAACTAGTCCCAGTTGGTGTCTACTTGACCCTCCCTCCCCTGCAATGTGCCTATTTTGCCCACAGAAGAAATGCATTCATCTCCACAGGATGAGCAGGACCTACCAGAAATCTCCCGTCGTGACCTAGACCTGCTGATGGCTGCAGAGGAGGAAGGTATTTTGTCTGAGGAAAAGGCCACAATCCATCCACCCCCGGAGCCCCTCAAGCCCCAAATACCTCATGTCCCAGAGGGTCAGCCCTCTGGCAGGGGTAGGGTTGGAGCAGGACACAGGAGGGAGGAACCATTTAACGATGAGGTAGCTGACTTGAAGGAATTCATCCCATCCCATCCCCTCTACCTCCTGTCTCCCTTTCAGTTGGAGAGTTGGTGGAAATTCCTAGGGTCCCTGAGCGGGAAATCCCTCCATGGCTATCCCCCACACTTCAGGCACGGTAAGCGGAACGAGGCAAGGTTTCACTTCAGGAGCTGACTGAATGTGGAGGTAGATGGTAGCTCACAGCTGTGAGGTCCAATTCTTAACCTTGCCTCCAGGATCCAGGAGGTGGGAGAGCCCCTTTTAGGGAAGGAACCAGTCCCTGAAGAGTTTGGGATACTAGTCCCAGAGGTTGCTCCTCCACCCCCAGGTGAGTGGTCCTCCCTGTCTTCTCACTGCTTCTCAGTTCCCAAAAGCCTAATATTTTACTGCTTTAGCTCTCTGGGAAAGTCCTCCTTCCCAGATGCTTGAAGTACTTAATAGTTTCACCTCTCTCTATCCCTCCCTACACACAAAGGAGTTGGGATGGTCCAATGATGGGTAAAGTATGGGCCAGAACCCAAACTCCTAGGTTGCTCTTGGCAGATGAGATCCCCACTACAGAGCTACCTGTACCCCGGATGCCCAGTCCACTGGAGCCTCCTGTTCAGGTCCCCCGCAGCCCTGAAGTGAGTAGCGCACCCCTCCCACATCCTTTCCCACTGGTTTGGCCTTCTATAACCCTCTTTGGGAGCTTCTATTAAGAGTCTTGGGTGAATCTGGATCAGGGTAGTAGGCCAACTACAAGGCTAACAGGTGCCTTGTTCCCTGATATACAGCTGATTCTCCCAGAGCTGTCCCCACTGCCTCAGCCTCCACCCTCCCGCCGCCGGCTCCAATGGCAGCTGTATGATGAGGAGACCCAGATTCCGAGAGAGGAACTCCAAAAGCAAGTTGTACAGACCCGGGCCCACACCAGGACCTGTGTGAGTATGGGGCAATGCAAGGTGGTCATGGGACTGCAGGGCTGGAAGGTGATGAAAGAAGGGCCTAGGCGAGAAGGTAACACAGCCACTTCCCACCCGTCCAAATGGTAACGGTGGAGGTAGTGACATGGAGGCTCTCTCTGTGACGAAGACTGTGGGGACAGAGGGAAGATCTGGAGCCAAAGCATTGGGGGATCGGCTGCCAATCTCCGACCCTTACAACCCATGTGGACATCACCAGCTCTGGCCTTGACTCCTCACTGAGGAGCCAGGCCCAGATGATGGAGGCCCTTTCAGCTTTAAGGCTATGACCTTCCTTTCCCTTCAATGCAGCCAATGGTCCAGCCTCCCAGTGAGATGAAGAGCCCTATAGAGCTACTGAGAACCCCAGTTTATGGTAAGTTGGGGATGCTTACAAGTCCAGAATGGAGATCTCTAACTCCACCTTACACATACGTGCAACCTAGACTTCACTCCTGCTCCCAGGACACAAATTCCTTTCCAACCTTTCTCCTTTGTCCCCAGCTGGATGGCTGCACCCAGAGCTACTAGGTCTCTGGACTCGCTGCGCCCAGGTCCCCCCAAAGGAGTTCCAATATGAGAAGCCTGAGTCTGTAGTTGAGCCATTAGAGGAAAGGAGAAAAGCTGAGACTATCAGTGAAATAGAGGTACTTGGTCAACCCCATTCATCACAAAATGATCCCTCCAAATCTTGGTTTACCTTAAGTGAAATCTTTGGGGTTCAGATTATGGCAGAGGCCCAAATCACTGCACCAAACACCAACTCTCCTGGAAATGTTCATCACATGGCCCCTCTCTCACCCTTAGACTCTTCGAGAAGCCCAGGAGCCCAGTGGTCCCGCACTACTGTCTTCAGGTAAAGCTTGGGAGAATGTGAATGAGTGGAAATGATGTGAGGGATAGACCCTCTCAGACCATTTTTCCCCACAACAGAACTCTCTTTGGAGACTACTGAGGAAGAGAAGTCCCGTCTCAGTTTCATTCCCCCTGAGGAAAGGTGGTAAGGAGAAAGGATATTAAGGGAAAAAAGCTTGGTGGGAGGGGAAGAGAACCTTGCTCTCTTGTTGCCCCTATGACCACCACCTCCCAGGTGACACTTCTGTCATCCAAGGGGCTTAGGTGAAGCTGAAGTGGAGGTGCCTGTGCTGCCCGTGGTCCCTGAGCTACCAGAACTGCCTGAACTCCCCTTGCAGCTGGCCCCAGATGCACAACTACTCTCCCCAGAGGCCGTGCAAAGGTACTGATGGGAACAGGGAGAAAAGAAGAGATGTGACCGAGAGTGGGCTCAAGGAGCTCCATGGCATTAAACCATGTTTCTTGACCCCTGGCAGGGCTATTATGTTGGAATTACAGGTTTCCGGAGAGATCGACTTCAGCAGCCTCATTCCTTTGGCTGCCCCCCGTCTGGTGGCTGCTCGGGTCTTCTACTTGCTCCTGGGTGAGCTGAGGGTGCGGAGGGAGTGGGAAGGCAGAGGAAGCAGAGTGGCTGGGCCCAGGAGCTTCTCTCACAATCCACCCGCTCTCCATCCTCTGCAGTGTTATCGATGCAGCAGGTTCTGTACGTGGAACAAGAAGAGCCCTACGGCAGGCTCCTCATCCGGCCAGGGCCTCAGTACCACCATTAGACAGGCCTATCTCCTTGGATGTAGCAAAAGATTGAATATATTCAACTGCTGTATGATAAACCCCTCTCTCATCTGCCTCCTAAGTCTGACTGTTCCCCACCCTGGAGCTATACAGTTCATCCAAAATAAATGGACTTTATTCAAATCAGAAGTCAAACTTTTGTCCATAAAGTCCAATACAGTAACAGGACCAGTCCCAGGGGATGGCTCCCATACGGCCACAAACTCTCCTGGAGATAGGGATCTATCTATAGGCAGGCACTCAGATGGAGCCAGGGCAGTAGGCAATATCCTCTGGGAAGGGCAGGTTTCCCTTTCTGATCCCAACCCCAGGGGGCCACTTTCCAGGCCCTAGGTGAGGCTGAGCACAGCCTGAAGTTCCTGGGCCTTGTCAGGAGGCAGGGAGCTCAGTGCTGCCTGGAATCTGTCTCTGTGCTGCTGGGCCAAATGCGTCACGAGCAGCAGCAGGGCAGCCTTGGTGTCTGGGGGTAGAGGAGCAGAAGGCAGGTCACCCACGTGGGCAGTAGGCACCATTTCCCCACCTACTCACCCCTGGGCTCCCCTCCTCCAAGTACATTTATCAGCTACTCTGCTCACCTTGTGGGATCTTGTCGGCATTCAGGGTCAGACCGCATATTCTAAGGATCTCAGGAGCCACGTCAACCACCTGCAGGGAAGGTGGGAGAGCAGTCAAGTTAGAGTGAGCCCAGTAACTCCTGCGCCTCCTGCCCATGATGACACAAAGAGCCCAAGAACTGGGGTGAGGGACCAGGTACCTGCTCAGGGAAGTTGTGATACAGGAAGGTGAAAAACTTCCCCATAGTGACCCATTCCTCCAGGTCCTCCTTCAGTGGTAATGTCTGGAACAGTGTGGTCAGCACCTAAACATACCAGAGTCAGCTGAGTGGAGGAACACCCCCCTCCCCAGGATACTCTTTCCCTTTTACCTTGTGCACTCAGCACTCCCTCCTTTCTCCTCCTACCTGCTTCTGGGGTCTTCCTGTGTGGTTGGCCATCATTAAGCGTGCAAGGGCTCCACAGATGTTGTCACGGACACGGTCGTGGCGTTCCCGCGCAATGAGAGATGACAAGACCCCCAGAATCTTCTGGAAGTGCCTAGGCTATAGTCAAGGAACAGAGCCCACAAGCAGGTCTCTCTCCACAAATCCTGGCCCAATACCCAAACCCCCATCCATCATGGTGGGATGTAGTACAAAGAGCACAGGACTGAAAATCAGAAGATCTGAGCTCTCACTCAACTCTGCCACTAGATCCTGAGCAAATGACTTCACTTTTCTGAGTTTTGGTTTCCTCATCTGTAAGATGAGGGGGCCAACTATTGTTTCCAGAGGACTGATAAAACACACCTTCCTCCTCAGGAGAGAGGTGGGGGCTCTGGGTAAGGAATGCTGGTCACCCTCAATGGTTCTGCTTTGACTGTATGGGAGGGATATCAGAAAAAACCCATCCGCAGAATGTCAAGGGGGCCTTCTGTGAAGTTTGGATTCAGCCAGGGGGTTGCACTTGAGGGCCACATCTGGTCTTAAGCCTGCAGGTTCCCCACAACTGGGCAAGGGGATATACCAGATGCCGTGCTGTTACGCCCCACCAGCTGCCACGGTGATGAGGATACTCGAGGGCTGGGGAGGCCCCGTGCTCCACCAGCACACCCAGTCCAAAGACCGCATTGCTCCGAACCTCAGCATCTGAGTCTTGGGAAGCACCCAGCAGCACTGGCATCAGCTTTGGCACAAACTGGGCTGAGGAGGCCCCCAGGCCTTGCACAGCTTCTGCCAGGGTTCCTACCGCAAACGACTTTTCTGCCACCGAGCAGCTGGGCTTCTGTCAAGGGATGAAGGGGATCGGTCAGGTCAGGGGAAGCATAGGGGTGCACAAGTTGGGCTGGACCTGGGAACCAAGACCAGGGCATGGGGGGAAGTCAGACTGCAGGGGTCAGAAGTCAAAGAAGGGGCATCACTCACTGCCTTGCGTAGTAGCAGAGGTAAGAAACCAGCAAAGAATGGAGCGAAGGTCTCTCCTCCTGAGGCACTTGCCAAAGCTGGAATGATTTCCCCTGCATGTTCCAGCAGCATGGCATCATATTCTGCCTGTGGAGCTGAGGTGGTCAGGGGAGTATCCAAATATCAGGATCCCATCCCAGTCAACCCTCCCAACGCTGAGAGGAAACAAGATGTGGCAGATCTCATAAGAGATCACACCGCCTCCGAAAGCCTACTCTTCACTCCAGACAGTCTCCTCTCCTACCATCTTACATATTCAACCTTTTCTTTTGCCCCCTCTCACTGCCCTCATTCCCCATTCCTTTACAACTACACTTTGGATATACTAGATTCCTTTTTGGGATCTAGATGCTCCTGGGACTCAGGGGATCTTCACTTCAGTACAATCCTGCCAAGCGCTCTAGATTCACCTAACCCACCTGACCGTGGACCTCAGACCTACTGCTGGATTTATCTGAACGCTCAGTCATCCCATCCAGGTGACTTCACCTCTGTGCCCCCCCCTTACCCCACCTGAAATCTTTCCTTAATTATCCAAGCTCCTCGATGATCTCTCCTTTCTTCCCTATTACTTTCATTACATATTTGTACAATTAATTTTCTCCTGCATTTTGGTTTGCTCTCGAGCTAACTGTTGAACTGTGAATATACATTCCACATATATCCCATCTTTTTATCTCTTTTGAGGCGTTAGCTTAGTGCTGAATACATAATAAGCACCCAGTGAATAGCGATTAACAACAGTGGCTTCCAGACCATGTCCCACCTCCACATACACCATGTTCTCAGCTCCTGCCTCTTACCTGTTCCACCTCATCCTCTTCTTCCTCTTCTGGGTCCTGACAGGCTATCTAGAAAAGGAGGTAATCTTAGGCCTGGGTCAGTAAGGGCAGGGCTGGGTGTGGGTTACAGTGCAGTCAGGGCCAGGCTCAGAACCTCCAGTCTGGCTCACACTGGCATCCCTCTCATGCTTGGCCCATCTTTGTCTCCTCCTGGGGCTCTCACCTTCTTCTGGAGCACAGCTTTGATGACATTGCAGAGCTCAGCCAATCGACTAGGAGGCTGGAGCACAAAAGCCCCACAGTTCCGGAGCACACCATTCAAGGCCTCCAACACAGACATGACCACCAGTCGTTCACGCTCCACATTCACCGCCTGCAGGAAGCATGGGATCACCCGGCCTAGGGCTGTCTGTAGTGCTGGAAAAGCAGCGTGCCCTGACATGCCAGGAATGCCGACAGCCCCCTAATCCTTGTCCAGCTCAAGACTCTGTCACCTGCCCTGCCCGATACCAAATCCCTCCTCACCAAAGCTGTTCTCTTCCGAGGGGATGATCTGGGAAACCTTGTGCAGAGAACAGCAAAACTGGCCCAAGGTTTCATAAGCTGACTTCCGGACGTTTATGTGGGGACACTGGTTGGGAAGGAGACGGACACAACTGAGGTTACAACTTGCCCACCCTGTTCAAAGGCTGACTGCCCTCCCCATTCTGCCCTTCTCAGATCCCTGGGCCAAATCCCTTACCTCTAACAGTTTGAACACTTCCTTAAAGGCACTTTCCATGTATGGAATGAAGGCCACGCTAAGGAAGAGAAATCTCAGCATGAGGGAAGGGCTCTAGTCACAGAGGGAGGAGCTAGGATCAGGGAGGATGGCTGCAGGGCTTACCTGGCATTTACAGAGATTTCTCCCAGGGCACTGCAGGTGTCTTCCTTCTCATCAAAGAAAGCATTCTCTACGTTATACCTTGTAGAGGAAGGAGAAATTCAATTATGCTGAATCAACGTATGTTAAGTGGCACACGGATCAAGTGGTCACAAATACGGAGTGGAAAAGAGAGAACCCTTGGACCTGTGACGGTGAATGAGGCAGTCAAGCCCAGCCCTGGTCAGGACATGGGTTTGGAAGCCCCTCTCCTCCACAGCAACCTCTCACCCAGGAGTTTACTGTGACTTCACCCTATGTCCCTACAACAAAATGCAGCTCCATGTATCCCAATTTGTCTGTCCCAACACCTACTTCTCACCTTGGACACTCACAACTGACCCAGGAAGGTAGTATTCTTATTTACAGGCGCCCATGTTCTAGACTTTTTGTCCTGATTACAGGCAATACTGACCCTGACAAGTTGCCATAAAGTCACAGTCCTCCATTTACCACCAATATCCAGTGGGCAGGATCTTCCATTAACACCCAAATTCCAGACTCCTTAATTCTCCATCAATGGTTCTGGAAGAGTGAGGCTATAACTCATTACTGTGGAAGTTAGAGGGTTTGGAAGACTGGATGGATGCTATCATCGACTCTGCCCAGTATCACCACCACAACACTGAAACATCTTCCTAACACAAAGTGGCTAGGTAGACTTGCTCCGTTCCCTCATACATACTCTCTACACCAGATTAAATAATGATAAAGAAATCCAATGAGAAATCACAGTAGATGACTTCTGGCCCAGAACTACACAAAAGGTCAGTCAGAAGCCCAACAGGAATTGGCGCTACTTGTGAACCTAGTGTCAGGTGTAGATAAACATGTTGGTCACTTCCTAGCTGGTCTGGAGATGGACCAAAGAAACATGTAGCCTGCAAGGATCTGTCTCTAGAGGGATAAGAACAGAGGAGAAAGTCATGGGGAACACAAACTCTGGAAATTGTGGGGTAACCCTAAATGCCTCTGTACACTGCCCAAATACAAACTAAAGCTAGAGACGTAAGTAAACTACTCACCAACTAGTATAAAAAAGTTACCTAGAGATGGCCCCAAATCTAGCCTAGCAGGAGAAATAACTAACTGACGTCTGTAACAGCCTCAAAGGAAAAAATGGATTTGGCCACAAGGACTACATAAACGCCTACAAGAAATGAGGCAACAGATAAAAAATGAAATAAAAGCTCTAGAGAAGAAACATGTAAGGAGAATATAGTTTAGAAGAGAGAGTAGTAAATTTTACCCAAGAAATGAACTCCCTGAAAACTAGACTTGATCAAACACAAATCAATGACTTTGAAACAAGGAACATCAGAACAGAATCAAAAGAATGGAAAAAAACCCCATTAAAATATCAAATATCAAAAACTGACCTGGAAATCAGGTCAAGGAGATGTAATTTAAGAATCATTGGAATCCCTGAAAAAGGTGATAAAACAAATCTGAATACTTTATTTCAAGTTATCAAGAAAAACTGTCGGGAGCTATTGGAACCACAGGGCAATGTGAAGATAAGAAAATCTATTAATTACTTCTTGAAAGGAATCTGAAAAATAAAGGTCCCAGGAAAGTCAGGGCCAAAATCCAGAGTTTATATAGTGAAAAAAATTAGTGTTCCAAACAACCACAATCAGGATCACATAATGCCTGGTAGCTGTTACTATAAACAAAACGATAGCTTGGAATACAACATTTCAAAAGGCAACTTGTCCTGCAAGGTGACTATTATCCTAAATGGGTAAAATGGACGTTTAAAAGAACAGTGAACTTTCATGCATTTCTGATGAAAACACTGGATGAATATAAATATAAGAGTCAAGAGAAACTTAGAAAGGTAAATTTAGGTAAGCAACGTAAAGGTGGGGCAAGATGATATAGTGCTAACATTCTAGTAGGCAGAAGAAAAAACAAGCGTCTTTAAGTGTTAAAAGACTACTATGGGAGTTAGATGAGAAAAAAGAGGACCTGTGGTGGAGTGGGTTGGAATGATTTTGTTCCAATAGTTTTGTGACTGTAGAGAAAAAGGAAGGTAAAAGGAATATACTAGTGTTGAAAGGAGGAAAAAGGGGGTAGAAATGGCTATTTCTCACAATTAGGATTAACAGGATTATTGCTGCATTTTGTCCTTCAGTCTCAAAGAGGACCATGACATCACGATGATGACAAGACTTGCAGCTGACCTTGATCTGAGTGAAGCAGGGCGGTGCAAGGACACCAACCTCACCTTCTTCTCCTGAGCCATGTGGGTCCAGTGGCCCGATATTCACCAGGATCGCTAGAGATGGCCCAGGATGCAATGGGAGGCCCCGGCCATTTCAGGATAAGGTCTTATTACATTCTCACTTTGAAAGAGATATACCCATTCAATAAGGTTATAAAAACATGGAGAAAGAGGTAGTGGAATATTAGCATCAGAGGAATCTTATTCATTCAAAACGAACAAAGGGTTCAACCTATACATCCACACAGTTTGGTAGAGAAATACCGCGAACCCAACAGAAAAACAAGTGGGGATAAGAAGACGGAGATTAAAAGGGAGAGGAGAGTCATGAGAAAAACAAACTTCCTGATCCTAATGGAGAGATAAAAAGGGGGGAAAAAGAACTAGAATCTAAGAGGGTGGTCTTCATATCGCCTCTTAAGTCTTAACTGTCTATGAATGTAACAGAATATTACCACATGATAAAGTGAGCACAACCTAGGGAATGATTTACACAAAGACATCAACACTAAACAAGAACAAGCGAAAGACTTGAGAACTCTCAGTCAGTGCAGTGACCAACCCTGCTTCCAGAGGACCTATGACAGTATGGTACCCATCTCCTGAAAGCAGTGATGGACTCAAGGGGCACAAACAGGCCCATGTTTCTGGACAAGGCCATTGTACAGATTTATTTTGTTTGACTCTGCTTATTTGTTACAATGTGTTGGGCTTTTTTATGGTCTTTAATGGGAAAGGGAAAGAGAAGGAATTAAAAACAATGATGCCAAAAAGAGGGGCCATTAAAATATTTTTTAAAAATGTAGATGACAATGCAAGAAAGTTCAAAAGCATAGAAAAATAGGAGTTTATCATATATATACATATATATATATATGCATTTGTTAGAAGAGCAAGTGGTATTAAATGGAGATTTGTAGTTTTATATGCATCTTCTTTTTGTGTGCTGCTATGTATACGGAAATGCTCAGTTTTTTTGGTGTTTAAAAGTACTTAGTTTTAAGAGCTGAAAAGACCTGCTATCTAGACAGCAAAGCACATCCTTCAAAGCAGAGAGGCAAGCATAACATTAGAACAAAACAGCATATGCACTGTCAGACAAAGTTTCCGTATCTGATGTTTTTTTTTAAGTTTTTTTGTCACAAGGAAGGTTTAACCTGGGGGGTGAGAAAAGACTGATATAAAGCCAAAACATATCAATAATACATATACATACATATATATATATATATATATATATATATATATATATATATATATATATAAATAAAAAATACCACTACTACCACCAACACCAGCAACAGAACCATGGTCAGAGACCAGATCTGCAAATCTTAGCTCACCACTGTTATGTGCAGGTGGTGACCCACTCCGTCCTGTTTCACTGAAACCACGCGAGAAAAGAAACACTGCTTCACAGCTCTCCACGATCACAGCGTGCCCAAGAATGCCACGCCCAACCAGGAGCCAAGCCCATGCTCCACACGCAGAACACTTCTAACCGTGCATCATCCACAAAGAAATTATTGCTTTATGTAAGTTCAGTCAGGTCACTGGAACACGATCCCCCAGCCCATTCACCTGATCATCTGTCTTCCCTGGTGTTTGAGAGAGAACAAATTCCCACTGCCCTCCACTGTCATAAGTCCCTTGGGAGTGGAAACACCAGTCACAGGACTCTACTCAGGCCCAAGAGAAACCTGTCTTCTAACAAATGAGCAGTGAAGTAAAATGAGTTAGTGAATTTTTAAAAAATTCTTTTTTTAATGAGGGATAGCTTACTGGGTTGGGACATATTCAGAAATGAAGGTGTAAAAACAAACTATCACTGCAAATGCCATGCCTGAAAACGTTCTCAATCTCAGGACCAGCTGAAATTTCCTGCTGTCAGGTGAGCAAGAGTGAAAGAAAGCAGTGTCTCTACTTTTCTATCTGAATCTCTAGCACTTAACACAGGACTCTGCATGGAGCAAACACATAACAAATGTCCATCCACCCTCCCACTCTTGACGATGACTCCCCAGTTTACTTCTCTAACCTCTAATGCCTCCCCTGAGCTCGTCTCACATCACTGACTGCTTGTGGATATCCGAAACAGAAGGTTCCACTGGCATTTCAAACACAACATACTCCAAACAGAATCTGCTTTCCCTAAATCTTCTTATTCCCACTGAGGTCACCAATATCCTTCTAGTCTAGGCAGGGTCACAACTCTGATGTCCTCCTTGACGGTTCCCTCTCCTTCCCATAACCAGACACTAAAGCTGTCAATTCCACCTCCACTCCAGTTCCTCAATCTGCCCCATTCTCTCCACCTCCACTCATGGTCACCACTCCAGTCTCTATGGGATGACTGCAGCAGCTTTCTAGTTGCTTTCCCTGCTTCCAGACTTACCCTCACACCCATCTTCCTATACAGTGAAACCTGTCTGCATCGCTCCCCAGTTCAGAACCTCAGCGCTATTATCTTCAGGGTAGAAATACAAACTCCTCAGCTTAGTACTTTCAGCCCTTCACAATCTAGTTCTAACACCAGCACTCCTTTTCTAGGCTCAGGTTAAGTCTCTCCCCTTCACGCACTTCATGATCACATCAAACTTAGGTATTCACCCTTCCTCAAAGTTAACATTCCCTCTCTCCCAATCCAGTACCTTGGAGAACAGGCACGCTTCCCACCTCTAAGAATCTTCAGCTTCCTTCCTTACTCAGATTAAGGAAGCCTACGGGAAGCCTTTCCTAATTCCAATAGAAGTTAATGCTTTCAATTTCCTCAAATTTCCTCATTCATTTCTCTCAACAGAATATAAGCTCCTTGAGAACAGGGACAATTTTTTTCCTTTTGTATCTCCAGTGCCTAATATGGCAATTGGCCTTTAGTAAACCAACGAGCTTAAATGCTGACTGAACTATTAAACTGAAGGGGCTACTACATTCCAAGTACTGGTGCTACAGAAACACAAAACAGCCTGTCTCCAAGAAACTTAATTTCTACCAGAAGTGATGCAGGATGTACAAAGGTAAATATAACAAAAAGGCAATTTTAAAAGAGAAAGAACGTTAAGAACTGGGGAAAATCAGCACCAGCTTCAGAGAGGAAAGAGGTGGCATGAACAAAACGTAAAAGATGAACGACGAACAGGAGGCCGCCACAGCTGCCAGTTAATGAGGTATCTCGATGACTTCCTCCTAAGTCCCAGAACCCAGCCTGTCCCACCAGCCACCCCTGCTTCACCCTATATTGGTTTCATACCCTGAGATCTCAGAGTCCTCCTCTTCCTCAGTATCTTCATCCATCAGCTCCTCCTCATCTTCCTCTTCTCCCTCACTCTCATCAAAAAGCAGAAAGGAGCAGCTTGTGTCATAGAGGGGCTGCAAGAGAGGCGGACAGCGTTAGCGGTCTCGGGCTCCACCTTCCCACCAGTCCCACCCTTGGGACATGGCCCAGCACCACCCCCTCTTCATTGTCCCCAGCCCCATCCTTACCACGATGCCCTCAGTTGAGCACAATGATGACATCATAAGTGTGGTAATTTTCGGTAGATAGGGAGCCAGCCCTTCACCCATCAGCCCTGACAGTGCTGCAAACAGACTATACCTTTTAGGGGAAGAAGAGCAAACAGAAAGAGGTAAAGCACAGCCCTACTAGAAAAGGAACACACAGAACAGGAAATCAGATCAAGGCAAGGGAAGAAAATTGAGATAACAAGGAACAATGACCAAGACTCAGAATTAAAAGATTTGGCTAAAAGAGTCTAAATTAGTCAGGTAAAGGATCTGGGCAGGTGCGATGGCTGGGTTCCCCTGGTCTCCACTCCTTATTTCAGATCACTCACGTGCATCGACGCAGGTCAGGGTCATCCACTTGGTCACAGAGGCTAAGTCCCAGGTGGCAACACTCCTCGGCCAGGGGTTTCATGGGTTCCCCCACTGCTCGAGCCAAAACTCCCAGAGTTTCTGAGAAAGGTCAAGAAGGATAAGGAGAAAGTATAGTATTCAAAGATGGATGGGCTAAAGTAGTTCTGGGCAAGAAGCGGGATGAGGGGAAAGTGGTAAGATCAGTCAGGAATTGCGAAGTCATGAGGAGGTGAAAGAAATTTGGAGGGGCAAAATTAAGACCCAAAAGAACTTGGCAGAGCCAAGATAAAGCTCCCAGCACAACTCCTGTCTAAATAGCAGAAATCTGTTAGATAAAATTGAGAGTAGTAAAGTGGGGATAAAGTTGAGAAAGGACACTCCAAAGAACCTGATAGGGTATGAGGAAGGACTGCTCACCGAGACTCTGGATTTGCACAGGTCGAAGGTCCTCACGACCAGTCACCAGGTATTCCCGAAGATGCTCCATGATGGTGGGGAAATACGGTATCAGGGAGCTTTGGGCTGCACTGGCTGTGGGAATAGTGAGTTAGCAGGACTAGAAGATGGGAAAGACCCCCACAAATACATTCTTTGGGGAGTTCTGCATAATGCTTTCTCCAGGTAGCCAAAGTACAGCCCCTCCCCGCAACATGGGCAGCCCTATTGCCCCACCTCACCGATGGCCCCCACCGCGCTCACAGCCAGCTCCTTGGCTCGGGGGCTGGTAGGTTCTCTAAGGGGTTGCAGCATTCGCTCCATTAACTCTTGGAGATATGGCTCCACCTCTTGTCCTAAGGGGATAAAAGAATTATAGAGCTAAAAGGAAGACCATGTAGCCCAACCCTCATTTTATATATATATGGAAACCGAGGCCTTAAATCACACAGACAGTAAGCACCAGAGGTCAGATAAAAGTCTCATCATTTGCCTGTATCACGTCAAATTGCACCAACTGTATTATGCTTAACGGTCAGTCCAAGGCCCCTTGATTCAGCATTCTTCTCTAGACCCAGCCTTAAATCCACTTCTCATCAAGTGAGGAATAATCAGATGAATCATCAAAATCTCTGTCCCAATGGGAGGCAGAATCTACAGGAGACGCTGTGCTTGTCCCAGTCAATACTATTGCCACTGCAAATACATTTCCATGCCACTTATCTTAAAATGATGGGTACATACTCCATAGTCATTGTGAAGTGCCATCCTCCCCTTTCTGCCCATCCCCCACCTTTCTGGGAGTTCCTTCCATCATACCCATGTTCTCCACAAAATTCTCCAGGGCATAACACGCCTTGGCGAGGTGTCGTGTATTTCCAGGTGGCACAGACTGGAGGTAGGCCAGAAGCAGGGGCATCACTTCACCAGAGTAGTTGTTGATATTAGGCTATAGGGAGGGACAGAAAGAGATCAGGCCAGATGATGATGAATTTTAAATGAAGAGGTAGATTCAATATTGGGCAAGAAACAGAGGCCTGGGGTGAGGGTAGAAGACCCAAGGTCCCTAAGGAAAAAAAGGAAGGACATGGCAGAGGAAGAACTAAACAGATCTCATGTGGGCAAAACTTGGGGAAGGAGGTGCCAACTTCTACATTACTAACCTGTAGGTTCTCTGAGAACTGGCCCATGGCAAACAGTGCAGCATTGCGTACCACCTGGGAAGGATCAGCCAACCCCTTGCACACAATCTGCAGCAGTGGCGTCAGCAGTCTAGGACAAGAGGGGAGGGTCTGAGATAGAGGGAACCCAGAAGTGGATCCTATAATACCAAAGTAGAGGGAAAGAAAGGAGTATCTAGGAAAATCCTACTCTCTTCCCTCCTACTGGGAATCTCATGTCTCTTTTCCTTTGTCCAATTACCTTCAGATCCTCAAGCCCCATGGTCTCCCTGAGGCCCCTCTTTAGAATCAAGTCCTATTCTCCCTCCTTCCAGGGAATACCTCTGTCTGATATAGTCACCAGCACCATCAGACAACACAGCCAGCACCAAAAGTCCTGCTTTTCGTTGATACGGGTTTTCTCCATGAAGGGACTCATCCAGCAATGGCATCTATCAAAGAAGACACGGACAAGCCAACGCTTCTATCACAACTCTTCTACTCTGCTCCCTACCCTTCCAACCCAAGTCAGGAGCAACAGATGCTCCCTCTAAAGAGGGCGGTAGTCAAAGAGTTGACCCCTCGCTCTCCAGCTTACTCCTTTGTGACCATGAGCAAGTAAGTCACTTAACCTTTGTGGGCCCATTTTCTCATCTGGCCTCTAATATTTCGTGACTTTATGATGTGTGTGCCTAGTGCTACCACAGAAATATCAGTGGCCAGTTCACTACTGAAGAGAGATCAGGGCAAGATGAAGGAAGGTGAGAGGTCAAGCTTCTGGACAACACTCACCAACTGCGAGAACAGTTTCTCTGGGGCCAGATGGAGCGCCAGTACATCTATCACCTGAAAAGAAGAAGCTTTCATCTTTAACTCTGTTCTCTTACCCACTACCCTCACTCCCAAAATCCAGTCCCCATGTTCCACCTCTCTAGAACCTAGACTTGAGCCTCTTTTGCACAAACCTGCCTGTGACCATCTTTCCCTCACTTTCCCTATGTCTTTTTCTAGCTTCCCCATGGCTGCTAAGTCCCTCCTGCTGTTCCCCTTCCCACCTGCACAGCAAACTGCTTAGGTGTCTCCACCTCCAGCCCTCCTTCCAGCTCCTCCTCTTCAGTATCTTGGTCTTCGGGATCTAGATGCCCTGGAGGGGGCTCAGCCACCATGACAGGGAAGAGAGTGCGAAGTATTGGGCTTAGGAGTCGGTGCTTCAGTAGAGCCTGTGGGCATTTGGGGTGCAGCAGTAGATGTTAGAGGCTTCTATCATGAAACTGTCTCTTCACCCCTAATGTTCCTTCCTTCTAGCCCTATAAACCCAAGCTTACAAGTTTAAAAGAAAGATCTGAGGAAAACAAGCCTGGCTTGTAGGAGACAGCCTGGGATTAAATACACTTGGGATGGATTTCTCCACCAGGCTAATTACTACTTATGTAATGCCTCCAATTTAAGACCCTAGAGAGAGGCAAGAAAGTCTAAAGGAAAGGCAGGGATGATCCAGAGAGTGGCTGGGGCAGGGTAGGTTGGTGAGCTGAGCAGCAAAGCTTACCCACCTTGCTCTTAAGTTTGATAAGGAAAGAGACACAGCAAAGAACCCGTACTCGTACCGCATCCCCCAATGTGACAGTCCTGGCCACCTATGCCAAAAACAAATGTGCATCAGAGATGGAGAAAAGTCCTGCCAGGAGGGCGAACAAGGAGGCTCTGCCAATCGTCCTTACCTCCAGACAAAAGGTGAGAACCTCAGAGAGGCACGGGGTGATGATTGGTAACTCAGATTCCAGCAACTCGTCGAGAGCTTCCAGGGCCTCACAGGCCTTTGTCTAACATAAAAAGACAAACAGACAGCCTTTGCGTAAATGATTCAGAGGCCCAGACTGTATGTTCCTCTCTCTTTCCAATGGCGCCGTTGCCCTTCATTCTTACCTCGTCTAGTCGGATTAATGTTTGCAAAGCCAGAATGACCTTGGGCACTAGAGTCCTGGCTTGAGGCTGCAAGAGTAGAGAACAGGCAAGATAGGAGAGAACTAAGTCCTACAGCACAGAAACATGGTAGCTCACACCTTTGAGCTCCACGGAGACAGCCTTCCCTTGTGGCTTGTTGTGAGTTCCTCAAAGGCAGGGACTGTCTTTTTGTACCCCCAGTACTTGGCACAATGCCTGGTATGTAAGAAGTTTGATAAAGTTTATTGACTGACTTATGTTTAGGGACAGAGAACCAGATCATAGAAACAGAATGAAGAGGGCACAGAACTTTAAAAGTTTCTTAGTCGTTCCTTTTAAATGTTCAAAATCCTACAAGAGAACTAGAGATGAAAGAAGATGATCCCATTCTCTTAACTTCACCAAGACAGCAGATTCTAGAACATTTCATGGATGAGATGTATTTACGTCTTCACATGTAAAGGGCAAAGAGAAGTTTCTCACCAAGGCACTGGGGCCCAGGTAGGGTATCATGGTGGTCAGAGTACGTAGGGAGTAGTAGAGCAGCCCCGGGGAGGCTGATTCCACCAGAGTCTCGTTCAGCAGACAAAGAAGCTCTCGATGGTGCGGTCGGAACGCTTCCGGCCTTGAGGTTACCACCACACTCAAGAGAAGTAGTCCCATCTGCCCAGGGGAAAGGAATGTCAAAGGAAAATTACCCAATACATTGAGCCCTTTCCTGTCCCAAGCCTTGACTAGGTCCCAGCCCTCTGACCTCCCAAACTCTGTGAACCGTACCTCCCTTTCAGGGACGCAGGGGGCTCGAGTGCTGCACTGGAGCAGCTGCATCAACTGAGGCCAGGCATCCAGGCCTTCGTTCCTCAGGATGGTGGCTGACAACTGGGCCAGGCTGAGGATCACGCTGTGCCTACGGGTTGGAGAGGAGCCAGCTGTCACTCTCATCCGAAAAGAAAAAGGGCCCAGCAGCATGGAGAAAAATTAATGTTTAAACAGCCACTGGTCAGATCCACTTGAGTGAGACATTTCAGCTCTGTGAACACTGTCCCATTCTCTTTCTCTAATACAAAGCTACAGCTCCTTTCTTTCTATTAGGTGGGATCCCTACTGCCTGCCCTTCTGGGGGATGGGGCATGCCCCATGGCATGGGGCTCAGGAATCTGAGCCAGAGAAGAGGCAGAGGGTCTCAGCAGGGCACGCTGGCAGGACGTTCGGGACGGGGTAGACCCCTACTCACTCTCTCTCGTTCTGCAGGGCTCTCAGCACCAGGGACTTCAGACTAGAATACAACA
>CM053774.1:6640745-6668102 GCA_028658325.1 Potorous gilbertii | reverse complement strand
CCCAGCCCCGGCCTCTCCACCAGGCCCCCGGCCCCGGCCTCTCCAGGCCCCCAGGCCGGCTCGCCTCCACTTCCCATCAGCGCCCGCGCCCAGCCGCGCCGGCTCCTAGCTGCTCTCCCTCTCCAAGTCCCGCCCCACCTTCTCCCAGCGAGGCTGGAGGCTCCCACCTTCACTTTGATCAGCATCTTTCCCCCGGAGCCAAGCCTCTGGTGGATGAATCGCTACAGCTGCTGCCGCTGCCGCCGCCGCCTCCGCTCTCCAGCACTCCGCCTGCAGGAGACTTCCGCTTCCGGGTCACCGCCGGGACGCCCGGCTTCTGGAGTCTTCCAATCTGATTTCCTGGCATCA
This sequence comes from Potorous gilbertii, assembly GCA_028658325.1. Classification (NCBI taxonomy): domain Eukaryota; kingdom Metazoa; phylum Chordata; class Mammalia; order Diprotodontia; family Potoroidae; genus Potorous; species Potorous gilbertii. The sequence goes on along the minus strand of CM053774.1, from coordinate 6,667,754 downwards.
AATATTCAGGAATTCCGTCCCTGCGCCTTAGCGATTAAGTGAACAAAAAGGGTGACCAGTTACGTCGGACCCGTCGCCTTCGCGGAACTGGAAATCTCCACAGTCTGAACTCTTCCGGCCAACAAATGAGGGACATTTCCCGTCATACCGTGCGGCAGCCCGGCCAGGCCCGCTCCCCCTCTGGAGGTTGTAGTTTTTTCCACTTTAGTTCTAACGTCTTACCCGACTTGGTGGACTCCATTTCCCAGAACTCCACGCGAGACTCCCCTTAGCCTAAGGGAGCCGTCCTAGTCTGCTGGAACGGAAAGACCCCAAAGGGAGATGCGCGTGGCCTGTTGCTAAGCGGGTGGAACCCGGGTCAACCGCTAAGGTGGGTACCGTACCCGGAAGTAGGGCCCTCTAGTCCGGAAGTTATCGCCCTCGGTATCAGGTTGCAGGGAGGAGGGATCACGTGGGAGAGGGCGCTCGGTCGGCATCTCCTTCCCCAGTGCATACTTCAGTGTGCAGGTCCCTAAGGTAACTACTGTAAGGCCAGCGGTTACCCGAGGGCTGGGTCTCCGGAGGGTGCCCTGGGTCACCAGCCCTGGCTCGCCGCCCCGGCGGACGCCGCCCCAGGCCCCGCCGTGCCTCACGTGGATAACCAGGTGAAGCTCCACTTCCAGGATGTCCTGCTGAGGCCCAAGCGCAGCACCCGCCAGTCCCGGAGCGAGGTGAGGCCGGGCTCCGCCCCTCTCCTCGTGGTCCGCCGCCCCGCAGGGTGGGAAGCGTTTGTTGGGCGTGGATCTTGGGAAGAGCCAAGTTCAAATGCAAGCCCCCTGACCTTCCCTCATATATGTGTGAAATTCCGTCCCGCGCCCCCAGCAGGGTTTCAGGTCGTCCATTTTAAAGCGCTGCTATTTTAAACAGCGATCACCACCTCTCTTCTTCCCCCTCCCCTCTCAGCTGCATAGGTGGATCTCACAAAGCAGGTATACCCAGGGATCCCCATCAGTGCCGCCAGCATGGATACCGTGGGCACCTTTGAGATGGCCAAGGTGCATTGTAAGGTAGGGTGCAACTTACTCCCTTCCTTAGATGATATCCAAGGACCCGGAGCTGTCTGCAGAATTTCCTTCTCCAAAGTCAGCTTCATACCATGCCTTTGGAGGAGGGGGGAGAGAAGGATGCATGTTTGACATCTTTAAGGAGTTTTTAATTATTTTAGTTTTAGAAGCAACTTTATCATCTCTTAACCCACTCACAAAATGTGCAGGTTTTTTTCCTCCTTTCTCCCACCCCCAACAGAAACACAGGCATGCCACAAATAGAATTGCTCTTAATGTCATTTCACAATAACAGTGTGAATAACATTATAACCAATCCCCATTGTAACATCACAAAACACTTGTACTATGATTTCTCCAGTCACTCATTTATGAGATTGTTATGGAATTAACTATGCTTTGTTTTCACTAGAACAATTAATGACATTAGCGTATCCCTCTGTGAATAAAAGCACAGCCCTCTACCTGTGCCAATTCCCAGGCATACCTCTTCCTGTGTTTTATATGTCAGTTATGGCAGAACCATCACTCAGACACTAAATACAGTGAGATCACTAACAGCTTCTTAGCTAAAATAGTGTTAAGCCTTGGGCAGTGGGACCATTAATAGTTTTGGTATTGCATCCAATATGGCATGTTTTTTACGTACACAATATCTTATCAAACATCCTATTTGAAGATGTTGCTGCTGACAGTTTTACAAATATAGTTGGAAAGATAGATGAGTGAACTTTTCTACCCTGAGCCTATACTATATTCCATTGTTTAGTGGCTGTCTCCATCAGTGGGTGTTCATTGGCCCACTTTTTTGTTGCTGTAATCCTCCATAGCTTACTTGCATTTCTTGAAAAAACATGACTTTGCTGTGTTTAAAATTTTTGCTCAATATGTCCTCAAGGAGAGTGTGGCTTCCAAGTCAGGAATCAGGATGATGTGGGATTAAGTCCCATCCCTGAAATAGGGTAGCTTTGTATAACCCTATGTGCTTCCCTACCCCCTGCTCTAAGACCTTAATTTGCAGAGCAGGTACCAGGTGCCTCTGGTGTCTAAGCTCCAGTTTGCCATCAGTTAACGTGTAACTTGTGCTGTTGTCCATTTTCCATATGCCCTTCTCTAGTGTGCCAGGACAGCTGGTTTGTAATGAGCATGATTTCAGTGCTAATGAATTGGCTCCATTTTCAGGGTTTATCACAATGTGTGATGTCTAGGATAGCTTGTAGGTGATTCTGAGGAGTGCTAAAGAAACCAGATAAGACAGTGTGCTACTGACAAGTCTCACAGCTATAACATAACAAATATTGGACAGGTTTAGCAGCTGTATTATAAATAAACCTCTTTTGAGTTTATCTGAAGTAGCATTCTATCAACATTTCCTAAAGAGAATCTTCATTTCCTGAACCCTGGCTTCTTGGTCTGTCAGCATATTATTTGGGATTACGTTGCTTACAAGGGAACTACGTTGCCAGCTTTAGCTCCTATCTCTTCTCAACATCTTTAGTCAAGTAAAGGTTTTGTTGGTGCAGGCCAGTACTTGACTTCTTCACCAACACGACTACTTAACATTATTAAGTAACTTTCCCAACTGCCTTTTCTTAAGAGAATGTTCCTATGTATGAACTTGTAATAGTCATAGGCCACTACTGGAAGCCTTTTTTCAAGAATTTGGGATATTTTCAGTTTTTTGAACTAAGAAACAAGGGATTTGGCTTGAAGGCTTGTCTGTGTGTACTTGAACAAGAATGTACACAGATATTTAATAAAATATATGATCAGATTACCAGGAAACAAAAAATCTACCCTTCTCCATATCAATGGTTATGGAGGAGGAATCAATACCCTACTAGCTCTAGTACCATTGACCATATTGTCAGATAATACCTTAAAGGTATAAGGCAACTCCTTTGGGCAGCCAGTTACTGAAATGATATCATGCAGTAGGCACAAAGACTGCACGGAAACGTTAATTTAGCACCATTGGCCTTATAAAATATCGAGGCATCTAGATTCTCATAGCAAGTACCTTACCTCAACCATTCTAGTTGATGCCTGCAAATTCAAGAGCCCAGCATCTTCACTGTTCATCTTTTGTGGCCCTGTGCCAGGATTAGTTCACATGGTACTCCTGAAGCCCCTGCCAGTCTCAGAGGAGGAAGGATAGTCTCTTCGTCCTGCCTGCATATCCGCTGCCTGTCACACTGCACCAACTGCTTATTACTATTAACTCCCTATCAGCACTGAGGCAGGATCAGAGTAGATGCTAGCAGATAGGATCCTAAACAGGCAGATAGGAAGTTACAAAAAAGTTACTTGTGGTTCTGATCCTTAGTGTGAAGTCTGTAGTGAACGTAGGATTGGACTGTTTACTACAACTTCAAGCTCAGAAACTGACTGTGAGTTGCTTCTCCACTCTAACCCCAAAAGGAATAATTGCTTAGTGCCTTAAGAGAAAAATTGTCTAAGGGGGTTAAAATCATTTTGCTGTCTTTGCTTCTTCTCAGTTCTCTGTTTATGGCCATCCACAAACACTGCAGCCTTGAGCAGTGGAAGGAATTTGCTAATCAGAATCCTGACTGTCTAGAGGTAATGTGGGACCCTATCCTGTTCTACCCCTGCTCCATAGCCATATAAAGAAATTTTCTTTCTCTTCAGGGACCCAGCCTCATCACTTCCAACTCTGCCTGCTTTCCCCTAACTCATCCTTTTTCCTGGTCCATTATCCATAATATGGCACCCACTCATCAGTTCAGAGATTTAATGGTATTTTTTTTTTTTGTCTATCTTTTGATAATCTGGTGACAGCTATGGACCCTCTTCTCAGAATAGTTTGTTACTTACAATCATAAGTTAAAGAAATGCTATTTTAGTTAGAAGTTAGCGAAAATAAAGATGTAATTTTTCCTCACAAGGTCACAGAACCCATAAAATCCCATGTAGGGGTATGCATAACCCCTAAGAATCTCTGCTTTAGATATTGATAACTGTTTCTTCTTCAGCATCTGGCTGCCAGCTCAGGAACAGCTCCTTCAGATCTTGAGCAACTAGAACAAATCTTGAAGCCATTCCGCAGGTGAAATACATCTGCCTGGATGTGGCCAATGGCTACTCAGAGCATTTTGTGGAATTCCTGAAGGATGTTAGAAAACGCTTCCCCCAGCACACTATCATGGTATGTCCTTGCTCTCATACACATCTTGGCATCTTCCTGGCTTGCCTTCACCCCCATCCTACCTGTTTCTCTCACAGAATTATAGGGTTTAGAACTGGGGAGACACAAAGATTATCCAGTCAAACCCCTTCATTTCACAGATGAGAAAACGGAGGCACAAAAGAGCTAAATAACTTCCCACAGCTCCTCCTGCATGAGAGAATTTCTGCCCTCCAACTGCATCTGTCCCATCTCACACTACTGGGACTCTAACTCTGTGCGGTAGTCCCCCGTAGACAGGCTAGTCCAGAAGGTGAAAGCTGCATTCGGATTTTGGAGCCACTCTGTATTTCTGGGCCGACCCTTGCAAACCATTATGGAATCCTGTGTACCTATGATACATAATGGTCCACTCACTGAGGCTCGTGTGCCATGAATACATAAAAGGAGGCACATGGGACATAGGATGGTTGATTCTTGCACGTTATGCTTAATTTCCTTTTAACAGACAGTATTTTAAAACTATATACAAGAGAAATCTGCAGGGTGAATGGCTGCCTTGCTTCATCATCCCATAAAGGCCTGACAGGTTTTAGGAGTCAGCTTAGGGTAGAGTTGGTCTCCAGTCCAAGAGGTGGCCAGAGAGGGGGATTCCAGCTCCTTAGACCAGTTTATTTTCCTCCCCTGAATTGTCCTCCACATCATGCCACATGTTCTAGCTGATCATGACATCGAGGCCAGAGGGCAGGCAGTTCGCTAAGGTGGATTTTAGGCTTTAACCCTAGTGCAGTGGTACCATACCAATTACCATATGAGTCAGAACTTGGTTGATACAACTGAAGTAGGTATTGATATGGCAAGAATAGGTTAAGTGCCTGCCTGGCAAAGGAAACTGAAATGTATCCTTAGAGAACTTTCATTGCTTTAACTGCTACAATATTGCCTTAAACACAATCAAGGATACACTTTAGCTCTTCCTTAAAGTATCCTGGTTCACCATGTGAAACACAATTTACTCTTTCAAACCCCAAGTTTTGTTCCACCCTCCCATTTCTCTTGCTCTCTGTCTCAGGCTGTGAATGATTTGGTGACAGGGGAGATGGTGGAAGAGCTGATCCTGTCCGGGGCTGACATTATCAAAGAAGGAATTGGATCAGGTAAGCTCTGGCCTCACACTGTCAACAATACCAAAAGCAACCTCGCCCAACCGATTTTCCTGTGGTTTTAGACACCTGAGTCTTCTCCCTGTCCCCATTTACAGGCTCTGTGTGCACCACAGGAAAGAAGACAGGGGTAGGCTACCCATAGCTCAGTGCGGTGATAGAATGTGCTGATGCTGCCCATGGCCTCAAAGGCCACATCATTTCTGTAAGTTATAGGGGAAGGGAGAATGAAGAGCCAAAACACATCCATTTTCTTATATCTGGGAATAAACATCAAAGAACATTGTATGTTGTATGGAAAAAGAGGCGAAGGGAAAGGTGAGGGTGTGGACTGGTCTGAACTACCATCTTCTCACTAGAGCTATGAGAGCATCTTCTCACTTCTCCCCCACAGGACGGAGGCTGCAGTTGTCCTGGAGATTTGGCTAAGGCTTTTGGTAAGTAGTTGGGCTGAGGCAGTAGAATGAGGACTGCTTAGAGTCAAGTGATGTCATTACTGAGACTCCAGGTCAGGCCCAGAGAGGCTCGGGGAAGCAGTTCAATTTAACATATTCCATTTAGATCCTGCTGCATCTTGTTTAAGCCTGTGGTAAGAACCAAGGCTGTCCCACCCTAATGCCTGTGTAATTTGCAGTGCTAAACTGGAGAGGCAGCATGAGAGTGGAGAGAGCACTTGATGTGCAGTTAAGATGTAGGTTCCTGTCCCAGTTCTGTTACTTACTATGCCATGACCTTTGGAAGGCTGGCCAGTTTCTCTAGGTCTGTGTCCTCTTCTGTAAAGGAAGGAATTGGAATACATTACCTTGAATGTTCCTTCCAACTCTAAAGTCCTGTGATTTGACAGAGCTCCAGCAGCCCTTAAGTGAGTGGTTAACTAGAAACTGAGAAGAAAAATGGCCAGAAGGTGGAAGCAACAGTAAGAGGGTGATTTTTGGCTAAGTCAGACTGGGAACTATTGTGTTACTTCCAAACCTGGTGCTAAGCATCAAGGAGCCAAAGCAGCGTATCCTCTTCTCAGCTTTTAGGGATTCTAGCTTCTCCCAAGTAAAGGGTCTTATCTATATTTTCAGGCCTGAGTGAAATTTGGGTATTCAGTGGGAATCACTTCTGTCTGTTTCTTTCCCCAATGCTGACAGGAGCAGGTGCTGACTTTGTGATGTTGGGTGGCATGCTGCCTGGTCACACCGAGTCAGGTGGTGAACCAATCGAGAGAAATGGCAAGAAATACAAATTTTTCTATGGCGTGAGCTCTGAGGTAGCCATGAAGAAGTATGCTGGAGGTATTGCTGAGTACAGGTAAGGCAGCAGAAAAAGCATACAGATGTATTTGAGAAGAGGCGCTGCTGAATAGCTCTTTAGAACACAACAGAGAGAGAAAGGAAAATCAGTTTTAAAAAAAGAGCCAGTGCCTAACAGGAACAGAAGGTGCATTTCTGGGAGGGAAGCTCGGGGACCCATAGCTGAGTGATTAGCAGGGAAGAGTGCTGGGATCAGAGCAGGAGAAGTTAGAGTACACTCTTCTGTTCTAGGGCCTCAGAAGGAAGAACAATAGAGGTGCCCTTCAGAGGGGAGGTAGAAAACACCATCCAGGACATCCTGGGAGGGATCCGTTCCACATGCACTTACGTTGGGGCAGCCAAGCTAAAGGAGCTCAGCCGACGCACTACTTTCATTCGGGTCACCCAGCAGGTGAACCCCATCTTCAGCGATGAGAGCTAGGGGCCTGAGCATTACTGCCTGGCAGATGCACCAGCATCCAAATCAGGGAGAACCCTAGTGCCTTCCAACCACCATGGATGATCCAGATTAGTGATTGGTTGTTTTTTGGTCCCTTGAGGGCCTTCTAAGACCTTCATGCTTCACTATTCACACACAAATGCTCAGGCCAGTGGGCCCGACCCTTACTGGGGAGGAGGCAGGGAGGGAGAAGAGGGTTATCAAATATCAAGTCTAGAGGCAGGTTATAAACATACCATGCTGAGATTTCTTGTATGCAAAGCAAGGTCAAGTTCAGGAGAGAACCCACAGCTTGGACTAACTCATACAATAGCACTTAGCTTAGAAGTATCTACCTGAAAAAACTCACTGATTTGAATCTTATTTTTTATTTATCATATTGCATTAAAGTCCAGCCCTTGGTGAAAAGGCCCAAGAAGCAGTATGTCAAACCAAAACTACCTTTAGGGAAGGAATCATATCTTTAGAGGAGTTTTGGAGCTTTGCGCCCCTTTTGAAAGGCAAAGGCTCATCCAAAGTCAGAGGTATACGCAAGTACTGCCAAAGACAGGGAAAGTTGGATTTCTCCTGAGGACAACTGGAACATTTGCTCAGTTAACTGGGCTATGCATTTTTTAGCAGGGTCAGGAACCTGATGGAGGGAAAAAGTGCACTTGATTTGGAGTTACGGGCAGAAGCAGAGGTTCCAGGCTAATTGTGCTCTTTCCTGTTATGACTGGGCAAATCATTTAACCTCCTGGGCGTCTGCTTCCTCATCTGTAAAACCAAGGGAGTTAGACCAAGATTATCTTTTAGGGGGTGTCTTCATCTTGAGTCTATGCATTCCACAGCACCTAGCTTCATTTCATTCTTATTTGTGATGACACTGACATTACCACCAGTATTACATTAGATTGTCCAGGGTGGCATGAGAATTTATCAAAGTACATGTCTGGTACTTTGATCTGCAAATGAAAGCTACGTGTAAGGGGAGCCAAGATTCAGAGTCAACGTTTCTGAGGTTGCCTCTTCTAGGCTTCTCAACTACTTTGGGCCCAGAACTAGTCATAAATTCCTAAGGAAAGGCGAGATTCAACGCATTCTTCCTATTCCTGGACCAGGTGAAAGGAACTTGAGTTTATTTGGCACACTGTATAGAGACCATGTGGCACTCTTAGCCTGTCTTACCTCATAGCCAAGACAACATTTCAGAAGATTCAAAATTTAATCACTGGCTGTTACAAAACAAAACAAAACAAGAAAGGCATGATACTGTGGTAAGGTCAGCGCAATCTGGGGTCCCAAAATGAAGGGACCTGGCCCCCAGGGCAAGCCAAATTTTCTTAATCCATTTTCCAATTTTCTACTAACTACAGGATGGTGAGACTCCACCACAGCCACATCAAAGAGACCTAAGCCAATTGGTCTTAATGGGGCCAGTCTGGCCACAGGAAGGGGCCTGGGCAAGTACAGAACTTTGCTCAACAGGGGAGAGGTATTCGTAGAAGGTGGGGATGAGGGTGCCAAACTTCGTCTTCTGATAGCATTCAAGAAACTTCTGCAGAGAGGGGATTATGGAGGTCCGGTCATCCTCAGTCATTTACTAAGTACCACACAGACAATATTAGCATGCTATCGCTCTCTGCCTTGACTTGTCCCCCTCCCTCTCCCAAGCTCCCTGCCCCTTCCCACTCACCTTCCCTCCCCTCTGGCCACTCCCTTCATCATCAGAGTCCAGAACCAAGTCCCCTATGGTCACCACAGGGCTGCACAGAGATGGAGAATACACTGTGAAAGGGAAACCAAAAGCAAACCTGTTGCTTAGCAAGGTAAACAAGACAGGCCCTTGGAATCCCTAAAGATTTCAGGTTGTTCTCAGGAAGGAGGAATTCCTTTCCCCAACCTTCAGCTCAAACCAGGGTCCACCTACCTGGCTCCCCGGCCCCAACAGCAGGTAATGATGGCCTCAAGGGCTCCAGGGAGTAATCCAGGCAGTTCCTGCGGTGAAGGGGTATAAAGGAAAAAAAAAACAGGGTGAGATGGAGGAGTAGTGAGCGAGGGAAAGAGGCAATTCTAGTATGGGAGGGGATGATGCTTCTTGACTCACTCCTTTTGCTCTGAGGAGGGCTCATTGGAATTCCAATTCTGCTGCTCTTGAGCCTTCCCTCGGAGGGAACGAGCTGAATTTCTGTGCTTTCCACGAGGGACTGACCTTGTGGCCATGGTGCTTGCTGGATCTCCCATGGGCTGCCCATGGTCTTTACTGTTCCCATGCTTAATTACATCCTGGACTGGTAGGCACATACTTCGGAATGGAAAGAGCATAACAGTGGGCCGGTTCTTATGACCTCCCCTGGCAGATGGACAATTTCCCTGGATCTGCCGGCGGCCTAGAGGGGCCAGGTTGAAGTCCCGACCAGTGAGGGCCTCTGGGGGTTTCCACAAATCTTGCCCCTGGGGAAAGGGAGTACTAGGTGTGGCTGTGGGAACAGGATCCTGGAATACTTGTTCCACCTGGGGAGAAGGAAGAGGACTCTTCTCTTGGGCTTCTGCTCCCCTCATAGAAGTAAAAAGAGGGGACTCTGAAAGAGAAAAGAAATATTTTTATGCAGAGTAGTACACATCTTAAAAGACCATCACATAGTTTCTGTATGCTTTGAGCCAACCCTTTATCTGAGTCATCTCAATCCATTAATACTAGTGGACTTTTCCCAAAGGTCCCACCATAAACACCATCTTGCCAGATTACTGCCCCAGCTGGCATCATACCTTTAATTGGCCACCCCATGTCCATGCAATACTGTTTCAGGGCAAGGGGAATCAAGGTTTCAGATTGCATCCCTCTTAATACTTCCTTAAGCTGTAAGGAAAGAATAGGGATAGGAGCATTAAGATAACATCAGAAAGTCCAAGAATTATGTACTTCCTGCTCTCTCTTTGCCAATTTCCCCTTCTCTCCCCTAAAACAAAATACCTCTTGCAACTTTAACACAGGTAGTGCCTTCTCCAATTGGCACAGGTATTCAAACAATAACTTCTCCAGGGCAACTAAGAAGGGTTCTCCATAGTCTTGTTCCAGCTCCTAAAAGAAGGAACATGTCAAGACCAAGGTTAAATGAGTGGAGCCTGCCCAGTTAACTCCCAGCAAAGTCCATCTTCTCACCCGCAGCTGAATGGCGAAGTCCTCAGGATCCTCGGCCAGCTGCTTCACTCGTTGACAAAAGCCCTCCTGCGCCTCCACAATCTTCAGATTCCACGTACCCTGCTGGGTTTGGGGAGGATGGAGACAACGAAGTCAGAGGCACGGGAGTCGGGATGGAAACCCATTTAGGATTCATGGCTTGGGCCTGTGGGACAAAAGAACGACTTCCTCGCCTGGCCGGAGGCTGCACTTACCGCCTTGGAGCTGCACTCGGGTGGGCCGGACACTGGGAAGTAGAGGTCCAGGGCATCCAGGACCAGGGACCAGGGCTGGCCCTCCAAGATCATCTCCACAATCACCTGCGAGGGATACACTAGCCTGGGCGACAGCCCCACGTTCCAGCCCCCAGGCACCTCCTTCCGGGCCCAGCCCGGGCCCAGAGCCCTCCCCAGGTACCTTGGCTCGCAGCCCCAGGCAGAGCCGCGCGTGGTGCCGAGGCCGCACCAGCCCCGGCGCCGCAGCCTTCAAGGCCCCCAGCAGCTGCAGCACGCCGGGGTAGTGCTCCGAGAGGCGGCTCCGCACCGCCCACCAGGCGGCGGCCGCGGCCAATCGCAGCGAGGCCTCGGAGGGGGCGGACATGGCCGGAGCCTCGGCGCCCCGGCGGCGGGGCTCCCGCGCACCCCCAATCTCCCGGTGCCCGGGCCCAGCGAGGAGTCCCGCCGCCGGGGCGTGCCCGCAGGGCGTGGCGGGCAGGACCCCCAAGGGGCAGAGCCCAAGCACCACTGCCAGGCCGGCCCAGGCACGCACCGCCACCCAAACTTCTACCGGCCGCCTTCAGCGCGTCACTTCCGCCTCGGACCGGCCGGACGAGGAGAAGCAGCAGGCGATGGGCTGCCAGGGAGGGCGAAGACGTCACTCGCTGCCAGCGTCAGCCAATGGCCGCTGAGGGGCCCGCTCCCAACGGTCCGTCATGTCAAGCCCTGAAAGGCCCTCTGCGCATGCTCACGGAGCGGGGCCCCTCCCCCCTCGCCGTTTCTTCTGTGAGGGTTTTTTCCTGGGTCGCCCGTGACGCTCCGAGCCAGGCTGTCTTCATCCTTTTTTGTCCTGGCACCTTTACCAGCTTGCCGAAGCCTACAGACTCTCAGAATAGCGTTTTAAATGATGACAGATGCTGTTTCGGTTGGAGACGTTCGTTTTTCTTTCCTGTCCAGGTTCACAGATGTTACCCCGGTAACAGCCCCGGATGTAGATCCGTGTATCCATAGAAGGCCGGAGCTCAAGGGCTTTAGGCTGGCCTTGAGGTAACCTAGGACTCTCAAAGGTGTCCTGGCCAGGTGCTCCGGAACCAGAAAGGGGGCGGAGCCAAGGTGCTCCCGGAGCTCCAGGACAGAGTCCCCGAGATACCTCTGAAGAGACTCGGCCCGAGTCTTAGAGGGGCGGGATGCCGCAGGAGCCCAGCATGGCAGGTTCCCAAAGCAGGGCGCCCTGGAAGGGCGACGGGAAGGATGTTGCATGGGGCTGGAGGAGCGCCCAGCGCAGACCCCGCCGTAGCAGAGCTAGGCAGGAAACCCTGGGCAGTCTGAAGCTGCCGCAGCGCTGCAGATTCTCAAACGTTCCGGCCCAGGACGGGAGTCCGGGGGAACTGAGCGAGAAAATCTCAGTACCCCAGGTACCAGCCACAAGCGCCCCCGCAGATTAAGTGTCTGTAAGTGGCGGTGACTTGTTGATAAATTGTAACTTAGGGACTAAGTCATAACTCGGACACTGAGTGAGAACTTAAGACGCTATGACCCATGAAAGCCCAAACACTTGTGGCAGACACAAACTTATGTTTGGGGAATACGTTAGCTTAATTCCACAGCTCATAGTAAGCAGAAAACCAATCTATCCACCAGTCGGTGGTGAGGTACTCCATAGCTTCTCCTGCCTTTGTCTATTTTCTATAATTCCCACAGGGACTTGGGGTTCTTCAGTGGGTACCGCCGCCACCCCAGGCTGAAGATTGCCCCTGTTTGTAAGTATTCATAATGTTTGATCAAATTACTAGCCACAATCAATATGTCCTCTTCTTTTGGTATTAACAAGAATACCCCATGGTATTCCCCTGGATGGGGAATTCCAGACCTTACAAAACTAAGCTCCATCTCCCCAAAATGATCCTCTACTCGTCTTTAGCATTCTCATCATCTCGGTCACCCCTCTTCACCCTCGGCTTATTGATGTTCTTCCTAAAGTGTGGCATCCAGAAGCTTCCATCGATTGGGCCTCACGCTTAGAAATGGTCATCGCTGCTGAACTCTTCGTTACTGTTTTCTCTTCTCGTCTGTCCCTTCTCCAATTTCAGAGGCATACCACGAGTTGAGGCAGGTTTTCATCCAATTCTATGAACTTATTTTCAGGTTATCATGAAAATGGGATACAGGCTACCAGTCTGCGACCCTTTGGGTTGTTCTTCCAGTGCAATCTTCGTTAGACCTACCGAGACAGCTTGTATGATTCAGAAAGGCAATTGAATTATCTGAAATGCCCAGCAGGGGGTGCTCTACTTTAACCATTAATCCAGGCCTTATTAGTCTGACACATGCCAGATAACTGACCCCTTTCCTAAGAGGCAACAATTCTTGACTTATACAGTACAGCACAGCATTTCAAATCGCTAATGATGCCTAGATTGTCCCTCTCACCAAACCAACCTACACCATAGCTGCCTGGATGCTAAAGCCTCTGATTAATACCTCAATGGCAGGTTCTGTATTTAATTTTTCATTAAAATAATTGATATCTCCACTTTCTTTTCTGAATACAACCTTCTCCCTTCTCTACCCACTATGCAATCCCTTGTAACAATTCTTTTTTAAAGAGGGGAAAAACAGTTCAGCAAAGTAAATTAACATATAAACGAACTCTGACAGTTTATGTACACACCCATAGTCACTTATCTCCACATGGAAGGGAGACTTGTACACTTTCTCAAAACTTCTCTGCCTCTGGATGACCTACATCTAAGACGTAAGCTTCCACCTTTTTTTCACCCACCAACCTGACCTCGGTACCACTCACACTTCCTTGACATCTTCCTATCAGCAAGTATTGCTGACCTAGCTTTCTAAGTCTCTTTTTTGTGTTGTCTTTCCTGTTAGAATGGGAGCTTCTTGAGGGTAGGACTGCCTTGCTTGTAGTTATATTCCTAGAGATTAGCACAGTTCTTGAGATATAGTAAAAATGTACTATCTTAATAAAGATTGTCCATCTCTGTCTCCATCTCTGACTGTCTCTGTGTCTTTGTTCTCCAGAGCCAGGCTTTTTGGTCATTACACTCAGATGGTACCAAACTGAAAAGAGAAAATTGATAAACTAATAAACTTGCACCATCTCATTCTGTTTCTTGCTGCATTCATACATACGAACAGATACTTAAGCATGCTGTAATCACAAGAATTTGTTATACAAAAAAAAGGTGAGAAGAAAATGAAATTAAACAATTTCTTTCTAACCATCTTCTGGCTCTTGTTGCTTTGCTAGGTCCTTTAGGTGTATACAAAGGGAATGCCAATCATAAACGGAATTCATGGAAAGTAATAGGGGGCTTGGTTTTTTTCCCCTTGTGTACTTTAAAAAAATCTAATTTAAAAATTCATTTCTTTAAAAAACTGTGTTTAGGTATCAAATGATTTATTTAATCACTTCTCTCTATGGTAATTATGCTTGTTTACCTATCTTGTCCTTCTGTTGCTTGGGGTGGGAGTAGGTGCAAATTAAATATTTTGCTCAGGTGCTCAGGGTTTTTTCCTTTCTAGAAATGCCTCAGCAGTCTCTGTTTTGTTGACCAGCAATCTTTTCCTTTGATTAGGCTCAGGTGGGTATGTTATATCATTGGGGGTGGGATGGGGAGGGAAGAGGTGTTCCTTGAATTTCTTTATTTTTCATAATATATTATTCCATTCCCTTCCATAATTTCTTGAGTGTGTAGAATCCTCTTGTATTATTTGAATTTATTTTCCTTAAATATTTGAAGGTCTTTCTTTCTGATGCCTACAGAAGTTGGTGGGGATAGGTCCTTTGCCTAGATTGCCTGAGACTGGGGGCAGCATGACTTGAGATAAGCTCCCTTTGTCCATGAATGATAACAATTAAAGTCTGGTCCACCAACCCTTCATTAGATTTCCACTCTCAGGAACACCCACGTGGTATATGGTAAAAAGTATATGGTGGGAAGTAAGATGTAAGAAGACTGAAAGTTAGGAAGAGGTTAAATTATGAAAGGATCTATGAATGCCAAACAGAGCATTTTGTATTTAATGCTGGAAATAATAGGGAGCTACTGGAATTTATTAAATAGAGGGGTGACATGGTCAGATCTTTGATTTAAATGGAAGAGTGATTGGGATGGGGGAAAGAGAGTCACCAGCAGTCTATTGTACCCTAATAAACATAAGGTGATGAGGGCCTGCACCAGAGTAGGGGTAGTGTCAGAGGAGAGAAGGGAGCATATTTGAGAATTGTTGCAAAGGTGAATTCAACAAGTCTGAGCCACAAATTGGATAGGGCAGGGGCTGAGAGATAATGAGGAGTTGAAGTTCGCTCCTTGCAATTGTGAGGGAGGAGGAGGATGGTATCATTCCCAACAGTAATAGGGAAATTGGGGGGAAAGATAGAGTACCATTTTGGACATGTTGAGTTTAAGATGTCTACTGGACATCCAATTTGAAATGTCTGAAGTTCTGGACATTTTCTTGTATTATGGTTTCAGATTTTCAAATTTGTCATGTTCTTCAGGCAGACAGATGATCTTTAAGTTGACTGAACACACTGCCATCCCGTCTTTAAGATCAGTGGTTTTGACTTGTACAGATTCATGTGTTTTTTCACTGCTATTCACCTTTTTGCCTTATGTCTCTAGATTTGCTTCCAACTCAGTATTATTGTGTTTCAAAACAATTATCTCTCACTTCATTGAAGAAACTTGCCACTACTGTGTACTGTACTTCATCACATCATCGTTGCAGATTTTATGCCAAATTTTTTTGCAAAAAAGTGGGGTGCAACCATTATGTAAAGCTTTAAAAAACTGTTGTTTAATCCACTCAATTCTTTAGGATTAGATTGTTTCGTTTCTAATTAGTTTTTGGTTTATATTTCCATGGCCTTTGATTACATATAATTTTTATTGCATTATAATCTGAGAAGGATGAATTGACTATCTCTGCCTTTCTGCACTGGATTGGGGGGTTTTTATGGCCTAGTACATGGTCAATTTTTGTATATGTGCCATGTACCTCTGAGAAAAAAGTGTGTTCCTTTCTATCCCAATTCAGTTTTCTCCAGAGATCTGTCATATCTACCTTATCCAGAGTTATATTTACCTCCTTAACCTCTTTCTTGTTTATTTTGAGGTTAGATTTATCCAATTCAGAGAGGGGGAGGTTGAGGTCCCCCACTAGTATAGTTTTGCTGTCCATTTCTTCCTGTAACTCCCTTAACTTCTCTAAGAATCTGAATGCTGTACCACTTGGGGCATGTATGTTTAGTAACGAAATTGCTTCGTTGTTTACGGTGCCTTTTAGCAGGATATAGTTTCCTTCCTTATCTCTTTCGATTAGATCTATTTCTGCTTTTGCTTTGTCTGAGATTAGGATTGCTACCCCTGCCTTTTTGTACATCAGCTGAAGCACAACATGTTCTGCTCCAACCTTTTACCTTTACCCTGTGTGTATATGTTCCAAATGTGTTTCCTGTAAACACCATATTGTTGGATTGTAGCTTTTAATCCTTCTCAGTTTTATGGGAGAGTTCATCCCATTCACATTCACAGTTACAATTATTACCTGTGTCTTTCCCTCCATCTCCTCCCCCTTGTTTATGCTTTTAATTCTCCCTTCCCCTCCCCAGTAGAGTTTTAATTCTCCCTTCCTCTCCCCAGTAGAGTTTTAATTCTCCCTTTCCCTCCCCAGTAGGTTTTAATTCTCCCTTCCCCTCCCCAGTAGAGTTTTAATTCTCCCTTCCCCTCTCCAGTAGAGTTTTAATTCTCCCTTCCCCTCCCCAGTAGAGTTTTAATTTTTGACCACCGCCTCCCTCAGTCTTTCCTCCATTTTTTCAGCCCCCCTCCCTTTTAATCCCCTTTTCCCTTACTGCTTCTTCCCTCCCTTTTAGCCTCCCCTTCCTTTTCTTTCCCCCTTCCCCTCCTGCAGAGCTAGTTGTATTTCTATACTTAACTGAGTTTGTTGTTGCCTCCTTGAATCCAGCCAGATGACTGTACCTCTCAAACAGTGCTCACCTCCCTCCCCTCTTTCCCTCTACTGTAATTTATTTTTCTGCCTCTGCTTGTGATGGAATTTATTTTTTCTGCCTCCTCCTTTTCACATCTCCCATTACAATCCCTTTGTACCCTTTAGTCACATTTGTTATCATCACATCATTTAATTTATACCTACTCCCTCTATGTATATCCCTTTTACATTTCATAATAAATATACAGTTTTCAAGATTAACAGGTATCATCTTCCCTTACAGGGATGTGAACAGTTTGCCCGTATTGAGTAACAAGGTTTTTCCCCCCTCATTTACCTTTTTATGCCTCTCTTGAGACCTACATTTGAAGATCAAATTTCCATTGAGTTCTGACCTTTTCATCAGGAAGGTCCGGAAATCCCTTATTTCATTGAACGTCCATCTCCTTGCCTGAAATATTATGCTCAACTTTGCTGTTAATTGATCCTTGGTTGTAGTCCCAGCTTCTTTGCCTTATGGAATATCGTATTCCAGTTCCTTTAATCTTTTAACGTAGAAACTGCAAGGTCTTGTGTGATCCTGACTGTAGCTCCTCAATATTTGAATTGTTTCTTTCTGGCTGCCTGCAGTATTTTCTCCTTTACTTGATAGTTCTGGAACTTGGCAACAATATTCTTTGGTGTTTTTAGTTTGGGGTCCCTTTCAGGAGGGGAATGGTGGATTCTTTCAATGACGATTATGCCCCCTGGATCTAGGACTTCTGGGCAATTTTCCTTGATGATCTCTTGGATGATATTGTCCAGGCTCTTTTATTCATCATGGCTTTCTGATAGACAAATAATCCTTAGATTTTCTCTCCTGGATCTATTTTCCAGGTCAGTTGTTTTTCCAATTAGATATTTTACATTTTCTTCTGTCTTTTCACTCTTTAGATTCTGTTTGACCGATTCTTGATGTCTCATAGATTTTTTTTTTTTAGCTTCTACTTGCCTGATTCTAGTTTTTATCACATTATTTTCTTCAGTTAACTTTTGCATCTCCTTTTCCATCTGTCCAGTTGTTCCTTTTAAGAAGTTATTTTCTCCAGTTAGGTTTTGTGCTAACTTTTCCATTAGTCCAATTTTCCTTTTAAATTCTTCAGTGATTTCCTTTTTCATATTTTTAAAGTTGTTGGTCAGTTTTTCATCTATTTCTCTAATTTGGATTTTAAAATCCTTCCAGAGTTCTTCCAAGAAGGCTCTTTGTGCTTCAGACCACTTCATATTCCCTTCTGAAGATTCAGATGGGAGTCAAGTCTCAATGCTGACCTCTTTGGTAGGTTTTGGTCTTTGTCCCCATAGAAAGATTCTATGGTCTTTTCTTTTCTGCTTTGCTTCTTACTCATGCATCACCCTTTCCTGACTTTTAAAGTAGATCTCTGTGTCTGGGACACAGGGGTCTCTGTCCCACAGTTCTTGTGCTAGAACTTGAGGCTTTGTGTATTGTGGTCTCTGGTTCTTTCAGCTAGAAGCTAAAATTCTGCAGCTTACCTGGTGCTGAGCTGGCTGGTGTCAGAAAACAGAGGCCAGGTGAGGTCTTTTTGGGTTTCCCTGCAGTTACCCTGGAGCTAGCTCATTAAGTGGGAGGTGGGGTGGTCTGGCCACAGGAGGTCTCTTCTGCTGAGTTAGAGCATAGGTAAGCTCAGTGGTTGGTGATCCAGTCTAGCTAGTGTCTTCTCGATTCCCCTGGGGTGCTGAGGCATGCCTGGAGTCCTGGTGTAGACAGTTTGTGGCTTCATCACCCTGGGGCTCAGGATCTTCTCCCAGTGTGCTGAGGTGGAGCTGTGTGGGGCAGCTCTGATCCTGCACTGGCCCCCTTCAGCCACAGCAAGAGGGACCCTCCTTAGCAATCTTCATAGCCTCACAGGTTAAGAGTCAGTTTACCCATTCTACTGCTCCCACTGTTCCAGGATTTTTCTGGGGGAGATATTGTCTGGGCTTGTCCAGGTCAGCAAGGGGAGGGAGATAGCAATTACTGATCACTCTGCCATCTTGGCTCCTGGAACCAGAACCAGCTTTAAAAAATTGTGCTGGTATTACTTAAAAATCATTTACTACTAAACTGTCTTTGGTACAAGATTAGGATGCATAGAATACTTGTGAATATGCATTAAAATTGAATATCCCAAGTCAGTGCACATCAGTTCTTTATGTTAGCGAAGATTTTCCCAGTCTGAAAAATGAACACATTAGTTATTATTGATTTGTGCATTATCATTGAAATATTACACTTGAGAAAATTTACTACAGGGTTGTAAAGTGTGGATTTACAAAATTTAGTCTTCTGTGTCTGAAGATTCTGTGCTGATACCATTGATTTCTTTATCTGATGCGCTGTCCTTAGTGCCACTCACATCAGATGTATTTACTTCATTGTCATTGTCACTTTGCCCCTGATAGTGTTGTCATATGAACCTCATAACCCAGCCACGACTCAGCTTAAACTGAGTTGTAAGAATGTTGGATTTGCTTGCTTTCTCCCATGCCTTCATTTGCAACATCTCATATGACACACTGCAGCCGTTGTGAACACATTTCATTGACATATACAAACACTTCTTCATCAATATGTGGAAACTTTCCTGATTTAGGACCTCTAAATGCACCTCCAGAAAAGTTTGTGTTTTTCAGCTTACCTTTTAGTTTCCGCCAATCTCACACCAACTTCCCACTTACTGAAAATTGTCTTTCTGAAGCTCTGTTTCCGTTCAGTGAACACAATCACTTTCAGCTTGAAGATCACAGAATAGTTTTATATTTACCCGTAATCAGAAAGAAATATTTCACATGTTAATGTATTGCTTGCAGGCTATACTGTCCAATTAAGCTAGCATGGGAAGATGCAAGTCTTACCATATCACGTGACTTATTCATGACAGCTTTGCCAGTCTATCTTCTTCCCTTGTGCCTAAGGCTCTTCATTGTGTTGAGTGACAATACAGTTAGTACGGCAGGGCTCTAAAGAAACCAGGAAAGAAAACACATGAATAACACACATGCTCTGAGAATGCACAAGACATGAATGTGTATCCATATGCCAAAACATTGCTGCTCTGTTTATTTTTTAAGTGACATGACAAACAGAATTTGGACTAAAAAAAACAAGGTGTGACAATCATGCAATGGCAATGATTATGTGGTGAGATACGGTGTTTTGTTCTGTTTTAGTCTTCCAGTTATTCCTGCTTTGAAAGCTTTAAATTCTGATATCTGTTCCACTGTAACTTCTTTGTGTACAGACTTCAATTCTCTTTGGAACCATTCTGGAATTTCTTGTTGTTACATGTTCTTCTGAGAGTCTATATAATTCTGTACTTCATCAAGCATTTGTTTACTTTCCTTTGTCTTGTAGTAGTTGTTAAGAGCTTTGTACTCTCTTTGAAGGTTTAGTATTCATCTTTCTTTCTAATTTTAGTATCTTTTCTATTGATTTATTTGCTCATGCATGATGTTTTGAATTTCATTTTCTTCCTCTTGAAATCTTTAGTATTTCAGCCTTTTTCCCCCTTACATCCATGTGACACTTACTTTCTAACTCCTCCCTCTGTGATAGTATGCTCACAACCTGCGAATGAACTGCAGAGTTGCCTCAGCAGACCCAGCACTCCAAAATGTCACTATATAATGATAGTGATAGAAACTAAATTTAGTTCTCAATTTCAGGACAGCCTCAGTAAACTCTCATATATCAATGCCACCACCTGCCTATTCAATATTTCAAATTGGGTTATATATACATGTACATATATGTATGTGTTGGACACATATATATGTATTTTATATATATATATATATAGATATATATATATATATCTATATATATATAAAATCTCAAACCCAACATATTTGGCAATTACTGTATGACTTAGGCCTCCACCTTCTATAAAATGTAGCTAATAAGGTAACTTATCTCACAAAGTTGTTACAAAGAAATCACCTTTGTACCTCTTGAAACATTATATAACTATGAATTATTTTGTTGTTATTGGATGGTTATAGCCTTTTTCAAAGGGTAAATGGGTGAAGCAGTGAAAAGAGTGCTGGGCCTGAGGTCAGGAAGACTCATCTTCCTGAGTTCAAGCTGGGCTTCAGGCACTGACTAGCTGTGTGACCCTGAGCAAGTCACTTCACCCTGTTTGCCTCAGTTTCTCATCTGTTAAATGAGTTGGAGAAGGAAATGGCAAATCATTGCAACATCTTTGTGTCACAAGGAGTCGGACACACATGACTGAAAAACGACTGAACAACCAAGCTTTTCTGAATGACTCAGGTGGGATAGGCCAAAGACACAGAGAAGAGTCCTAGGTGAGGGGCAAAGGATACATTTTACTAGCCACCTGCTAGTAAAAACTGAATTCACTCCTTGACTGAAAGGAGAGAGACTCCAGGATCCAACTTGAGGAATACAGAAAGTATAAAAGAATTAGGCTTTGCTCATTCTGTCAAGCAAGATAGAAGACATTAATTCAATAGCTGAAGACCTTCTGGGATGAAACATCTGTGTCTAGGCTCAGGGTAATAGAATACAGTCTACCCTATTGGTCAATCTCCTGCCATTTGGGGGCTTTAATATGATTATCAATAGAATAGCTAAGAATGTTAAAACTGATACAGCTGACCCCCTCTGGGGAAAGGCCTTTTTAATGTACTTATTACTTCTGTGAGTTATGGAGCACTTTTGTAACTGATCTTCACAACAATTCTATAAAGAGTTAGTACAAATATTCATTATCTCTATTAGAATATAATCTCCTTGAGGACAAAGACTTCTTGGGGGGGGGGAGTCATTATCTTTGAGTCTCTAATTCTTAGCACAATGCCTTGCATGTAATAAGCATTTAATAATTTATAGATGAGAAGTGGGTTTGATTCCAAAATGTCATTATATAATGATAGTGATGGAAACTAAATTTAGTTCTCAGTTTCAGGACAGCACCAGTGAACCCTCATATCAACATCACCACCTGCTTATTTTGTATTTCAAAATATGGATATTACATATACATCTCAAATTCAGAATGTCCAAAGCAGAATTTATTCTCTTTCTCCCAAAATTTACTCCTTCTTCTGACTCTTCTTAGTTCTGACCAGGGCACTGTCCTCCTTACTTGGACTCAGTCACCCAGAGTAGCAACCTTGGCGTCTACCTCAATTACTCACTGTGCATACCCAGTCAATTGCCAAGTCTTGGCAATTCTACCTCCATGACATCTCTTACGCCCAACTCCTTTCTTCTACACAAAAAGCCACCACCCTGGTTCAGAGTCTCCTCACTTCTTTCCTGAACTTCTGCAATAATCTCCTAATTGGTCTCATTGCCCCAAGGCTTTCTCCTCTCCAGTAGTAAACCTAAATTCCATAAAAAGGGAGTATCTGACCATGATACTTCACTGACTTTCCCCCATGCCTGAAATAGCCCTCCTTTTCACTTCCAACTCTTAGCATCCCTAGCTTCCTTCAAAACAGCTCAAGTGGGCCTTTCCTGATGCCTCACCTCCCCTATCCCCACAAAACTTACCTTACATTTTTCTTGTATATAATTTGTAGCTACATATAGAATTTGTTTCCCTCAATTGAATATAATCTCTGTGAAAGCATGGACTGTTTCATTACTATCTTTTCAAACTGTGAAGAAATGCTGCTAGGCCCACAGAGGCTGGGAGACTGCACCACTCCCTATTCAATATCTAGACGTATAGTTTGGACCGCCTTCAGTCCTGGGAGCACCTACTTCTTTTTTTTTTTAACCCTTCCTTCCTCCCTCCCTCCCTCCCTCCCTTCCTTCCTTCCTTCCTTCCTCCCTCCCTCCCTCCCTCCCTTTCTCCCTTCCTTGCTTCCTTCCTTCCTCCCTCCCTCCCTCCCCCCCTCCCCCCCCTTCCCTCTCTCTCATTCTTTTCTTTTTAAATTTTGAGTCCCAAATTCTCTCCTTACCTCCCATCCCTCCCTCACCCACTGAGAAGGTAAGCAATATGTTATCAACTATATGTGTGAAATCATGAAAAACAAATTTCCATATTAGCAAGCAAGAAAAATAAAGAAGTTGAGAAAATTCTACTTGAATTTTCACTCAGAGTTCACCACTCTTTCTCTGGAGACAGATGGTATTTTTTCATCATAGTCCTTTGGAATTCCCTTGGATTGTCCTATTGATCAGAGGAGCTGAGTTTTCCCAGTTGATCATCATTTCAACATTGCTGTTACTGTGCACAGTGATGTCCTGGTTCTTGTCATATAGGTCTTGCCATGTTTTTCTGAAACTATTCCCCTGTCATTTCTTATAGCACAGTAATGCTACTCCATCACAATCATATACCACAACATGTTCAGCCATTCCACAACTGATGAGCATCCCTTTGGTGGCCAATTCTTTGCCACCACAAAAAGAACTGCTATAAATATTTTTGTACTTTTCCTTTTTCTTTGATCTCTTTGGGATACAGCCCTGGTAGTGACATTGCTGGGTCAAAGGGTGTGCACAAGTTTTATAGTTCTTTGGGCATAGTTCCAAATTGTTCCCCAGAATAGTTAGGCCAGTTCACTACTTCACCAGTCATTCATTAGTGTACCTAGTTTTCTCTCCAGCATTTGTCATTTCTGATAGGTAGGAGGTGGTACTTCAGAGTTGTTCTAATTTGCATTTCTCTAATCAATATTGATTTAGAGTATTTTTTTTTAATATGACTATAGATAACTTTGATTTCTTCTCTCGAAAACTGCCTTTTTATATCCTGTGACCATTTATTAGTAGAAGAATGCTCATTTTTATAAATTCGACTCAGTTCTATATTCAGTATATATATGAGAAATGAGGTCTTTATCAGAGAAACAATGTGAACATTTTTGATACTAATTCATTGTCTATAGTACTTTTTTAGCAAAACGTAGTTTTCCCTGATTATCTCTTTTGACTAGATGTCATGATGGCTCTCCCTCCCTTTTTTATTTCAGTTGAAACATTAAGATTCTGTGCTAGCCCTTTATTTAACTGTGTGTGTCTTTCTGTTTCAGCTGTGTCTATTGTAAGCAAAATATTGTTGGATTCTGGTTTTGAATCCATTGTGCTGGATTCATACTCCTCTTGTATAGGTGAGCTCACCCCACTCACAATGATGACTGCCGCGTGGATTCCCCTCCATCCCATTATCTTCTTTTTCTTCCTCTCTTTTTATCCTATCCCTCCTCAAAAGTCTTCTTTTGATTCTAACCACTGCCGCCCTTCTCCTGCTCTCCCTTTTATCATGGTCTTACCCTCCTATTTCCCCACTGGGTAAGTTACATTTCTATACACAACTGAATGTGTATGTGTATTCTTCCCTCTTTGAATCAATACTGATGAGAGTAAGGTTTAAATCTCCTCTCCTCCTCCTATTTTCTCCATTTCTCCTCCATTGTAAAAGCTCTTCCTTGAACACCTCTTTTATGTGAGGAAATTTTCCCATTCTGCCTCTCTCTTCCCCTTTCTTCCAGTGTATCCCTCTTTCTCACCCTTTTGTTTTTTCTGGAGATTGTTCCAACATAATCAACTCATACCCCTGCCCTCTGTTTCAACTCCTTTTAACTGCCTGTTCATGATGAAGTTCTTAGGAGTTACAGGTATCATCCTCCCATAAAGGAATGTAAACAATTCAACTTGAGTCCCTTATGATTACTTTTTCATGTTTACCTATTTGTGCTTCTCTTGAATCTTGTGTTTGAATGTCAGATTTTGTATTCAGCTCTGTTCTTTTCATCAGGAATGCTTGAAAATCCTCTGGTTCATTAAATATCCTTTTTCCCCCTTGAAGGTCTATACTCAGTTTTGCTAGGTAAATGACTCTTGGTTATAATCCTAGCTCCTTTGCCTTCTGGAATTTCATTCTAGGCCCTCTTCTTTAAAATGGAAGCTCCTTTATCTTGTATGATCTTAACTGTGACTCTACAATATTTGAATTGTTTCTTTCTGACTTCCTGAAGTATTTTCTCTTTGACCTGGGAGCTCTGGAATTTGGCTATGATACTTTGAGGAGTTTTCAATTTGGAATCTCTTTCAAGAGGTTATTGGAGGATTTTCCTAATTTCTCTTTTACCCTTTGGTTCTAAGATATTGGGGCAGTTTTCCTTGATAATTTTTTGAAATAGGATATCTAGGCTCTTTCATGGCTTTCAGTGAGTCCGACAATTTTTAAATTGTCTCTTCTTGCTCTGTTTTCTAGGTCAGTTGTTTTTCTGATGAACTGTCTTAAATTTTCTTCTATTTTTTTTTATTCTTTTGATTTTGTTTTATTATTTCTTGATGTTTTATAGAGTCGTTAATTTCCACATGCCCAATTCTAATTTTTAAGGAATTATTTTCTTCATTGAGATTTTATATCTCTTTTTGTCATTTATCTATTTTGCTTTTTAAGGAATTCTTTTCTTCACTGAATTTTTGTGCCACTGTTACCAATTCTGTTTTTAAGGTATTATTTTCTTCAATATTTTTGGTGCTTCTTTTAGCAAGCTACTAATTCTCTCTTCATAATTTTCTTGCATCATTTTCATTTCTTTTTCCATTTTTTTCTTCTAACATGCTTATTTCTTTCTTTAACTCTTCCAAGAATTCTTATTGGGCTTGGGTTCAATTAACATTTTTCTTTGAGGCTTTCTTGTTGCTGTTTTCACATTGTTTTCTTCTGAGAGTATCCTAGTTTGCCACTGTAGTAGCTTCTTATGGTCAAATTCTTATTTTGTTGTTTGCTCCTTTTTCCAGTCTTTTTCTTAACTTCTAACTTTATGTTAAAATTGGGTTCTGCTCACCTAAGGGTGGGGAGGTACTATCTCACTCTTTAGATTTTTGCATGATGCTTTTTTCAGATCTAGTTCTTGGGGTCTTCAAGTTTTTGGTGCATCTAAGGGAGTGCGATCCTAGAAGAAGTGTGGTAACTGTTCTCCTAGTCTGTGCTCTGGTCTTTAGCCAGGAAGGGCCCCTGGTCCTTTGCAACCACAAATACTAGAGCTCTCTTTGCTTTGGAATTTTAATCAATGCCCCTGCTCCCTTGTGACTCACCCATCATGCTTCCCTCCACCCTGGAACTGCAACCCAGAACTGAGTATAAGCAACAGAGTTACCAGTCAGCATCAGCTGTACCCAGCGCCAATGGAAGATACCCAATAATCTCTTCAGACCAGTCGTCTTGCCCTTTTACCATTTCTGGCCTGAGAATTCCCCAAGCTGCTAAGGCTGCTGTGAAAGTTGTTGCTGTATGTGGGGGTTCCAGACAGGTTTCCACACAGTATCACAGATGTTTGTTGCCTACCTCTTAAGTTTTCTTTAACTGAAAAATTTACTTTTGTTGGCTCTGATGCTCCATCATTTGATTTGAGATGTTGTTTTAAAGTGCTTTGGAGAAGAATATTGGGAGAATTCAGCTGTGAGGTTGCTCCTGATCTTCCATCATGGTTCTGCCAAGGAGCCTTTTGGCAATGAATCACATATGGCTGAAAGCAGGCCCCCTCCAAAGCTTCTGTGTGGTCAGTTCAAACCAGGAATGATGTGGTAGGGTGGGCATTACCACATTTTATGTGTGTGTGTGTCTGTGTGTGTGCGTGTGTGTGTGTGTGTGTGTGTGTGTGTAGCATATGTGTGTATATATATATATATATATATATATATATATATATATATATATATATATATGTCATAGTATCTGGCATGTAGTATGCACTTAATAAGTGCTTGTTAATTGAGTCATTTAAACTCTTTGGGCCCCAGTTTCCTTGTTTAATATGAGGGAGTTGGATCAGATGCTGTTAGAAGGCTCTTCTATCTCTAAATGTATGATTCTCTGAGATTTTAGTTCATATCCCAAGTCACTGTCCCATTGAGCTCAGTTTCCTCACTTGCAAAATGCAGATTATAACACTTGCACTGTTGTAATGAAGAAAGCATACCATAAACTGTAAAATACTATATAAATGTAAGCTATCATTATTTTAGAGTGAAAATCATTAGCTTCCTCAATTCCCATGACCTACATCGCCACTCTACCTTAGCAAGCCACTGCACTGGTTACACCCTAGAACCTCACTGTCACTCAAAACAGTACCACCTCCATGATCTTGACCTCTTACTCTCTTGTCATAATTGCCTATCTTTCCCTCTTCTTTATCCCTTGTAAGATTAGTTTTTTGTCCCCTCTGAAAACTCTGGTCCTTTTAGTGCTCTCTATCTTTTCAGTCCATCAGCCCTCCACTGGCCCCCCAATCCTATAATTGGTTCCAAACAGTATTCTCTTCTACCCTGAATTCCTTACTTCCTGGTTCCATCATCTGCTTTCTCTGCTCCTACTGGCATACTTTTGATCCTTGTTGGAGGAAGTCATATTTCCTCTGGAGTTAGAAGACCTAGGTTCAAGTTCTGCCTTTGATGCTTATTCCCTATATGATCTTAAATTTGTCATTTAACTTCTTTTGGCCTCAGTTTCTTCAGCTATGACACAGAGTTTCTATTAGAGGGCAATTGAGGCAACTCTAGATCTATGATTTCTTTTCATTTTTTTTATTAAATAAATTTATT
>CM053774.1:6605812-6640245 GCA_028658325.1 Potorous gilbertii | reverse complement strand
CAATATCACTTCTAGGACTGTACCCCCAAGAAATCATAAAAATGGGAAAGGGTCCCATATGTACAAAAATATTTATAGCAGCTCTCTTTGTGGTGGCCAAAAACTGGAAATCAAGGGGATGCCCATCAATTGGGGAATGGCTGAATAAATTATGGTATATGAATGTAATGGAATACTATTGTGCTATAAGAAAGGATGAACAGGAAGACTTCAGAGAGGCCTGGAAGGACTTATATGAACTGATGCTGAGTGAAAGGAACAGAACCAGGAGAACTTTGTACACAGCAACAACCACAGTGTGCAAGGAATTTTTCTGGTAGACTTAGTACTTCATTGCAATGCAAGCACTTAAAAAATTCTTAATGGACTCTTAAGGCAAAATGCCTTTCACATCTCAAGAAAGAATTATAGAATTTGATTGCAGAATAAATTAGACCATTTTCTTTTGTATTATGTTTTGTTTTGTTTTATGACTTCTCCCATTCATTTTAATTCTTCTATACAACATGACTAAGGTGAAAATATATTTAATAGGAATGTATGTGTAGAACCTATATAAAATTGTATACCATCTCAGGGAGGGAGTGAGGAAGGAGGGGGAGAGAGGGGAAAAAATCTAAGATATATGGAAGTGACTGTAGAACACTGAGAACAAATGAAATAATTTAATTTTTAAAAAAATCACCAGGAAAATAAATAAATAAATGACAAGCAGGATAATTTCAGAAAAACCTGGAAAAACTTAAATGAACTGATTTATAGTGAAGTCAGCAGAACCAGGAGAGTGTTGTACACAGTAACAGCAATATAACAATATAGTTATTCTCAGTAATACAATGATCTAAGACAATCCCAAAAAATTAATGATGAAACATACTATCTGCCTCCAGAGAAAGAACTGATATTGATTGAATACAGACTGAAGCATGCCATTTTCACTTTCTTTCAATTTTTTCTTTTGAGCCTTTTTGTCCAAAATTACTAATATAGAAATGTTTTATAAAAGTGTACCTGTGTATATGTAATATTATATGTATACTAGTATATATATATATATATATATGTATAATATGGATATTAACCGACTTATTGCTTATATCCCAGGTAGGGGCAAGGGGAGAGAGGGATAGAATTTGAAACTTGAAACGTTAAATAAAAATGTTTAAAGATTTTTTTTTAAAAGATTCAAACCACTACCCAAGAGGGAAGGACCCACTTTCATTGCCTAAGTCCTAAAAAGACGAGTTTGCTTTAGCTATCTCTACTTCCTCATTACCTACTGACTTCTTGAAACCTTGCAATATGATGCAACTACATGGAAACTTTTATCTCTCTGAAAGGTCACCAGTTGTTTCTTATCGGCTAAATTTGATGATTTTTTTTCAGCGTTTATCCTCTTTGTCCTTTCTGAATTCTGTCTCCTTTCTTTGCTTCGATGACGTTGCTCATTCCTGGTTCTCTTCTTCATTTGACTGCTCTTTCTCAGTCTACTTTACTTGATTGCCAGCCATCCCTCATACTCAAAACGTATGCCCTGTTCACAAAACTCTGTTCTGGGCTGCTTCTTTTCTTTCCTTATATACTTTCCCTTGATAATCTTGTCTCTTTTTGTGAATTCTGTTATTATTGTATTCAGTTATTATGCATATGGCTCCCAAATCTATATATTCCACCTTAGTTTTTTTTTCCCCAGAATGTCTGTCTCAAGTTGCCAAGTGCTTGTTGGATCCTTTATCCTATAGTTTTCTCAATCAACATTTCAAAAACAGAATTCATCATCTTCTCTCTTAAACCTGCCCTTCTTCTGATTTTTCCTGTTTCTGTTGAGGGCAACATACTCTTAAATTTGCAAACCTGAGCAATCCTGATCTCTTCCCTACCTCCATCCAGTCAGTTGTTGAGTCTGCCTTGGTAACAACACTCCCACCTCTATCCTTCTCCATTCACATAAGCACCACTTTTGTTTCAGCCTTCATCATGTCTTTCTTGGTGTTCCTGTTTTTATTCCCCTCCCCTTCCCTATCCATCCTCCACACAGCTCCTAAGACAGAGGGTTCACCATGTCAATCACATACTAAAACAAAACAAAAAAACCCCAGCATCTTCCCATCTCCTTTAGGATAAAATATTGTGACAGTTGGCATAGGCTAGATGGGCATTTGGTGGTGCTGCACACCTGAATCTTTCTCTGCTTTTTTGCAACATATGAAAAAAAAACTGACTGACAAATAAATATGTAACTAGCAAGGGAGTGTAATATATAATTTAGCCACTAAGTGGCAATAACCTCAGGGTACTAGCCCAGTGACTTCATTAGAGATTATTTATTGCACACAAACTAGTTTTCTCAAAGTCCTCAGTATGCCCTGGTTCATGAAAAGGCACTCAGTCTAGAAATTCTTTGAGTATCCCCACTGCCTAGCACTCCCACTGTTTGTGGCACCTAAGTTCAATAAAGCTATAGAATCATGATATGGAATAATATTCCAAAATAGCTAAAATAATAGTCTATATAAGTGAGAACATACCAGCTCAGTATGTTAGTATTTGAGAAACTCAAGAGCATAAACTATTTGGGGAAGAGCTCCCTATTTGACAAGAACTATTGGAAAAACTGAAAACAACTTGGCAAAAATAGTTTAGACCAGCATCCTGTACTATATACTACAATAAGTTCCACGTAGATATTCAACTTAAATATAAAATTTGGCCACAATATTTAAAAAAGTTAATAAATAATGTATGGGGGCATCTTTCACAACTGTGACTAAACAGAGAAATCATAACCAAATAAGGGATGAAATAGATCACAAAAAGATAAAATAATCTCAATTAAATTATATTGAAAAGCTTCTGCATAGTCAAAATCAGTGTAGCCAAGATAAGAGACTTATTGATTAGGAAATATTCATATCCAATATCTCTTTTAAGAGCTGATACATAAGAAATATAAGATACTAACACAAACATGTTGGCCACTAGGTGACTCAGTGGATAGAGTGCTAGGCCTGCAGTCAGGAAGACCTGAGTTCAAATCTGGCCTCAGACAATAAGAGTGTGACACTAGGCAATAGTTAAGTTCTATTTGCCTTAATCCACTGGAGAAAGAAATGGCAAACTGCTCCAGTATCGCCAGTATCTTTCCCAAGAAAACCACATGGTCCACAGGGTCACAAAAAATCAGACACAACTGAATGACTGAACAACAAAGCATGTAAAACCAAGAGCCTTTCCCTAACAGATAATTGGTCAACAGATATGAACAAATAGTCCTCAGAAGAGGTCTAACTATTAGCAATCATACAAAAGATTGCCTCAGATCACTGACAGTAAGAGAAATATCCATCACAGCAATTATAAGGTTTCATATTACACCTAGAAATTGGGCACAAAAAAAAGATGAGAATATTCGATGTTGGAGGAGCTGTGGGAAGATAAGCTCCTCAGTACGCCACCAGAAAAAATAGAAATTGTTCCAATTATTTAGAAAAATAGTTTGAAATTATGTCCTCAAAGTGACTAAAACAAGCATATCTTTTCACACCCAGAAATCCCGCCGCAAGAAGGTAAAACATAGAAAGGAAGGTACCCAAGGGTTAAGGAATGGCACGTGAATATCATAGGTAATTTCTGCATTATAAGGAATAACAAAAAATTCAGGGAAACATGGGAAATTCAGGGAGGTGGTCAGATGTAAGGGAGGTACCCCAAATTTAGGGTGGAAGTTCCCTTACATCTCATCACCTCCCTAAATTTTAATCTTATTTCACAAGAAATCCACATGGTAATAACATAAATGAATAAGATTTTTGTTACAAGTTACACCTTCGTTCTGAGTGTCCGTGGCTGGTCTTCCCAACTATTTCCCAACATGGGAAAATATTCCTACTTTGCCTTTTCCTGCAAAAGGTTCAGAGGCAAGATACACACACACACAATTGATATCTGTTTTCAGGGATCAATCAACTGGTGCAAAGAAACACTGTGGGAAGGAAGAGTTTGTGCCCTTTCCATGTCACCAGTTGATTATGGTTTCCAAAAGTGGGTAGACCAAACACTTTAGAATCCATCTTTGCTCCAGACCTAACTTGCCCCAGCAGTGCTGACTCCTCAGAGTTTTCAAAGGTAGCTTACATCTCATTTCTGGACCTGGGTCTCAACTCATTATAGCAGGTAGAGAAACGCATGACCCATTCCTACAGTGACAGCCAAATGTTGGTTTGGGTGCAGTGTCTGGTCACTCTTCATGAATGTCCTATAGACAATCTAAATTCAACATTTCCCAGATTGAACTCATCTTTCCCCTAACCCTTCCTCCTCCTTCCTAGCTTCTCTATTACTGTTGAGGGGCCACCATCCTTCTAGTCACCCAGACTCACAATCTAATTGTCATCCTTGACTTCCTGTTTTTTCTCACCCTCCTGTACACATTCTGTTGCCAACTCCTTTCCATTCTCCCTTTGCTATATTTCTTCCTCTCCTCTAACACTAACTCACTATCTCAAATCTAGGCTACCGAAATAGTTTTCACTGACTGTTCCCTTGGTCTGGAGTTCTCTCCCATCTTTTCTCTGCCTCTTGGCTTCCTTCAAGTTTCACCTTCTTCAAGAAGCCTTTCCCTTGATGTTAGTGCTTCCTCTCCGTTGCCTCCAATTTATACCACATATATCTTGTTTATACATAGTTATTTGCATGGTGTCTTTCCCATTACATTGCGAGCTCCTTGAAGGCAGGTAGACTTTTGTCACTCTCTGAATCTCCAGCGCTTATTAGCACAGTACCAGGCATGAAAAAGGCACTTGATGAACGCTTGTTGGCTCACTTGACTTATAGGATCATATTTTTTCTTCACATTTTAGAGGAAACACCAGCTTTCCTCTAAACTTCCTGCATCTTCAGAAGCAGCATTGAATAGGAGATAGGAAACTGAATTTAGAGTCAGGATGAGCTGGATTCTAATCGTACCTCAGGATGTGACACTCTCTGCTTTATGACCCTGAACAATTCACTTAACCTGTCTCAGTTTCCTCATCTGCAAAACAAAGGGGTTTTACTCCATGACCTCTAAGGTTCCTTTCAACTATCAATTTATTATCCTATCATCTTCCTACTTTATACCATCCTAGTTCATTTCCTGACAAGGGGCTCCATTCGATTACTTAGAATTGGACTGAGCACGTAACTAGTATTTCTGTAGACACTGTTCAGTTGGTTGATTGTTACAGGGAGAAAGCACCTTGATGACAAAACCCAGGTAGCGAATCAAATCAAATAGCCTGTCTTGTCATCAGGCCCCCAACAAAAGCCCTTGAATTTAGATTTGTTCTGGGATTAAGTATACAGATACTTTTCTCATCCAAATCTCCTCAGGGTAGGAGGACGTGAAACACATTTAAGAAAATTCCAGTCCAAAGAACCTGAGAGGCCAATTGATTCTGAAGCCTACATTTAGTTTGGTCTAGGAAGACCCACGGTAGGATACAGTGGCAGAGGTGCCTGACTTGGAGTCAGAAGATCTGAATTTGAACCCTGCCTGGTTCTTCCACTTACTTATTATATAGCATGAGCTCAGAAAATAAATCCATTGATATTTTCTGTGGGAACAGTGGTCTCACTTTTTGTTTTAACTCAACAATCAGAATGTATATAAAGCATCTTGACATTATTTGTGATTCAAACAATGTTAGTTGTTGTCTAATTGATTTATATGACCTTAGGAAAGTCTTTAAACTTCAGTTTCCTCATTGTAAGATCAGGGGGTTGAACTAGATTAGGGGTGGGGAACTGTGACCTTGAGACCACATGTAGCCTTCTAGATCCTTAAGTGTGACCTTTTGACTGAATCTGAATTTAAAATTTAAATTTAAAATGTCCAAATTTTAAAATTCAGATTCAGTGAAAAGATCACACTTAAGGATCTAGAAGGCCTCAAGGCTGCAGGTTCTCCACTCCTGAACTACATGATCTGTAAAGACCCTTCCAGTTCTAATATACTCTAATTTGACTAGTCACTAGAATGCCTGGGATCTTAGAACCAGGGATGGAAATGACTCTAAGTATGGCACAAAGACCGAAAGGATGATGATGAACCCATTCTCTTTAGATTGACATAAGCAAACAGATGAACAAAGTCAAGAGCTTTACTTAAAAAAAAAACGAAACAAAAACAGTCTTTATTACCTTCAGTGCCATGCAATGTGTATGGAAGTTAGATCCCACCCCAGGCCTCCTAGGCCTTCCTTCCTAGGCCACAAGATGTCCTTTTGTCCCAGCCCCCCACTTCAATGAAGCGTCCATGCTCCTATTGCATCTGTCCCATTCTGATGTCAAGTTCAGGCTCCTCCTCGGGGTGCCATAGGGATATTCTCCCCAGAGCGGCTGCTCCCCCGATCACTGGAGAAGAAGCCCCCACCAGAAGCAGGGGCTACATCTACCTCAATGACTCCATGCACCTGGGAGAGCTGAGGGCTGTCCAAGCTGGCGATGAGCTGCCGTCGACCTGCCCGCACAGGCACGAAGGTTTGGCGCAGTGTCACTGTTTCATTACCCCCGATGTCTCTGTAGGGAAAGATGAGGGCCAAGAGGTGAGGCTGGAAAGAGCTACATGAGGGAAGGGAAAAGTCTGGTCTAGGGAGACAGCCTCCAGAAAGGCAGGAAGCCAAGCTTAAGGTCATAGTCTCAACTTGAGGTAGACCTTAACCAGGTAATTTTCCTGTGCTAAGCCTGGACACTTGGACATAGCAGGAAATGACAAATGCCTCGAGGCATTGAATCTGTTCCTGAGTCATGTCCAGGTCAAAGAAGAGCTAGGAGCCTGAAGTCTTCCAAGGGGTGTCCTTGTCCTAGGTCCTTTGTTTTTCTGGTCTAGGTTCCTTTTCTTCCTCTCATCTCCCATCTCCTGATGCTTCTAATCTTCTCTATCATTCTACCACCAACGAATGCCTTCTTAATGATCTTTCTATTAAGCATATCCTATCCTCTTTTCTTGATCAAACTTTTACCTTAAACCAAATCTTCTCTGCCTAGTGTATTTATCTCATTTCTACTCAAAGATAGGGCCTTCTTGGAGAAATCCAGTCTCAGTAAAAGTTATCTCCAAAGAGGCAATCACCTTAAGGGAAAGATTGGTTCCAAAGCTCCTGAAGAACATCTTCTCTTTCTAAAACTATCCCCCTCCTGTAACTTTGGAAAATGATATTTGACTTGGACATTGATGTAACAAGAATTCCCTGAATATCTTTTGGGGCCTCAGTTTCCTGATTTGTAAAACTAAAGGGGCTGGACTAGACCGCCTTTAAGATCCTTTCTAGTGCTAGGGTTTTATGAAGTAAGGATTCAGGGGACTGTTGAGGTGTCCTATGAACTTGGATATTATGATGCAAGACTCAAACTAAAAATAGATTTTATTTAAAAAGTCTGTACTTTCCCACAGAAATGATGTTTTAATGGCTAGTGAGGTGCCCAGACTAGTCCTCAAATGCTTTCCTAACCAATAATAACAATTCATATAGAGCTTTAAAATGTTTACTATTGCTTAATTATGTTGCTAGCGTAATAAGATCATACCGGAAGGGGCCTTGGAGATAGATTGCTGAGTCCAACCCTCTTATTTTAGAGATGAGATAACTAACGTATAGAAAGAGGTTAAGTGATCCCCAGGGTCAGAGAGATAGGAAATAGCAGAGTTGAGATTTGAACTCAGAGCCTCTCACTCCCATTTCCTTTCCACCATACCAGAGTACCTCCATTGAAAACATAGTTTCTATGGTTTATATGCCAATCAGAAACCTCCTCTCCACAACATGATTTCCTTTGGATTCAGCAGTGATTCCTCATGGTAGCTATATCATGGCTTTAAGAGGAAGTAGGTGTGTACGTACTGATTATAATTTATAATTCAGATATTTCTAAATAGAGATCTGCCTCATAGTACATGATGTGGCTAAAATGATTCTGATTACATGATACTGATCGCTCAACAAACACATCAGAACTTATGCATCTAGAGGAATATTGTCCCTTCAAAGTAGCCCCTTGGAAGGCTGTGCTCTTGTTCCAATTATACTGCCATTACTACAGACCTTTCGGGGCATGCCTTTTGAAATGACTGCCAGAGCTAGTTGGACTCACACAAGAAAATTCATCTCAGAACTCTATCAGTCACACCTACTTGTTGACCTAGAACGGCATTACTCAACTTCAACGGCTTTATACGCTAGACGTGGCTACATATGACCATTTGCCAAAGTCAAGTACACACCGTAAAGGTGAACTGCTACCGTAGGAGACATTCACAAGGGCTTGCTTCTAGAGGCAATTCCAAAAGAGGCATCCAAAAAATGTTTTGAACAAGTGGTGGAACCATTGAAATAAACTTTGCTTAATCCTGAGATTAAAAGGGACAGTCCTCATTTGGATGCTGCCATTTAAAAAAAATAATCAGCTAATGCTTTATATTAGCTTTATATTATACTGTAAAGACAGTATAATACATGTCCATGCCATGTATTTTTATATGCAAATGAGAATTAGAGTAAGGTGTACATTGGATTCTACTACTCCTGAGTCAATAACTCAGGGGCTTCTTCTTCCAAGATCTATACTCCGTTGGGCACATAATCAGATGTGGAAACTTCCAAAGCAGGAAATGAATACAGGGATGGACTCCAGGTTAAACCTGTTTTGGGATGGCCAGGGTGGAGGTGGGGGAGGAAGAGAAGAGAAGAAGATGGAGGAAGAGAGGAGATTTGGAGAAGTGAGATTATGAGGTCTATTCCTAGAACAGAAATAAGAGACATTCCCCCTCCCCAACTATTATGACTAAGAGAAGAGCCTGTCAAAAAAGAAGCAGGGTGATGGGTCAGATGACTGAGGGAGGCATAAGCCCATCAGTCTGTCTGAGACTCTAACTTGTCTCCCTGTGAGCTAAGTCATTCTCGTTATGGTCCAGGCAGAGAGCAGAATCTCTGGAGTTAAACCCCAGTAGCTCTAAGGATAGAGACAGAGTGGGGCTCACAACTGCTACAGCTTATGGATAGGAAACAAGACCATCTCTGATAGCACAGAACAGGTATCAGAATTCTACTGTATGCAGTATTCTTTCCTTCTCTTTCTGTATGACCTGTCCTCAGTACTTCCCTCCAGAAAGACGGATCTTGCTTCTCTTCCAGGGGGGATTCTTAAGACATATCCCTCCTCACTACCCCCTCACTAATGCATTTAGTTATCATCAGTTAGCATATAATATTAACATTGAGGCTTTCTCATCGTGATGACCTAGTGAAAAGAGCAGTGAGGTGAAGACGCAGGGTTAGAACCTGGGTCTGACATTTACTTACCGTATGACCATAGAGCATATCCCCTAATCTCTCTGAGCCCTGACTTTCTGATCTGTAAAATGGAGCTCACAGCATCTACACTACCTACTTCACAGGGTTATTGTATGAAAAGCACTTTGCACATCTTTAAAGTACACGTGCACTGTCGTTATTTACTCTCTGCGTTTATCCTATGGGCATCCTTTAGATCAGGCTCCCTATAGGTTGATTATCTATAATAACCCACTAAAAAGAAACAGCTGTGTCTTTGTTCTACCTGGATACAGTGCCTGGCTCAGTTACGAGAAGGTGAGTACTGGATAAATACACTTGAGTAATTCGACCATAACAACTCACATTTGTATAGAGCACTTTGGGGTACAACCCCAAGAAATAACAGCAGTACTAATAATAGCTAGCAAACGTATGGGGCTTGAAGGGTCACAGAGCTCTCTACGTATATTGACTCATTTTAGCCTCACAGCAGCCCTGTGAGGTAGGTGCTGTCACCTCCATTTTATACAGGAAGGAACTGAGGGGGAGAAAGGGAAGTCACTTGCCTTAGGGTCCCACAGCTAAGTGTCTGGAGCAGGATTTGAACTCAGAGCTTCCTGATTCCGGGTCCAGCACTATCCATTGCACCACCTAGTTTCTGCCACATAGGTGTGATGATGGGATAATGTCCCCCTCAAACCCAGCTTCCTCCTCCGACATCATCATTATGACTGTGACAAACATGTAGCGTTTTCCACACATGTCACATGATCCCGATTACAAGCCTTGAAGGAAGGTGCTGTTCATATTCCCATCTTATATATGTAGAAACCAACACTTAGGGAGGTCATTAGATTCTGCAGAAGGATTCAAACCCAGGTGTTTCTGGACAAGACCAAGGTGCTACTCATATTACTGAGAAAAGTGACCAAAATATTTATATCCTTTGACCCAGCAAGCCAATGCTAGGCATATACTACAAGGATACCAAAGACTGATACAAAAGTATAATTTATACCCAAATATTCATAATAGCCTTTTCTGGGTGGTAATAAAGAGGGAGCAGTTAGATGACTCAGTGGATAGAGCTCTAGGCCTGGAGTCCGGAAGACCTGAATTCAAATCTACCTTCAGACACTTACTAGCTGTGTGACTTTGCTGAAGTCACTAAACCTCTTTCTGCCTCAATCCACTGGAAAAGGCAATGGTAAACGACTCTAGTATCTTTGCCAAGAAAACCCAATAGAGAGCATGGTCCATGGGGGTCATGAAGAATCTGAACGACTGAATGATAAAAGCTGGAAACAAAATGGGCATCCGTTGCTCGGAGAGCATCAGAACAAACTATGGCATGTTAATATAGGCAATATGGTATATTAGAATAATGAGCCATGAATTTGGAGTCAGAGGAACTAGATTCGAATCTCTCCTCTGTGACTCCCTATCCTGCATTAGCTTCGGCAAATTGCTAAACTTCTCTGGACTTGATTTTCCCACCTTGAAATAAGGAGATTGGACTAGTACGCCCTTCAAGGTGTTGTTGTGAGTCAAGATACTGGGAACCAGGGAAACTTGACAACACCCCCTCCCTCCCACAGCATCAGCCAGGATTGTTACAAGCAAGGAAGTTGTCCTGCAGATCTGGGGAGAGTTTGGGTTAACTTGGCCACTGGGAGCATTGGCCTGGGACCCAGCTGCAGGCCCTTTGGCAAGAAAGATGAGTTTTCAGAATGCCAGTGGAGAACTTCAGGCCCCCAAGAATTTCCTTGCTTAGAATTTTTAACCTCTTTGCCAGTAGCTCTCACATGCTTTTCTTTTCCTAACCTCCACCTTGGGATCTGCTTCTGCCTGGGTATATTGGAATATGTTTTTAGTAAAAGGTTTGCACCCTCAGGCCCTGAGTGATAGTGTACCAGATGAGGAACCACAAGCTCCCTAAATCCTTCCAGCCCACACTGAGCTCCTTTCTCTGAGCTCCTGCAGTGCTTATATATGCCACTAAACTGGGGCCTGTCTTGAATTTTTCTCTATGGGTTTAATGTGGTTAAGTCTGATCTCCCCAAGAAGGAAAAGTATGTCATGTATGCACATATTAGGGCTCAGCAAACAGAAACTGAATGTCGAAGATGTCAAGCTAGCCAACCCCAAACAAAGCTGAGTTCCTTCCTGGTTTTTTTGAAGGTCTCCCTCCTTAATAAACCTGGAGTGAGGGCAGGAGAGGGAAGGAGAGTCAGAGCAAGGGAGTGAGACTCACCCGACATTGAGAACCTTGGGCCTCTGGAGTCCAGAGCCCTCGAGTCGGAAGACTACTTTGGTGAGAGTGATAGGCAGTGGATTCCTGAATATGATCTGTACTTCTGTCTCCTGGCCAACCACAGCTGCCCCCAGCACCTGAGACAGAAAAAAGATGAGAGCATTCTGAATGGCATGTAAGGACTTCTTTACTACCTGAGATAACCTTCCAGAGTTAGAGACCCTCAACAATGACCCTACCTTCCCTAAAGACCTCATCACCCAAGGCTCTCCTACCAGCTGAGGCAAAGGGATGCTACCAAGCTGCACCCCCACCAAGGCCATTCAGATGAGGTCTCTTTCAACTCTATAAGGTCTTTCAAATCCAACCTTTCTTCCTTGGACTGCTTGTTAGAATTCAGGCTAACACTCTTCCAGTTCTGAATCCCCCCACTGTTCTCTATTGCCCCTAAATGCATCTCTTTTGAGCAGCTCCCCTTTGACCCCAGATAAGATTAGTTTCTTTTTGCCCATACCGTGAGGGAAAGGTCAGGGGTTCGAAGACGGAAGGTGTGTTGTTTGGCTAACACCTGCCCATTTTCTTTGACGTGCCCTGACACGTTCAGCAGCATAGCTCCCTGATCCACCAGATGTGGCCGGTACTCTGAGTAGGCCACAGGCAGGGTCACACGCTCAGCTGGAGTGGGAGAAAGGAGAATAGATATCACACAGAGCACCTACATCCCTCACACAGTTTTTCCCAACCTGCTCTCTCTGAGCTTTCTCCTATGCTGGTAGACATAAAGACTGGCCAAAAGGGGATATGTAGCAAATAATCAAGCACTCAGACATTCACCAGGCAATGTGCCAGATGCTGGAGATACAGAGACAGAAATGAAACAATTTCTGCCCTCAAGGAACTTAAGAGTCTATTGAGGAAGACAAAATATCCACATATAAGAATATACAAAATACATACAGGATAAATACAAGGTCATTTGCACAGTGAAAACACTTACAGCTGGAGATGGGTGGGTATTAGAAAAGGCCTCAAGTAGAAGGTGGCAGTTGAGCTGAATTTTGAAGGAAACTAGAAAGAGGAAAGAATGTATTCTAGGCAAGGAGACAGTTTGTGAAAACAACATAGAGACTAGAGAGGGAGGAGAAGGTCAGTTTGGCTGGAAACTACAATATATGAAGGTTAAGTAATATATATTTAAGATGGAAAGGTAGACTTGAGCCAGGCTGTAGAAGTCTCTAAGTGCCAAAAAGAGAAATTAGTATTTGATCCTGGAGATATATTGAGCAGGGCAGTGACAAGATCAGACTTGTGCTTTAGGAAAGTCACTTTGGTATCTGTGTGGAGAAGGGGAAGACTTGAGACAGGCAGATATTCCAGGCAACAGCAGACAAGGCCCTAACCAAGGGAGGGAGCCATGGGAATAGAGAGATTATGCCAAGATGACCAAGAGTAGCAAAGGCTAGAGAAGAAGAAGGACTTACAGCTTCCAGGGGATAGTGCCACCTCCTTCTTGCTGTCTTTGAACACGGGGCCAGTGACACCAGTATAGAAGGTGACAGAGAGGTAGAGGTGCAATTTTACAGTACGTTGACTCCTTCCACGGTTGGTCAGCACCACAGTGACCACTAGGTCTTGTCCCATCACTGCATCCTGTGTTTCCACCTGTACTGACACATCCTCAGCTGAGTCCCGGGTTGCGTATACATTGGGTTTGCTGCCATGGGCTGCCGCTGTCTCTACTGCCTTCCTCTCTGCGTCAGACCCTGGTGACCAGCAGGAGTGGGGACAAACAAAAAAAAAAAGTGGCATCAGGGAGGCCCTGATGATAAGAAGCCAGGAAAAGAATTCTCCATCTCAGTGATGCCTATTGAAATATCATCTCTTCTTCAAGATCCAACCCAAAAGCTACCTACCTCACCAAGCCTTCCCTCATTATTCCCAGGCAGAAGAAACTTCTCCCTCATCTGAATTTCCAAGGCACTTTGCACCCCACATGTTCTTATCCCAGTTTAATTTTTTATTATTTGAGTATGTCTTATCTCTTCTACTTCTAGTTCTGGGAAGCCAAAGATTAAATCTTTATATCTCCCCTAGGTCCAGTAGAGTCTTGTACACAATGGATGCCCAACAAATGCATGATGAATATTCAGTTCTGGAAACCAACTAGTGGGGTCATAGAGTATGGAGCCACAGAGTCAGGGGGGTGGCCACAAAGCGAAGAATTTCCTAGGACCCAGAGCAGGTACCTTCAGGGTGTTTGTAGATGTGAGTAATGTCCTCCCTCATGTTGGAGCCAATAGCTTTGGTGCAGATGAGGGTCCCAATCGCTTTCTCCTCCACATAGACAATCTTGAAGCTTCCATCCTCCTGCCGTTGCCAGTAGACTTTGTCGCTGTTCACCTGTGAATGGTGAAGGAGATAGGAAGAATAGGGAAGCAGGTAGTAAGACCTATGACACTAGGGAGAACAGACCTACTTCTCCATAATATGGTTCTAAACTGCCCTTCCACATCATTTCACTAGCTACTCCTTTTTAAGGTATTTGTGTTCCAACCAAATTGGACTACTAGTTATTCCACTTACCTGGCATATCATGAATTTGCATAGGCTGTCTTCCATACCTGGGATATGCTCCTTTCACAGTTCTACCTGTGGAAATCCTTCTCTTCCTTAAAAACCCACCAGGTTTACAAGGGCAGCTAAGCCTGGAGCCAGGAAGACTCATCTTCATTAACTCAAATCTGGCCTTAGACACTTACTAGCTGTGTGACCCTGGGCAAGTCACTAAACCCTATCTGTCTTACTTCCTCATCTGTAAAACCACTTAGCTGCTCCAGTGTCTTTGCCAAGAAAACCCCAATGGGGCCACAAAGAGTTGGGCATGACTGAAACAACTCAACAACAGCTCCGTATTAAGCTTTCCCTGACCCCTCTAATCTGAGAGTGATTTCTCCCTACTTCTTATATCTCTTTTCCCCAATATCCTATATCTTATATCCCTTATAATCCAGACCATTCCTTTCCCATTACCCTTACAGTTTTCTTTGTATAATACTTATTTGTGTAATTATCCTTTTTGTTTTGGTCTGAAACTATGACTTAATTGATGTAGGAAGTTCCACTGAGGAAATTTCTCCTACCAAGATTGGTAGTGGCCCTATAGCTTACAGTCTTAGAAAACTACCCAGTTATCAGAATGATAAGTGACTAGTGCAGGGTTGCACAACCAGTATGGGTCAGAGGCAAGACTTGAACCTAGACCTTCCTGATTCTGGGTCAGCTCTGTATCCACT
Organism: Potorous gilbertii; assembly: GCA_028658325.1. Classification (NCBI taxonomy): domain Eukaryota; kingdom Metazoa; phylum Chordata; class Mammalia; order Diprotodontia; family Potoroidae; genus Potorous; species Potorous gilbertii. The sequence goes on along the minus strand of CM053774.1, from coordinate 6,625,387 downwards.
TTTCTACACTGCCCCTAAGGACAGGTCTTACCTCTGCTATTAAATTGAAAGTCTGAGGACAGAGTCAGTGGGTTTGTTTAATCTTTGTATCCCCAGGACCTATAGGTACCCAATTTGTTGTTTGTTGAAAGGAGAGCCTCTGGATCATGTGCTTTGATGCTGTGGGATGATGGGACAGGTTTCAGTCTCTTGCTGAAGGACATGCACAACCAAGTCCTTTGGTCCCTCCCTCTTCCCCATGAATCATAGAAGTCTGGCCAATGAGCAACTCTGTGTAGATTTCAGAGAGATGATTTCCATCTCAGGATCACTGTTGGTCACCTATGCTCAGGTAAAAGACTTTTGATATCCAGTCTCAGGCTTGTCTGGTTGAGCACATTCCCCAGCTGCCATATATGAGCAGTTACCATAACTACCAGAGAGAAGGAAGCCCTTTCCATCCTCTCATAGGAAGTCCAAGGGAGAGTTGTCTGAGACCCAAGTCATACATTCACAAGACAGGAAGAAGGAAGCAAGAACAGAAGTTGTTTCTCCCTTTATTGTCTCCTTAGTGGGCAGCTCTTTCCCCCTGGTGGCCAATCCTTTGCTGCAGCGCCCATCACAAGGTTGGGGGGAGGCACACAGAGTGCAGCCAGAAGCTTCTAGCTGTTCATGTCCTTTAGCAGAGGCTGAACCCTATGTCTCATCCCCCCATAGAGTCATAACCCATGCTCCAATGACGTCACTCCTGTTATACAGGATAGGATCAGAGATGCAATAGAATGGACAGGGCACACATGTCAATACAATTTGATGCTAAAGGGAAGAGATCATGGGCATAAAAGATAAAAAAAAAATGCATCGGTTCCATGAAGTTCTCTTACCTCAGCAAAGATGAAGGGTGTATCATACTTCATGTATACCAAACCATTCTTAATAGACTCCACTGAACAGGGACCACAACAGAAAATGCCTAGAGAATCAGAGAATTCTGATCAGGAGTTTTGTTCCTGGGTTTGAGCACAGATGTGTGCTTATAAATGTTTAACAACTGGCTCTCCAAGAAAAAGATAAACACACAACACAGTAGTACGCTTTGTCTATATTATTAACATTTTCTCTATCACTTTCTTAAGCCTAAACAACCAATAATACAATAAATCAGGCCATGATTTGTAGCATTTCCTTGATTTCCAAGGTGTAAATGCTTATGCTAAAAATTTAACAGCCAGCTCTCATGGCCAGTCCAAGCTGGCTCCAGCATTCCCCTGGCTGAGCAGCAACATCTCAGCTTCTTCTCTAAGGTAGATTGTGGCTATGGCTTAGCCACAGTCACTGAAGGAGCTCTCAAAAGTCTCAGGGTAGCAAGTCAGAATAATGAGAATAATTATTTACATTTGTTGAATGTTTCACAATTTGCAAAATGCTTTCCTCACTGTAAGCCTTATTATAAGGGCCATTATATTATAAAACCCTGTTTACGGATGAAGAAACCAAGACTTGGAGAGATTGACTTGTCCACAGTCATGTTACATTGAGATCACAAAGTAAGAATTAAAAGGTACTTTAGAGATCCTCTAGTAGCCTGACAGTATGTCAGAGATTTACTCAATCATTCCACCCTCCGCCCCGCCAACCCCCCAGCATTAAGATAGAGGACGTCTGTATCAGTCTTCCACCAACAAATTCAGGATTCCTCAAAAAATAAGGCATGGGGTCCCACCCAAAGGAAACACTGGGACAAAAAAAACCTCAGAAAGGAGACCTTGAACTCATTGTGTGTTTTTGAGAATATGCAAGGCACTCTGCTTTCCCATGGATTTTCCTATGGTTTCCTCTCTTTGATTATGTGACTTAGGATGAGTCTCCCGCTGGGAAGAACATACGATAACGAGGTCATTTGCATATTCCAAACAGATTGGCTTTACAAGGTTCAGATGTTCCCTGACCACCAGAACCATTGTATGATTTTTCCAAACAGAATGACCAATCAGCTTTTTGGCGAGAATGAATAAAGAGTTCCTGCAGCAAAGCTGTATGGCTGACTGTGCCAGCACAGAACCAAGAGAAAGGCTGGGGGCCAAAGGGACCCTGAAGGTGAGGTGGGCCACACCCCCTCATTTTGTGTGGATGAGGAAGCAGAAGCCCAGAGAAGGGAAGCAAACTTCCCATGGCTCCACAAAATTCCAATCGAAATCTCTTGGTTTTTATTCTACTGAAATCTAGGTTACCTGAAGGAATGGAGGGGCCTTGACCAATGAGCACCCAGAAAAGGGGTTAAGGGACACAGGATAGTGGGGCAGGACATGAGATGGAGCACCAAAAGGAGGTTCTGGCTAGAGACAGAGAGGAGGAGTCCATAAACTGGAGAGAATAAGAGGGAAAAGAAGGGGAGGAGCAGAGAGGATGGGGAAGGATAATCTCTAAAAAGCCAAATTAGGAATTATGGCAGACGTAGCAAAGAGACAAATTTAGGAAGCTTTTCCCTACATTAAGCCTAGTAATTACAGACACCAAAAAGTTGAATAGACTGCTTTGGAGATGTAGTGCATTCGCCTTCCCAGGAGGTCTTTAAACAAAGGCTGGGTCACTATATCTTGCTTTAACCTTAGTCAAGATTCTTTCTCAGAATGGATTGAACCAGATGGGTGAGATTAGAAAGATGGAGGTCCCTTCTGAAATTTATGGTGAATTACAATATGGGAAGAGGAAGGAAGGAGAAGTTCCTCAAGGTGTGAAGGACAGAGGATCAGTGAATAAAAAAGACTGGGAGAGGGTAGAGCTGAATGGTGGGCAGGAGGTGAGAGTAAGAGGGCAGAGGAGAACAAATGTGTTGTGGGTGCTCCCTTACCACTGCTGGTTTCTTGCGGGGTGGCATCCACCACCTGCCAGCCATCATAGCCTGAGGGCAGGTCTGACCGTTTCATCCAACAATCATTCCAGACGTGAAAATTCCTGGGACACAGATAGAGGGGGCCATCTTAAATATCCCCTTTTCACTACCCCTCTTTCCACCCACCAACTCCCCACTTTTAGCATGGTCCCACAAGCAGCAAAAGACAGGGTGGGAAAAAGGGCAGGCAGGGCTTTCAGCCCACACCCTCTGTCACCCCATACAGATGCCTCCCCCAAAACACACCCCACCTCACTCCTCACCAGACAGAATCGTGGTTTAGATGTTCCAGAGGCTTCATGTTCTCATCAAAATAAATGTCCATGGTGAGTGAGGTGTCAGTGTCGTGAGCTGAGTTATAGTTGGTGACAGTCCTGGTGGCAATACCGAGGCATCGGAGCACTTTGAAAGGGAAGAGGATCATTAAATGACTGGGGCGGGGAGGGAAGTATGGGAGGGAAACAGTAGGGGTCAGGCCACCTGTCTGCCTCAGCTCCCTGCCCTTCCCTCCTTCCTCCCCCCACTTCCCTTGTTAAGGTTAATTACTAATAATTAATGCCAGCCTGCCAGGTCACCCCAGCCTAAGCCCTGCCCTGGTGCCACAGGTGTTCTGGAGTCACGGAGTTAAAGGGAATCTAGGGTGGGGATATAGGGGATCCCTGGAGCTCATCGTGTCCTGTGGGGTCAGAGTTGGTCTTTCCTCCATTACCTGTGGTGGTGACACCAGCAAAGACCCAGCACTGGCCATAGGGGACAGAGTAGCCCGTTCGAAGGTAACTGAGAAGGATCTCCACGCTGCCCACCCAAGCTGAGGGGTTAGTGCCTTTGGAGTAATCTCCGGACCAGTTTCCGATCAACACCCCATTGTCATCTAGAGAGTTCACCTAAGGGCAAAGGATGCAAGCTGAGGGCTATCCTCTCTGCAGCCTCTGCTCACAGAGTATACACACAGTGGTCTCTCTCTCTGCTGGCCCCCTAAGTTATTCTTTCTCCCTCCCTTCCAAGGTTCAGTTGCCTCTCCACCCTTTCCCACCCAAGTTTTGACATAGGAATGTAATTCTTGGGTGTGCCAAGTTTTGGGTTTGGCTACACATTCCAGAGGAGTCGGGACAGGAGCCAGCATGGGTGTGTGGGGGGGGGTACCCCAGGAGGCTGGGGGGACAGAGGTTTCTTTCTTATAGTTTCTTTACCCAAAGAAGGCATTGGGGGAGAAATAGCAAAGCAGTGGTGGACTGGAAGTGAAAACATTTTGAGAAGTGTGTGAATGGATATAGACGTAGGAAGCAGAAGAGAATGTGGCACATGATGGGGTGCGTGGGGAACATACCATGGCAGAAATGACACGAGAGACACTCACAGGGTCCCCCCGCCCTGCATATGGCATTCCCCGCCGGTCTAGGATGTAGAGACAGGCATCCAGTACTCCATGGTCAAACTAGGAGGGGAGAAAATGGCACTTGTATTTATCTGAGACTCTCCAGGATTCCCAACCTTGCCAATATCCCCTGACTCAGGCTCTCTCCTCCCATTCTTTTTGTAACACCACTCACCTCCTTACCTTTCTCCCGTTTCCCATTTTTCTTTCCCTCAGATGTCTCCCCTCTCACTCATCCCCCTGCCCCAGCCCTATTCCTGTCCTTTTCTCTTTCCTTGTCCGTACTTGGCCATAATTCCAGGTGCGCTCCCCAATCTGTGCCTCTGTGCCATAGTAAATTCGGCCAGACTCATTGAGTACATACTCTTGCCGCCAGTCTTCATGGTCCACGTAGACAGGATCATCTGTCAGCCCCCAGGACAAACATATAGACCTGTCAAAGGCATAGCCTGGGCCCCTAACCCTGATGCCCTCCAGCCTTCCCTAAACACTCTGCTTTTCCACTTGAGGCCAAGCCTGTGGGGTTTACAGTGGAGCTGTAGACTTGGGGTGGAAGTCATGGGGCAAATCTTCTTCCTCTGGGAAAGAGCAGCTAAAAAAACCATGCCATGGTGATGGTGGACAGAAAAGCCCAATCTCAATCTAAATCAAGGGAGGGAAAGGGATGTGGATGGCGGTAGCAGAAGAGCTGTCCCTGTGAAGATATCATGGCCTGCTTCTGGCTCAGGGTCTCCACAGGACAATCAGACTTTTTCCTCCACCATTGGCCTGAGGCAGAGGGGGTAAAGGGCATGAGGAAGTGGAAGACACTTTCATGAAGTGGAAAGAGAACCAGATTTGAAGCTTGAAGACAAGTTCAGATTTTGAATCTGCTATTTTTTTAGCTGTGTGACCTTGCGTGAGTCACCTCTCTGGGTCTGAGTTTCCTCAAAATAAAGGGATTGAATGAGAGACCGTATGCAGTGTTTTCCAATTTAGATCTTGTAAGAATCTGAAATTCATGAGAGCTCTGCCTAGTGGCATGGAGTCATGGGAATTTGCCCAATTTGACATGTGGTAACCATTCCATTCTGTCCTCTTCCCATCTCTCTTAATAACTCACTTAGCTTTCTTGCCCTGCTGTTCCAGCCTCTACCCCACAGGCTCACCAGGACACCAAGGGTTGAAGAGGATGTAGATCTCATTTCGGGGATCAAAAGGCAGCTGGAACTCTCCTGCATCAGTTCGTGTTCGGACAGTGAAGCGGAACTTGCCCACGATGGCATTGGGGGAAACATGAACCTTTAGATCCACATGCTGCCCACTGGACTTGAACACCTGGGCCTTCCAGCCTCCACTGCCTCCCTTGCCCACAGGGATGATCACATGTGTACCCTTGCCAATTTCAGGGTTTGTACCTAATGGGGACAAATGAAGAGAGAGAATTGAGGAAGTGAGACCAATGCGGCAAAGATCTCAAATGGGATGGAACCTGTGGGGTATCTCTGATCCCCACCCAGCTTTGTCATTAGTCAGTGACTCTATCAGCTCCCATCTCCACTCAACCTGTCTGTGGATCAGCGCAAAGCCCTTGCTCAGCACTCTAAGCCTGAGCCAGCATGAGGGAAAGACAAGCCTCCAAGGCCGCTGCTTGCCTAGCCTCCTTGCTGCCTTTTCCAGGGCTGGCACAGAACCCAGAGTATATCCAGACCCAGGCCTGAGGTGTACATGCACACAAGAGGCCTCTGATAGGAGAAAGGACCAGCCTAGACCCTAGCCCTAACCTCATCGGCTCCCCAGAGTTCCAGCAGAATCCAGGGCATCCAGGAGGGGACCCAGGAAATTAGAGGCCGAGGTGGGCAAGGTTAGGCTCTAATCAGAGGGTGAGAGGAGTCTCCCGCCCCCAGCAGCTGCATAATCACCGGCCTTAGCAGCTAGAGAGTAACGCGGCAGCGGAGCCACCCAGCCCCAGGCCACAGGGGACAGAGACACTGAGACATGCAGAGTCACAGGGAGAGTCAGAGAGACACCCACACGCTCAGAGGAAAAAAAAGTCCAGTAAGAGAAACAGAAAAAGACACACCCATCATCTACCTATTCGCATGGGACAGAAATGTGGCACTTAGGGGAGAGCATCTTGAGAAAGGGACAGATACAGAAAGACTCTAATGTACATACATGTATGTATACAGACATATGATGACATGCCAACATGGGTAGAAATGGGCACCACATCAATGTAGAGGGCACAGGAAAGATTGTCCTAATGCCAGAGGAAAGCACAGCTGGAAGACTAGCTGTGGTCTCCCCCTTTCTCTCTGCTCCCTCTGCACTGACCGATAAGCAGCTCAACAGCCATCCGGTCTGAGGATGAGTAGGGCCGGGACAGGCTGACAGTGAGGAGGAATGGCTGGCCTCGGCGAATGATCAGGTCATCGTATTCGTACTCCTCTGTGTGATGTTCCCGCCGGTTGTGATCAGAGCGCCCACTCATCAGATCCACCCCAGTCACCACCAGCATGCCATCTGGAAGGGTCACAGTTGGTTATAGTCCAGGACCCCAACACCAATCCAGACCAAAGAACTCAGGGCCCCTGAGGCAACTAGGTGATAGAGTAGAGTGTTGACCCTGGAACCAGGAAGACAGTTCAGATCCAGCCTCAGACACTTAGCTGTGTGACCCTGGGCAAGTCACTTAAACCTCTCTCTGCCTTAGTTTCCCCAACTGTAAAATGTGGCTAATAATAGCACCTACCTCACAGTGCCTTAATCATTGCAGTGCTTAGCACCATCCCTGCACACAGTAGGTGCTTAATAAAAGCTTATTCTGTTCTTTTTCCTGCTCAGCTCAAGGAATCCAGAATCCCAGATCTAAGCCTTTGGAGGACCCCAACAATCCCAGGTTGGCAGCTCCATCCTTAAGGGGACCTGAATGGCTAACAGCAAGGGGCAAACTCGCCCTACCCCACTCCACAGGTTAGCCAAGGCCCAAGAACCCTTTTATTTAGGATCAGGGGATGCCTCAGGATTCCCCTCCTTGAAGGAGAGAGACGTTTCAAGGCTCACCTCGGATGACACCATCGCCCGCTCCATTGACGCCGCTGCCTCTGGAGCCAGGACGACCAGAGCCCCGAGATCCTGAACCTCTCGAGCCAGGACGACCAGAGCCCCGAGATCCTGAACCTCGGGGGCCTGCAGGTTCTGGGCCCCAATCATCATCAGCTCCTCGGCAGGAACAGCAGCCGCAACATCGGGCCCAGAAAGAGCGACCTGACCCTCGAGAGCGGGTATCTGGTTCTGGCTCAGGAGAAGGTGTGACGCTGGGCAGCCAGGAGCTGCCACCCCATCGCCCCACATCCGAGCGTGACCCGTCAGTCATAATTGCTGCCAAGAAGCAGTGATAAGCTTGGTAAAATATGGTTAGACTCAGGCATCTTCTAATCCGATTTCCCAATTCTAACTAGACTTATCCTAGCATCACCCCTCCCCTCCAACCAGATCTACCTAGGGATCGCTTCCTTATATCCAAGTCTTTTCAGGGATCCTATCCTGGGGTCCTGGAATTCTCCTCTCATTCAGGTACACCCAGGGATCCCTATACTCAGTTACACCCATAATCTCCCTCCTGGTCGACTCCAACTCCGCTTGTACTCATCCCAAAGGTGGGGAGGAGAGTTGTTCAGGATGGAGCACCAATCTTTCTTCCCTACCCAATTTCCAACAAGTTGTCTGGACTGCCTGGAGCCGTGCAGTCTGGTGAATTCCAGGAGTGCAAAAGGAGAGGGAGCTGCGGCTGCGTTGCCTCAGGTGCAGCGGAGAGCAGAGGGCGATAGGCAAGAGGAGGGACTGGCTGGGCTCTAGGGCAAAGAGCAGGCTCGGGACATTATGGAGAAAGCCTTAGGACCTTAACTGCGGAGGGGGCAAAAACTCCCTCCCGTCCTGAAGCCTGACCCTGCCAGGGATGAATCGCCCAGAGACTGCAGGGCTCCATCCCTCTCTCTTACCTGGCGGTGGTGGCAGCCGCAGCCCTAGCGCTGAGTCCCAGGCACGGGACCCGATGGTAGTACCGACGGACGGGGCGGACAGCTCAGGTTTAAAGCTTGGGGCGGGGTGGCCGGTGGTGGTTTGAGGAGGGGCGGGGTTGGGCTGCTGGGAAGAGGAAACGAAGATTGCCCCACACTGGGGGAGTGAGCGAAGCAGGGTGCCTATGAGGGGAAGAAGGAACGGGCACAGGGGCAGGGCGCCCTCACCCCTAGCTTTCCCCTTTCTAGGAAATACAAACTCTAAGGCGGTGCCGTGGGATTTGGGTGTGGGGCCGGAGTTTGGGCGGGGGAGGGGGTAGAAAGGGGGAGCCAGAAGCCAGCGAAGACCACGCTGTTCTCAAGTGCTTGACTATACCTTTTGGAGAATCTTTGCTTCCGAGCAAGGGATTTTAGGACCTAGATTCCCGTCTCTTCCCCCGCACGGAGGCCCCCAGATAAGATAGTACTAGAGCCCTCTAGTGTGAGTCTGAACCATACCTCTCCCTCCCCAACAGGATTTCTCAGTCTGAGATAGGGGAAGTCACAAAAAAGTAGTGCCCTCATTAATCTCTTCTCATCTCAGTACTCTCCTGCTCCCTTACACTCACCCCACCTCTCTTTCCTCATTCTCTTAAACTCCAGATGCGCACATCAGGCTATTAAGGCAGAAACCAAACCAGATGAGGGGGTCACTTGCCGGAGTGGCCCAGTTCAGCTCTTTGGAGGTACACAGGGCTCCTATTTGGAATACAGTAGGTAGGATATGTGTGAATTCTTAAAGCCCTTGAGGGAGGGGGACATGAATTTGAGCACAGGACCCTCACACGTAATCAAATAGTGAGTTGATATCCTACCACTTTCCCGAGCAGTATTTGCAACCCTACTAGGTCCCATCCATTACCATCCCCAATAACTTTAGGAGCTCCTTCTTTCTCCTGGTATCTATCTCCCTTTATCTATCCCAGGGAAATTTAACTATGAAAAAAAAGAGACTGAGGGAGAAAGGGATGGAGATGGGGTTTCACTGGGAAAGACTAAGTTGACAGAAGTCTGGGGTGGAGTGTCCATTGCCCTATGTCTGAAGAGTCCGGAGTGTGCGGGTTGGGTGACATCATAGGCCTAACACTCAGACTGGCTCCACCGGCTGCTCTTCTGCCTTGCCCGGTTCCACCGGCTCTGCTGTCCTCCAGGGCCCCAGGACTACTCTACTCACACCAGCCACACCTGTTTCACCCTCTTGGGACAGTGTGGTCTTCACCCTTCTTTCCCAGGCCTAGTCAGAGAACGGGAAACACCATTTATACGGGTATCTTCAGCCCAAGAATGGGTACACATGGATTTTTTCCTGAGAGGGACTGTCTTGGGGAACAGATAGTCCTTCAACAGCCCACACTACAACTCCCCCTCCCCCTGCCAATGACAAAAGTGGTTGAACACTGGATTTAACTGGCAAAATGTTAATAGGGACAGTTATCTGTGCCCACACAACCAAAATTACAAGACCAGGAAGAGGTTATAGAATTACTGATGTTGACTGATGCCTGTTTACTTTTACTACAAAGTTAAACATATGGTTTTGTTTTTTAAAGAGTAGATTTGGAAGACTGGCTCCGAGAGTTGCTCCCTTCCTAGACTATGGAATTCTCCCAGGGAATGCTGACCAACCAGCTCCAAACACCTGCCTAGTATGCACTCAACTCCACCTGTCCAACACCTTGGACACTGACACAGAGGCAGGCAGCAAGAGACAGGATAGGTTAGATATTCCCTGGAGGGCTCCAATGCTCTATCTAATTATCTAGATACTCTGGGTGAAAATTCCCTGGTTTCTTCGACCACCTGGCTAAATACCTCAATCCTCCACTTTATCTGGGATGATGACGTAAGAGCAGTGACCAAGAACTGGAAATACAGGCAGCAAGGGGTCCTGGCAGAGGGCAGAAAAGGTCTGACTCAAAAAAAGGGAGGCTCCAAAAGGAATGGGGATAAGTCCCATTGTGTTTCTGTGCACCTTTCAGACCACTTCCTACCCAATCTGTCCTATTTTCCCCATTTCTGCTCAGTTTTATTCTGGGAACCTAAGCTGTGAGAGTTCAGACCACAAGCACATGGCTACTGGTGCCTACCTGGCTCAACATCTGGATGTAGGCTGGGGGACACATGGTACAGGAAAAATAAGCAGGGAAGGGTCAGAATCAATCGACCTCATCGGGCATGGCAGACAGGAAGAGGTTGGGCAGTGCCAGTGAGCATCAGGGTGTGTATACAGGTGGGTTCAGGGACATTCCCAAGACAGGCAGTCTTTATTAGTCTTTCAGCCTTCCCACCCATCTCAATGCATCTTTTTTTTTTGTCATTCCATGACAAGTTTGGACTTAGTGCTCTGGCCTGAGCTCCTCCTATTTCTCTCTTTGAGGGAGTCACTTTGGATTAAATCATAGAACTTTACAACTGGACCAGATTCTAGAGATCACATAATCCAACTCTGAGGTTGTGGATGCAAGGACATGATTTGACCATGGTCACAAAAGAAAGTGAGAGTCACAAGTAGAAAGTCGATTCAGAGAAAGAAAAGAAAGAGGAGGGTATGTGTATGGAGAGGGACAGGGATGGAGATAGAGAGGTGCCAGGCACTAGCAGGGACCTCTGCATTAGAGGAGTTAGGGTAGAGATAAGGTATCTTCAAAAGCAGCTCCTGAGACTGGAGTTCACTTCCACCTAAAATCAGGGACATTTATACAGCATTCTGAAGTCTCCCAAGTGTTTGAAACACATTAGTTTACTTCAGCCTCACAACAACCTCGTGAGTGGATGCAGGTATGAGCAACATTTCACAGAGGAAGAAATTTGCCCTGATCACTCAGCTAGCGTCCCAGATGGAATCTGAACCCAGGTCCTCCTGACACCAAGTCCAGCATGCTGTCTGCTATGCCACACTGGGGAGGGGACATGGACAAAGATAGGGAGGTTGGTTTCAAGGGACAGAGAGAAAGACATGATTTGTCACCTTTTTTCCCCACTTTCAGTTCTCCTCTGGCCCAGGTAATATTCTGGGCCAATCCTTTTCTTTGCATTTCTCCAGAAACTGAAGGGTGATGATGGTGGGGTGGAGGCCAAAGCAGCAGCTCATCAGCCCAAATGGAGGCTTTTCTGTCCTTTATTCATTCAGTTCAAATAAATTAAAGGTCAAGGGTGGGAAGGGTACTCAGGGTATGTAGTGGAAGAGGCCTCTAGGTCAGGATTCTGTCCACACCAGGCAGCACAGCCCTCAGCTCCTCTGGAGCTGTCTCTAGCTGGCAGAGGGGGTTACGCTCCAGGTTGAGAAGGGACAGCTTTGGACAGGAGGCCAGGGTCTGAAGGGCTGAAACGTGCTTAAGGCCTGAAGCAGAAAAGTCAAGGAAAATGGAGGCATCATTCCCAGCACCTCAGGGAGGTGGTTGGACACTTGTACATGATCTGTGTCAGCTGTGCAACAGAGACTTCGGAGACAAAGGGAGGGAAGTGACAGACATTCCTGGGGTCCCTATTTGTCTCCATTGGGGTAACTGGGCTTAATATAACTACTTTCACAAGAAGAAGAGCACGCTCAGATACAACCTGGCTGGAATGAAATGATGCACACATAAAGTAGGAGCAGTATTGACATCTGTATGTTAGTAATCCATTCTGCTAATCCTCCAGGCTGCCCATTTAACCCTTGTTTTATTGTTCAGGAAGAACTCTCCTAGGAAATCACAAGATACTGTTTTACCCACTGGGGATCCCTTCTATGTGCCAACCCCTCCTTTACTTCCCGGTCTAAATACCAAGCGTTAGGATACGGTTGTCACTCAGGGAGAGCTCTCGTAGTCTGGGCAGATTAACAACACCCTCCACAGCCTCTATGGCATTTCCATCCGCCTGCAAGACCTAAAAAGAGAGTAAGTGAATGTAAGTGAGCATAGCTTCCCTGTGGCCTTCGTGAAGGCCATAGCTGAGCACCTCCTCATGACCAGGGAGCAACATCCCTTTCAGCTGGAGCGCCAGTGATGCACGGGCAGAAGATTCCTCAGAAGCGAAGGAGTGAGAAGGAAATCTCTTACCTCGAGGCAGCGCAGCATAGCCAGGGCAGGAGGCAGACTTTGAAGCAGATTGTGGGAGAGGTTAAGATGAGTGACCAACAGCAGATGTTCCATGTGGCAGAGCACAGTCAAATCCTAAGGAGAGAAGTGAGGCTCAAGGACAGACAGACCTTAAGAGAAACTCTGCCCAAAGAGGGGAGCCCTGATCTCCGGGTCATTCCTTCAGAATTTTGAGTTCCTACTACACACACAGTAGCGTGCCAGAGAGTGAAGGTGATAGGAAGCCAAGGGTAGGGAGGCTGCCAGAAGGCCACGTGCACACATTTCAACAAAATGAGGTGATACAGATCACTGCCCAGACAGTGATACGGGTCACCAGTGCTAGAGGAATTCAGAGGCAGGAGGGTGTGGGCTGGATTAGCTAGAGCAAGGGGGATGTAGACAGGTGGAGAGGAGAGGAAGGTATTCTAAGCAGGGGGAATGTCAAAAACAGTAGCTGTAACAGGCCCAGCATGTCTGAGGAACACTGAGAAGACCGGTCTGGCTGGAGCAAAGGGTTCATGTTGGGAAGCAGCTACAGATAAAGTTGGAAAGGTAGGCTGGGGAAAGCCTTGGATGCCAAGAAAAGCAGCATGAATTTTATCTTAGAAGTAATGAGGAACTTCTGTGAGAGACAGCATAGTCTGGCTGCTAGAGAGAGATTTCACTACCTCGGTATTTCAAACTGGGTGTCCCAGAGACATCTCAAACTCAAGGCATCCAAAAAAATTCATTATCTTCCCCCCACCCCCCAAAAATCTCCCATTTCTTTCCCAAACCTACTTCTGTCAAAAGCACCAACATTCTTCTGGTCTCTTAGGTTCGTAACCTTGAGTTATTCTCAGTTGTGCACTCTCCCTCACCCTATGTATCCAATCAGCTGTAAGTCATGCCAACTCTACTTCTAGAGTATTTCCATCCCTTCTCTCAACCAACATATCTTACCACCCTAGTTCAGGCTCTCATCACCTTCTCCCTAGCTCACTGCAATGGCTGGCTAACTGGCTTCCCTCACTTAGTGCTTCTTAAACTGTGGGTCTCAATCCCACACAGGTGTTTAAGAGGCGCTGAAGGGGCTGAGAGTGGAAAAAGTTTCAGAAGTCCTGCTTCTGGTCCATCCGCTACAGACACCAGAGAGATTTCCCTGAAGGGCAGATGTGAGCACAACACTTTCACACTTCAGTGGCTCTTACTGCCTCTGAGATGAAACATGAGCTCCTCTATTTAACTTTCAACACTTTCACAACCAAGAAAGACCTCTTTATCCAGCCTCCTACGCTGCAGTCAGCCAAGCTGGCCTTGTCTCCGTTCCTCACTCACTCAGGACTCTCTCTCCACTGTCGCTGTGCCTCGGTATTAGTTGTTCCTCATGCCTGGAATGTGTTTCCTTCTCCCTTCCACCTCTTCCTTCAAGATGCAGATCAAGCACTACCTTGTGCCTTCCCTCCTCTCAAACTCCTTCAATGGAACTACTTAGTATTCATTCTCTTCGGACTCACCCTATATACACCTGTACATTCATTCCTGTTATCTCCTCACTACAACCCAAGTTCCTTATAAAAGGGATTATTTCATTCATTGTACTTGTATCCTCAGTGTCTAATACAGTGCCTGGCACACTAAATACTTGTTAAATAATATCTGTGAAATCACAGATGTGAACAACAAAAAGAGTTTCTAAGAAGAGTGATATGATTAAAAAATAGTATTTTTGGAATATTAATCCAGCAATGATATAGAGTAGTAGGATCAAATTCAAACAGACAGGACTCTGCTAGCCCCATGATAACCACAAATTAACATTATCTATGTTGTATTCAATTTGTATGTATTTTGTTAGATATTTTCCAATTACATTTTAATCTGTTTTAAGCATACACAGTAGTTTTGCTGCCTTTCAGCTGTGAATACGACACCTCTGACATGGAGGACCCTAAGAGAAGGTAAGAGGTTATTATCATAGTTCAGACAGGGAGAGACTAAATGAGAGTTGTAGCCACAGAAATAGAGGGGAAGGGGCAGATATAAGATAATTCAGAGGAAGACCTGCAACAATCACTGGATGACTGAGAGGACTGTGTGTGTGAAGAGATAAAATGATAGTGAGGTCTTAAAACAGGGGAAGAAAAAGGACCACTGACAGAAAACAGGAAGTTTGGAGGGGAAATGACTTAAGTGGAAAGATGATAAATTCTGCTTTAAACAAATGAAAATGTCTAATCAGTAGTTAGAGATCAATCATCATCCAATAAGCATTAAGTCCTTACTTTATGCTAGGGACCATGCAATGCTTTGGGGATATAAAGAAAAAATAAAAACACTCCCTGTGCTCAGGGAACTTAATTAAATACTAATCAGAAGGGAACTTAATTAAAATATTTAAAGCAGTACTTTCTGCTGTAGCAAAGAACTAGAAGCAAAGCAGATGCCCATCATCTGGGATGGAGCTGAAAAAACTGTGTTATGCAAAAAATGGAATACTAATTACATTATAAGAAATAACAAAATGAAGAATTCCAAGAAACCTGAGAAGATTTACATGAACTTAGGAAGAGTGAAATGTGGAGAAGCAGGAAAAAAATTTCCACAATGACCACAATAATGTAAGGGTACTTCACAACTTTGATAATCCAGGACTAATCATGCCTTCAAACATTTTTTGGGCAAAGAGGTGCAGGACCAGAGGCCCAAAATGAGGCATACATTTTCAGACTGGATAAATATGTTGATTTCTTTAATTGCTCTAATGTGGTTACAAGACAGAGTGATTTAGTGGGTAGTGACAGAAATGGAAAGGAAGGAAGTAAAGAAAATTCTATAAATCATTTAAAAATACACACAAGAAAAAAGTTCAACAGGGAACAGAAACAGCGTCATTTTGAGTCTCGTAACATACTTCATAAAAGCAAAGTGACAGATTCATGGCTTCACATACAACCCTCAGTGCCAGGTGCCTAATAAATAATTTATTAACTTTACATTTTGTTCCTTGCATATTGACATGTTCGTGTTTGTTAATGATTTTTAAATTCACTCATAATGAAAAAGAGACTTTTAAAAAAGAAAGAAAAGCTCAGAGAATATGGATGAGTTTTCTGAGCATCAATGAGGACTGAGTCAGGAGGAGCAAGGTCAGGGGCTGAGTCAAAGAAGACTCGAGAGCAAGGGGAGGAGTGAGACTGCTGGGGATGGGGTGGCCTACCTTGTAAGACAGGTCCAGCACTCGCACTTCAGCGTACTCCATCTTGAGGATGTGGTTCTCCATCAAGAACTTGCTTCGAAGATCATCCAAGTAAGAAGCTCGCATTGGGTCCACTACCTTGCCAAAGGGATGGAGCGAGAAGGGCCAATTGACCACCCCCATTCCCTACCCTTCCTTGTGCTTCTTCAGGGCCCTAAATGAGCTCCAACACTTAAGTCCCCAGCTTTCTTTTCTTGTACTCTTCCACTTACCTTGAGGGTCTGAAAATATTTCAGAGTGTCCTTCTCATACACCAGTGGATCCAGTGCCCGCATCAGCAGAATAATAGTCAACAGACACCCTGAGAGTGAGGATGGTGGTGGTGGAGGAGGGAGCAGGGCAGATAGTCTATCCCTGGTTCCTCCTCCGTCTAACTCTTCCCACTGCCCAAGATCCATCCATCAGGAAAGGCAAGGTCTCCAAGAGAGGGAGCTCCCTGAAGGGGAAGGCTCTTGGGGTAGAGAGGGACCTCACATTTGTTGTCTGGTTCCAGGTCCTGCAGCTCCTTACAGGACTCCAGCTCCGACTGTAACACGGTTGATTTCTCCACTGATAGCTCCGTTCTGACAGATAGGCAGAGTAGTGGAGGGATGAGGACCACATACCTGCCTTTCCTCACCCTCCTGTACTCCAAGGTCTCAAATATCCTAGGGAATGCCTGGCCCCAAGTTTTCAGTTTTTGCTCTGGTTCTCCAACACACAAAACCCCCCAGACATGATCCCTTTTTATCTCTTCCATCACCTGAAGAGTTGCTCATCTGTGGCAGAGTCTCGGCACCAACTTTCTTTTCGACCTACAGAATAGATTAGGACAAGGGAAGGGAGTCTGTGAGAAGGAATTGAAGAATGAAAGAATCTGATGGGGGGCAGGGCATACGGGGTTACACATTTACGAAAAACCTGTTACAAGCAACGTAGTTTCCTAGAAGCTGAAAAGACAAAGATGAAACAGAACACAGCACAGCCCCTATCCTCAAGGCATTCACATCTAACAGATAGAGAGCAAGCAGTTAAGACACATACACAAAGGAGGTGGACTGGAATAAGGACGAATGAGAGTCAAATAAAATATTCTAGGAAAATCTGCAGAGGGAACAGTTTTCAGGTAGAATAGCTCTAAAAGTTTTGGAGAAGTGGATGAAGAGAAGGGGACAGAGGACTAGGAAGATCTCCATCACCTTTGTAAAGTATACATTCCTTCTGGACATCACCCCACATCAGGAAGAATGAATGTTGAGAGGACTGCTCATGAAGGGAGTCAGACGGCAGGTCACACAGCTAGAATGAGCTAGGTCAAGGAAATGCTCTAGCATTCATCCATTTTTCAGTCCCAAGCCAAACCCTCACTTCTCAACCTATCAACAGGGGGAGGGGGGCATGTGTGTGCGTGTGCTCACATCTCTTTATATTCCAGCTGGATAGTGAGGGAAAGGGGATACCCAGACATGGTTGGGCCGCTTTCTGCCATCTGGTGTCCTCCACTCCACAGGTAGGGGAGACTCGTCCACTAAAAGCATCATAGTCTCTATGCCAGGACCCACCTGCGTGACAAAACACAAGGTGGCCAACGTATAAGCCCCATCTCCACTCCACCCCCCAACCTTACTCTTTCTTTCCCCTCTTGTCTCAGGTATGTACTGAGTACTGACTCACAATTATGGGCCGAGAGAAACAGACAGTCAAACAAGCCTCATTCCGGCTCACATGGAGGCAGCGAATGGCATCCTGAGGGTCAGCTGTGGGCAGGGGTAAAAGAACAATAGGTGAAGAGGTGGCATTCAGTTCCAGCTCGCTTCACCTGATGCCCCAACAGCTCATAAGCTTCCCTGCGGCCTTAACCCCACCTTGCTCACCTCGCCCCAGAAGCCATCTGTGGTAGAACCAGGCACTCTGGTCATTGGGATCTGTGAAGAAGGCATTCTGTACCAGCTCCAGCTCTCCGGGGGTCATAAGGAAAGGAGGTTGTAGTTAGGACCCCAGGGCCTCACTAACTCCACACAAAAGCTCGGCCGCCCCTCCTCCAGCTCATGGGAGGCAATGACCTCCCTCTCCCTCAAACTGGCCTTGGAGTCTGTACCACACCATTCAACACTTAGATGTATGTTGCTCTGGATCATTCAATACAGTTTCACATATCTGTCTTGTCTCTTTAGTTAAATGGTAAACTCAGTGGTTTTTCTGTTTCTATATACTATCAACCCCCAATGCCTAGCACACGGCTAACCTTATAACAGACATCTCAATAATTACTGACTGACCTCACCTCAGAACTCCACTCTTTCCTGATTCTACAAGTCCCAGAGCCCCCTAGGTTTCTACCTATCCTTCCCTGATAACTGTAACCTCTCTTAATTTCTGAGCCAGAGAATGAATTAGAGGTTGTATCTTGGGACCTACCATTCTTTATTTCTCCCTTCCTTCCATTTGATTCTTGCAGCCCCCAAACACCCTGCTCACCATGTAGTAGAATGTCTTCAGGAAGGCGTCCTGGTGGCTGAGAATCTGGCAGCGGCTGCAGCTTAGGCAGGAGGCAAGATCGGTAGTGCCAGGAGGAGTAGTTGGAAAAATTTCGAGTAATGAGGCTGTCAGTAAAAGCTAGTTCTTCTTCGGGTGGTACAGGTGCCTTTTGGGCCACAAACCGTCGGTAATCCCAGCAATGAACTGTGGATGGCAATGCATCTCAGACCTGGGGCTGACTGGGGGCACCCCTACTCCCAGCTCCCAGAACTATCATCTGGGGTGCTACCTGGTCCTATGGAACCATATCACACACGCAGAAATCTACTCACTTGTCACTCTACCAACCAGCTCAGGAGTCCCATCCCAACTTTCTGGTTTGGATGAGACCAGGCTGGGGCCTAAGAAATCAGGTAATTTCTGGGGAACGTACAGTTACGTTCATCAGCTTCCAGAAACTTGGCACACAGCTCCAGCTCACGGCTCCAGTTGGGTTCAGGGAGGCGGCCAAGTAGCCAGCAGCGATGATGCCAGGTTCCATAAGATTTGGGGTTCACCCGTAAGCAACTCTCCAAAAACCCAAGTTCGGCTGCCACTAGGGTCGCAAACTCCTCAGGGGACCTGTGCCAAAAAGGTGATAGTGAGTGAACCCCAGGTCTGCCCCTAAATCTCCCATGTAAGACCATGTTGCTGGTACTACCTGTCACCCCCAAACCCTGTGGTCCTATACTCTACACCACAAAGCCAGCACTGATATCCCTTTTTTGGGGGAGTGGGGCAGACTGGCTCTCCCTGTCTGGCACTCCAGTTCAGTCTGCAGGGAAGCTTTGGCGGCTCCACTTCGGTGTCACCTTCCTGGGCAGCCTGAGCACCACACTGGGCCAGACTGGGGGTGAATATCCGGAATCCCCAGTGTCGAAGATGACAGGCTCCCCCACCCTGGTCCCCTGAGCTCTCCGTCCTGCCCCCCTAGGAAGGAACGCACTTCTGGGTCTCCAGCAGCATCAGCACCTCCCGGCGGCAATTCCACAGGGTGGCAAAGTCGGGGTTCGCCCCCAGGATCTGGCTGGTCAGCTCCAAGACCGACTCATCTAGGTTGCCCTCCTGTCGCTGCAACCAAGGGGACAGCCCATTGAGTGGTCCTGTCCTGGTGGCTCTCCAACCCCCCAAGCCTCCCACTCTGACCCCCCCATTCTGATGGCCCCCCGCTCTCTGATGCCCCCCGTACTCTCTGATGGCCCCCCACTCTCTGATGGCCCCCCCACTCTCGGATGGCCCCCCTCACTCTCGGATGCCCCCCACTCTCTGATGCCCCCCACTCTCTGATGCCCCCCCACTCTGATGCCCCCCGTGCTCTCTGATGCCCCCCGTGCTCTCTGATGACCCCGTACTCTCTGATGCCCCCCCGTACTCTCGGATGGCCCCCCCACTCTCGGATGCCCCCCCCGTGCTCTCTGATGCCCCCCCCACTCTCTGATGGCCCCCCACTCTCTGATGCCCCCCGTACTCTCTGATGCCCCCCCACTCTC
>CM053774.1:6567988-6605312 GCA_028658325.1 Potorous gilbertii | reverse complement strand
CACCCATCCGTCTGCCCCCCGCACCTGGGATGCCCTCGCCCCCCGCGCACCGCCTGTCCGTCTGCCCCCCGCACCTGGGATGCCCTCGCCCCCCGCGCAGCACCCATCCGTCTGCCCCCCGCACCTGGGATGCCCTCGCCCCCCGCGCACTGCCTGTCCATCTGCCTCCCGCACCTGGGATGCCCTCGCCCCCCGCACACCACCCATCCGTCTGCCCCCCGCACCTGGGATGCCCTCGCCCCCCCGCACACCGCCCGCCCATCTGCCTCCCACACCTGGGATGCCCTCGCCCCCCGCACACCGCCTGTCCGTCTGCCCCCCACACCTGGGATGCCCTCACCCCCCGCACACCGCCTGTCCCGCGCCGAGCCTTTCCCCGTCCCCTTGATTTTGTTAATGTTCATTATCTGCTCTTTCTCAGCTGCTGAGCTCCGTGGAGCCTCTCCTCATCCGCGGTGCCTGTCACGTCACAGGCTAAGCGCTTGTTGATCGACTGCCTCTCTGCATTCTTGCCTTGGTTTGTGTTGGAGGGTCTCGGTGGGTACGTTTGCACCAAGTCTATGCTGATCACCCATGCTTGTCTATTTTCTCTACTTCAGTGTAAGCTCCCTAAGATCCTAGGCTGTGACTGCTCTGTACTAACAGATTCCTCTCATAGATTCATTTTAGTCAAAAACGTTTGTTCAGAATGGAGTACCTTTCAAATACCACCCAATAAATAACAAATATATTTACTAAATGCATAGGAATATTTATATGTGCATATATTTTGTGTATGTGTAAAATATATATCAAAAATATGTCAAGTAAAACTTTAGCGACACCAATCAACCTCTTCCTTTGTTTTTTTTCTTAATAGCGTTTTTTTTTCAATTATATCTAAAGTTTTTAACATTCATTTTTGTAAGATTTTGAGCTCCAGATTTTCCTCCTTTCTCTACCCCCTCCCAAAGATCAAGCAGTCTGATACAGGTTATACTTGCACAATCATGTTAAACATCATTCATCCAACTATTCCTTTGAATCCAACCACTAAATTCAGTGACCTTGTTCTAGGTACCTTGAAAAGTCACGATAATAACCACAAGTATTTTGCTTTACAGTTTACATAGCTCTTTATGTCCGTGGTGTCATTTGCTCTCCACAGCAACCCTGTGACATAGTTATTGCAAGTAGTATGATACTCACTTAGCAGATAGGGAAACTGAGGCTCAGGGAAGTTAGTTGACCTGCTCAAAGTCACGTTACAAGTAAGTGGTAAAGCATCGACTTTCAAACCCACATCCTCTAACTTGAGATCCAGTTCTTTTGCTATTCCAGCCATCTTGACAGTTTGTCAACTACCTTGACACCCTACAAAATCATCTACCACTCACTCAGTGTCCTGGTGAGTGACTGCCTCTCCTGGATGATAATTTCAGGAAAGCCCCAACCACTGTGCTTTGCTTTACTCCTTATACTTGGACCATCTCCTCTAAGTCTTTACAACTGCTCACTGTACCTTTCCTTTCCTCCCTGAGCCCTGTTTTTGGTTGTAGAACCATGAACCATAAATCAAATCAACTGTCCCTGAATGGGGTATGTCACTTTATTCCCCTCTGAGTCTTGTCATCCTTGTAAACTTTCTGGATCAAAGTGCCTTCTCTAGGCTGCTGCTCCCCTGTGTGTTGTTTTGCCCCTTCGAACGTAAACATCTTGAACACAGGATCTGTTTGCTTTTGTGTCGATCCTCAATACTTGGCATAGTGCTTGGTGTATGAGAAGCACTTAATAAATACTTTTTCATTCATCCACTATAGTACTCCTATTTGAAAATACTCTTGCTTGCCCTAAGTGGAAAGAGATCAAACAAACTATTCACACAGATGCTCACAGCTATGCTTCTACAGAAGTACACGCTTGGAGTAATGAGGGAAGTTGAAAGAAAAAAGGATGTCAGATGTATGAATGGGACTGATTTTTTTTTTTAAATGATCAGCATTCCTGAAACTGGAAAGTTTTAGTCAGGGAAGGCTCCAGAGAAAAGGTGAGTGTTGGAGAGAGGGTAGAGTTTGTTTTATCGTAAGGAAAAGATCAATAGGAAGGGAATTCAAACCATGTTATGATTTGAAAGTGGGCGAAAGGAGGCAAAAATAGATTGAACTGCTTATCTCTGAATCAGGTGTCCTGGGAAGCAGGAGGAGTGGAATTCATGACATCATTTGCTTAAAGGCAAAAGGAGTTAACAAGAATGATACTGTGGTGCATAACCCAATTGGGACCTAATGCTGGCTTCTAAGCAGTACAGTGATTAAAATCATGCTTAAACCTCATGAGTTTGCTGTCTATAGGAAGAAAGGGAGAGAGATAAAGGATGCACTGAGGCCCATTAGGAAACCGAGGAGATTCCATGGAAGAGGGCTATGTTGCAGTTATGGCCAGCGTGAGCACAGTTGTGGGTTAAATGTAAAGAGAAACTAGCTGTAGGCCTATGATTACGATTATAGGATTTGAAGCTGGAAGGGACCTTAGAGTCACTTCTTCAGGCTCAGGATTACTCTGGTTAGTAAGCTGTGGAGCTAGGATCCAAACTGAGATCCTGTGCCCTGTGGCCCTCACCAGAGTTCTTTCTACTCCGATACTTCAAGGACCCAGTAGCTTCGTTGGCTTCAGGTCCTACGTCCTCTGACATAGATTATAACCCCTCTCTGACTTAAGATCTTCATGGATTTCTGTGGCTGAAAAACTCACCAGTCTGCTGCTAGCTTGGTGAGGAGCCCCTCCCCTTGAACCAAAGACCCAAACTCCATCTCTAGGCCAATCCCATAGGTGTTTTCCATGTAATTGTTGTGTTTGTCCTTTGTTGCCAAAGAAGACCATGCCATCAGAGAAATGATGACTTGACTTGCACTTGACTTTGTTTTGAGTGAGGGAGGGCTGTGCAGGTCACCAGCCTCACTTCTCCTCCAGAGCCATCTGAATCCAGTGACCAGATATTCATCAGGATGACTGGAGATGACCCAGGATGCACTGGGAGACCTTGGCCCACTTAGGGCAAGCTCTGTGCAGGTACTCACTTAGAGTGAGGCAATACCCATTCATTGAATAGACCTGTTTAAGTAGCCGGGTATGGCCCCTTTAATGAGGCAAAGAGAAAGAAGACACCAGGAAAATTTCACAAAGAGGATGGTCTTCAGTATTAGACAGCAGACAAAAACAGTGACTCTTGGAGGTGAAGCCACAGAACTATACACTGCTAGCTAGGGTTAGAAATGTTCTCCCACTTCATCAGGCCTCACAGCCTTCCCTATTATAGGATTTACCCTGTGTAAGACAGATAAACACAGCACACAGGAGGGCTGCTAGCACAGGTTCACTCTTGATCTGGTCAGACAGGAAAGACACTAAGAATGAGTTAATAATCTGCTTGATTCTAGTCTAGTTTTCCCAGAAAAGGATTGCTGATAATGAGAGCATGAGCTCCTACAGCGTTATGATGGGATGCTTGGGTGCATGTGCTTGGGCCTCAATTCTAAAATCACATTTCTCCCTAGCCTCAAAATACTCTCCTAGGCAGTTTCTCCCCAACCCAAGGACACAGCCTGCCCTAGGAACAACTGTTATCTCACTTCCTGCAACAGTAGCCAGAAGCACCTATAGAATTCATTACTCTGAGCCAGCTGTGTAGTGGCTGAACATGATGTGCACTGGGTCATAACGATATTTACTACTCACTGACCAGTCATGTGTATCCTAGACTTAGACATATGTATACTCCCTTACATTTATCTTGTCTAACAAGACATTGATGAGAGCAACCTGGTATTTCTGAGCCAGCCCTGACTGTTGGTTAACTTAGTGATGCTTCAGGCCTGAAACCATACCTCTAGGTAGCCCCCCCTGGGCTATTTCTTGATGAATTTTGGTAAAATACCTGCGCAGTAGATACCAAAAGTGCACATTCTTTAAGAACTGACCAGTCCTTAATCCCACCCCAAAACACCTAGTTAGTGTATTTGGCACGTTTCCTACAGAATAGCCTATATAAACTTTCTCTGTACCCCTTTAAGGGTGCAGATTCCCTAAGAACTCTTGCTGGCTGAAAAGCTTAATAAATCTTTACCTTGACCTCAACAATGCTTGAGTCCATGAATTCTTCTCCAGATGAGCTGCCTCTGGTAATCCAGTCTTTGTGGGGGTCTCACACCCCGCTTCCAGCCCTCATCAATTCCTTAATTCCCCCTTCTCGAAGGGGCCAGCAAGAAGCAGAGGAGGCAATTTCATCCTTATGTTTTAGTGGGGGCAATTGAGACAGGCACAACTCGTGCTTCCCCTGAATCCCCTCAAGCCTCAGTGGAGGCCATTTGAGGCAAACACAGATTCCCCCCAAGCCTTGATGGGGGCTCATCAAGGCATGCATAGCATTCCAGTTTGTTCCCTAAGGTTCCCCCCCACCAAGCCTCAATGGGGGCCAGTGGAGGAACACACAGCATTTGTGCATTTAACCCTAAGGGTTCCTCCTTCACTGTCTAGTGACCACCTGTTTTATGGGCCAACAGACATAGCCTCACAAATTTATATCACCTCATATCTGTATCTCACTGTGTAGCCTTAGTGAATGTTTATATTATTTACCATTATATAACTCGAGGCAAGTGTGGTGGAGATATTTTGAACCATAACTGTGAGAACTAATATCTAATACCTGGGAACAGGAAATTGTTATGATTATAGATCCTGGGAAACTGAACTCTGAGAAATAAGAATAAAAATTTCCTTTAACACACCCTAAAATCCACCTTATTTGCACTAAAATTCACCTTACATACACCCTGTAACAGAGTTTCCTCCCCAACAGATCCCATACCTACACAGTATCAAGCAACCCCTTCCACTTATGGATGACTCTCAATTTTTAGAAAGTTCTTCTTCCTGCTTTATTAACTGTCCTATAACCTGGGATCATAAGGATCTCAGGTTTTGAAATGACCTTAAGCTTAGAGTCATAGACGTAGAGATGAAAGGGTCCTTAGAATTCACTTAGCCCTAATCATCTCATTTACAGGTGAGGAAATAGACTTTCAGAAGTGAAATAACTTGCTCATCTTCATACTCATGCTCATGCTCATGCTCATGCTCATAGTAAGTGGCAGAGCCAGAATTCAAACTTGGGTCCCCTGACTCCAACTTAGCCATCTTTTGTTCTGTTACATGAACACCCAGTATATCCCCAGTAAGTATTCATCCAGCCTTTGTCGAAAGTCTTCCACTGATGGAACTCACTCCACCCAATGCATCCCATTTCACTTTGGCACAATTCTAATAGGTAAGAAGTTCTTTCCTTACCTGAAATCTCCCTGTCCCTTAATAGTTTCCATCCAGTGGTTCTAGAGCTGGCCTCTGAAGCTATGTAAAATTTAATCCTTATTCCGTATGATTATAACAACTAGCATTTATACAGCAATTTAAGGTTTGCTGTAATATTTACAGATATCTCATAAGATCTTCACAACCTTGGGAGATAGGTGCTGTTATAAATCCCATTTAACCGATGAGGAAGGATAAATGACTTGCAGATTGTTAACGTGCCTGAGTAAATGTCTGAGATGGAGCTTGAACTCATCTTCCAGACTCCATGTCTCAGACTTTATCCACCACAGCATCTAATTGTCTCTACGCATAGACATACGACAAGCTTTCAAATACTTGAAGTCTGCTTTTGTCTTTGCTGGGGCATTTTAGGCTTACACACCCTCAGCTCCTTCAACACAAATAGAATGGTTTTAAAATCTCTTCACCGTCCTGATCTCCCCCTTTCTAGAGGCATTACAGTTTGCCAAGGCTTCCAGAATAGAATGCTTACTCACCTGAGGAGTCTAACAAGGGCAGAGGTCGGTAGGACAGTCGCCTTCCATCATCAGGACCCTTTCCCTCTATGAATGCAACCTAAGATTGCTTAACTTTTATTAGCCTCCCTATCATGCTGGTGACGGATGGTGGGCTGGGAAACTGCTAAAATGCCAGATAAACTGCTGACTCTTCTCTCCTGTGTTGGATGATATTTCTCTTTCAGTTAACGGCAGAATTTCACATCGATTCTTCTTAAATGGTAACATCAGATCTGATGCATCGTTCTCCTCATCTTTCCTAGTTTTATTCTCAGGAACTACATAAGATTTAATTCATTTCAACCAATAGTAAAGGCCAAATATTCAAAATGTATAGTGTCATATGCTAAGTGCTGAGGATTCAGATTCAGATATGACATAGTCCTGCTTTCACAGAGTTTACAGTCCTGGCATGGAGAGCAGTAACTTTGCTGATGCCAAGAAGTCTGGGTCACCTCAGTAACCCATGGAAGCCAGGGCTAATTGGATATTCCTAGTAGAGATGCCATTAAAGATGAGCTCTAGGCTGGTTTTCAGACTCCAATGCCTCCAACATTAACTCTTGCCCTGTGGTCAATTTTGTCCCAGCTGTTTATAAATGATAATTTCTCTACCTCTTTCTAAACCCAGATCATATGAGGAATTGTGGGAAAAATATAAGCTAGCAAAACTAATTTAATCCTTCTTCCACATGACAGCCATTCAGTTATTTGAAGATAATTAGAATGTACTCAGCTGGAAAAGAAAAAAATATTCTCATTTGTAAAGTGAAGTTTTCTCATCTGTAGAAAAGACGATTTTTCTCTCTTCTGGTCTAAACCATTCTAGCTTCTTTTAGCCATTTCGCTTTCCCCTCCACATGTTTTAAAAATCAAGGAAATTGAGTCTCAGAGGAGCTGAATGATTTGCCACAATAGTGAGTTCATCCATTCAATCTAGTTAGACATTGAACAAGTATTTATTAAGTGCCAAATGTATGTAAAGGACAGTCAGTGGCAGAGCTGGGACTACAGATCACATCTTCTGACTCTCAGTATCTCACTTTTTCTCTAAGATCTAGCAAGAGGATACAGAAGGGGGCAACTAGGTGTGTTGAGGGAGAGATCACAGGCGACTGTACTGAGAGAAGTTGCTGAGAACGGAAGGGTAAGGATGGATCAGTCCTAGGCCCAGGAAGTCAGAGAGGTAGCAGTAGTAACTGGGGCATTAGCAGTTAGCAGGATGCCTGGCACATAGTAGGCACTTAATAAATGTTTATTAATTAATTGATTTAAAGACTGTAAAGTATTTTATATACATTATTTCATGTAGTCCGCACAACAATACTGGGAGGCAGGTACTACAGATATGATCATTCCCATTTTGCATGTAAAAAAATTCAAATTAAGGAGGGTTAGGAGACCTGTCCTTGGGCCCATAGCTAGTAAGTGTTGGAGAGGGGATTTGAACCCAGCTATGTCCTGATTCCTAATCCAACCCTCTATCAATTCTGCCAGGAAATGAAGGTGAGGTATAGAAATGATACATTCAAGTTGCTGAGTCATTAGAACAGGAGTTTATAACCTGAGGTCCTTCAACTTGTCTTTTCAATATTTTGTTAACTATCTCACTATAATACATTTCCTGTGCCATCCATTTATTTTACACATTTTAAAACAATATTCGGAGAGAGGAGGTCTATAGATTTCACTAGATTGTCAAAGGGATCCATGACCCTTGGATCATGGATCAAGAACCCCTAAGGGAGCAACGGAGTCAAATGATGGTTTCTTCAGAATTGGATATATTTACAGACAGAGAGGAAAGAGAGAAGAAATGATGATGCCAGAGAGGTTAAAAGTAAGATAGTGGGTTTAAAATTTTTTAAACTTTTTTGTTTATTTAATATTTTGTTTTCCCCCCAGTTACAACAATTAAAACAGTTTAAAACAATTTTTAACATTTGTTTTGAAAACTTTGAGTTCCAAATTCTCTCCCTTCCTCCCTCCCTACCCCTCTCATTGAGAAGGCAAGCAATTCAATATAGGTTATACATGTTGTAGACAGGCAAAACATTTCTATAACATCATAGACTATTAAGAAAAGAAAACATAGACCAAAAAAAAAAAAACTCCTCAAGAAAACAAAGTAAAAAGAGTAAGTTTCCATTTGTATGCAGACCAAGATGGTATTTTATAAACCAGGACATTAAGATGTAGAGGGATGTGTGGCAAAGTGCTTGGGTAGGCAGCAGCAGCAAGGAGACTTTTTCTGAGATTTCTGGGAAACCCGAAGAATGCAGCAAGAAGGCTCATGTCCCAATGGAGAAAGAACCCAACTAGGGAGTTTCAGCATGACGGTATGGATTTTCTAAGATCAGGTCATCAATTCGTCAGTATTTAAGAGAGAGAGCCCTGAGGGATTTAGGAGAAAGTTGAATTCTTGATAATCAACGTAAACTGGTGGAGTCTGTCAAAAGAGGGATGAGAAAGGTACAGTGGTTGGGGGAAGGGGAAAGGGGCAGAGTTGGGGTGGTGCCCTTGTGAGTGGAGAGATGGGAACAGATGAATTGAGGAAGGAAGTTCATTCCCTTCCACCTAGCTCCATTTTCCCCAAAGGGCTATTTATCTTGCAACACACAGTCATAAAGTGGAGTCTCTTCATTTTCTGTTTTCTGAGGCTTGAAGTGGTTAAGTCCATAAACATTTGTTAAGCACTAATTATGTGCCAGCTACTATACCAAGCATCGGGGATGCAAAGGCAAAAAGACATTCATTGCTGTCAAAGAGCTCACAGTCTAACGGGGGAGACAACGTGCAAACAACTATGTATGTACAAACAAGATAGTGTCTGGATAAATTAGATAAATCAACAGAAGAAGTTGCTAGGGTTAAGGAGGATTGGTTAAGGCTCCTGGTAGAAGGTGGGATTTTGGTTAGAAGGAAGCCAGGGAGTATGTGAGGCAGAAATAAGGAGGGAGAGGATTCCAGGCGCTGGAGAGAGCCAGTGAAAATGCATAGAGTTGGGAAGTGGTTTGTCTTATTTCAGAGGGATTAAGGTATGGGAAGGCTGGGAATGTAGGAAGAGATCAGGATATGAGGGACTTTAAAAGTCACACAGAGGATTTTCTATTTGACCCTGGAGGTAATGGGGTTCACGTCATTAGACTTGTGCTTTAGGAAGATTAATTTGACAGCTCAATGGTGGACAGACCGGAGTGGAGGGAAATGTGAGTCAGGGACACCAAGCAGAAGGCCATTGCAATGGCCCAGAAGTGATGAAGACCTGCACCAAGGAAGTGGCTCCCTTAGAGGAAGGAAGGGGATAAATGGGAGAGTTGTTATGAAGGTAAAATCTATAGGACTTTGAAATAGCTTGGATATGATTTGTAAGAGAGAGTGAGGAGTCTGAGTGATTGAGAGGATGCTCAGAAACGGGAAAAGCCTTTGAGGTAAAAGATAATGAATTTAGTTTTGGACATGTTGAGTTCAAGATGTTTTTTGAGACACCCATTAAGTGACTGGAGATACCTAGGCTGGGAAATAGATCAGAGAATCCTCAGCATCTAAATGATAATTGAATCCATGGTAGTGATTAAATCACTAAGTTATAGATAGTAATAGAGAGAGAAGAGAAGAGGGCCTGGAGTACAGCTCTGGGAGGTATCTACCATTAGTAGCTGTGACCTGAATGGAGATCCAGCAGAAGAGACCAAAAAGGAGTGATCAAACACAGAGTAGTGAGTGTCATGAAACCTGTGTGTAGTTTGACCTTCGCTCTCCAGGAGGACCATGACATCAGGGAGATGATGACTTGACTTGCACTTGATTTTGATTGGAGTGCGCTGGGCAAAGTCACCAGCCTCACTTTCTCCTCCTGAGTCATCTGGGACCAGTGGCCAGAAATTGATCAGGATGACTAGAGATGTTCCAGGTTGTAGTGGGAGACCCTGGCCCTTTTAAGCTAAGGTCAAGTGCTCCTTTTGAGTGAGGCAATGCCCATTCAGTGAATAGGCTTCTTTAAGAAGTGAATCAAGGGATGGTGCTATTAGTAAAAAAAACCCCAAATCCTCAGGGTTGTTGGCCAAAGGAGAAATAGTTACTATTTACGTTGACTCTGAGCCAGGAGGATCCAAAAAATAACCAGTAACTGATGCTTAGGAGGAACATATTGTTGTCCAATCCATGAGATCCACAGTGAATTGGGTTTAAGGCTTACAAGTCTTTGAGAAAGAAATCTAGCCCATAAATCCCAAGTAAAGCTTTCTGCCATCAAAATTTCCCTTCCTTTGGGCAGAACACCCTCAGGTAAGGGGAGAGGAGAGTGAGAACCTCAAAAGACCTTAGCTTAAAAGGGAAAAGGTCTCCCATTACAACCTGGAACATCTCCAGTCATCCTGATCAATTTCTGGCCAGTGGTCCCAGATGGCTCAGGAGAAGAAAGTGAGGCTGGTGACTTTGCACAGCCCTCCCTCACTCAAATCAAAGTCAAGTGCAAGTCATGTCATCATCTCTCTGATGTCATGGTCCTCTTGGAGAATGAAGGACAAACCACAACTTGTGAGTAGTTCAAGCTGCCTGAATGGGGACCCAGCTGGCCAGTTCCAGTTGGGCAACTCAACCTCTCCTCTCCTCCCTTCCCCTCCCCTCTCCTTCCCCCTCCTCCTCTCTCCTCTCCTCTTTTTTCCTCTCTTCTCTGTCATGAAAATCTAGAGAAAGAAGCATGTCAAGGAGAAAACAGTACTCAATAGTGTCAAAGGCCACAGAGAAGTCAAGAAAGATCAGGACTGACAAAAGATCATTAGATTTGGCAGGTGGGTGATGAGAAACAAGTTTTAGCTGAATGATGGTATCAGAAGGCTGTGGAGAGTTGAGAGCAGAAAGAAAGGGAATGGAGGCCCTCATTGTGGATGGCTGTCTCAATGATTTCAGACACGAAAGGGAAGAGGAATATGGGAAAATAGTCAATAAGGATGGATAGATCAAGTGGGAGTTTTTAAGGGTGGAGGAGACATGGGTGTGCTTGTGGCCAATAGACAGAGAATGAAGTGAAAGCCTGAGGAGGCTAGAGGGGACATTCTGCTGAATGATGGCAGAATGGTATCAGTGAAGATGCAGGACTTTGCCTCAGCAAGGGCAAGGGCTGCCTTTTCATGGGAGGCTGAGGTGAAGGAAGAGACAGCGGGCAAAGCTATCTGAGTGATGTGAGATGAGGAGGGTGGGAAAAGAAGGAGCTCTCAATCAATTGCCTAGACTATTAAAAAGTGAGATATGAGGCAAATTAATAGCTGAGAAGGTGAAGGAAGGGAAGCCGTGGAAAACTTGAGGAAGGAGGAACCAGTCGGGAAAAATCACTATGTTGAGTGAGGTAGTGAGTCACTTAGGGGAGGTATGAAAGGATTGCCTGCTGCAGGGAGAGCCCAGTGGAAAATATGTAAAATAACTTGTAGTGGTTCATTCAGTAGCCCATGAGTAGAAGTGGAGGACTCCAATGGTGGCAATAATCCAAGGCTGAGGCTTGGCAGAGCAAAACCTTCAATAGGTTAAGGGGTTGAGGCATTGACAAAAGGCAACCGAGTCAAATTAAACTGGTTTCTAAGGGGTCAATATAAGGCAGGGAGGAGGGTGTGGTCAGTGTAGACGTAATGGTCTGGGAAAGGACTGAGGGGGTTTGATGAGGATGAAGGATTTGGGCTTGCAGAGTAGATGGAAAGGTTATCAACATGGAGGTGATGTCAAGGTCAAAGACACGGCCTTTTCTGTGGGTCTGAGGGCAGGTGGAGACCTATGTCGTACAGTAAGCTGAGGAATTGGGAGACCGGCACAAGGTCCTGGAGCTGAGTGGCCGAGCAAGGATCAGAACCGAAGTTTTCTGATTCCCAGAACTGCTACCTTTTATATCACAGGTCAAGCTTGTTATAAATAAACCAGTCTCAGTTCATCCTTGGTCCTAAAGAATTCATGAAGACCAAGGTCTTTCCATTTCTGTCATGATGCAGGACTGTGTGTGTGTTCATCCTATGTTGCCAAAGAAGACCATGACATCAGAGAAATAATGACATGACTTGCGCTTGACTTTGTTTTGAGTGAGAGAGGGCTGTGTAGGTCACCAGCCTCACTTCTCCTCCAGAGCCATCTGGATCCAGTGACCAGATATTCATCAGGATGACTGAAAATGACCCAGGATGAGGCAATTGGGGTTAAGTGACTTGCCCAAGGTCACACAGCTAGTGAGTGTCCAGTGTCTGAGGTGAGATTTGAACTTAGGTCCTCCTGACTCCTGCACTGCTGCTCTATCCACTGCACCACCCAGCTGCCCCATATAGGACCGACTGGGATCCTCTAAGGTGACTCTAGGCCTAACTTTTTTTGTATCAGTGGATCCTTTTGAAAGTCTGGTGGCGTCACAGACTCAGAACAACTTTTTTAAGTACATGAGATAAAATACATAGGATTATGAAGGAAGATAGTTATATTGAAATACTTATCTCTATCTATCTATGTATCTATGTATCATCTATCCAGCTATCTATCTTCTATATTTAAAGCACAAGTTCATGGACTCCAGGTCACGAAACTCATGCATCTCTGGTAAATAAAAAACCCTAGATCTCCAGAACTGGTCCTGTTTTCTAAGGATTCTTGTAGTCGTCTTGTACATTAATATTACTGCTTTGGCTTTCTTCCTCCCCACTTTCTCCCCTCCTCCCAGCCAACCATTACATTCAAATTGTGGCTGAATGGAGAAATTCCCTCACAATCAAGCTGGGCTCTGCTTTCTGACTTGGTGTGCCTGGACATGACTGTAGCATGCTTGCTGGCAAGCCTGGGCCCCTTCGATCGAAAGATCTAGGAGGAAGCTGAGACAGAGCTTCAGAGAAATGGGGAGGGCCTACAGGGAAAGTATCTCTTTCAGAGTTTTGGGGGAAATGGGATATGACTCAAGGGTACCAAGGGTTAGGGAATCTGGCAAAGTGAAATGGAGCTGAAGAGCCAGAAAAACCCCCTTGGTCAGATCACTGAGCCAGCAGGAGGGGCTGACAGCTTCATGACAACTCTGATGATGCTACCTTGAAACTGGAAATTTCAGTTGCTCTCTGGCCCATAATAAATACTCTTTGCTCCCAGTGAGGGATCGAGTCCTAGAGGAAGTAGAGGACGTGAAGTCCCAGAGAGGAGAATGTCCAGTTTGGGAGAGGATGATGAATGCAAGACCAGGTTCCAGAGATGGTTCTTTGCTTTGGGCATGGGGGATTGGTTCTGGGAAGAGGGTTAGAGAGAAGGGACTTGGAGGAAACAAGAGGGAGAGGCAGTACTAGGGTAAGCTCTCTCTGTCCCAGGCCTGCAAGACATACAGCCAGTCAGTCACTCGAGGTCTTCCAAAGGATTTCAGGAAGCCTGTGAAAATGTAAAGGATGTAAAAGAAAGTAAAGATGTAACCAGTTCTTTGTCCATGCCTGGCCTAACACGCTTTCTCCACTGGTCACTATTGTGTCCATCATGTAACTTGGTAGGTGGGTCGCCACTGCACATGCTCTCTAATTTATCATGGGACCCACAGCAACTAACCATCTGTCTCTAGTCTCAGAGGAACAACTTCATAATAAATAAAAATCTTAAGTAATAAGTGTAATTAATTGATATTAATTGAAATTTCCCATTTTAAAAATATGATTTATTTGTAAATAGTTTAACCATTAATGATACCTTTAGTTGGAAAGTGATCTGCTAAAAAACCTTTCTTCAGCCCGAAGAAGTTGAGCTTATTTTAATTTTGACCCCTACCTACTGCCAAATTGTGTAGGTTTGCTTTCTCCCAATGCCCCTGGCAGTTGGGCTGGGCAAGGCCACACCCTGGGGGGGATTAGAGAGAGGAGCTACAAAAGATTGCTTTAATCTCACCATGGTGAGTGATTGGGAGAGATCAGATACACTGGACGCTAGGAGAAAGGCTCTCTGAAGGTGTGGTAGGGGAAGGGCAGGGAGAGGAGGGCAAAAACATGGTACAGTGGTGCAGAGTATCAGGATGCTGAGAACATTTTCTAGGATTAGTATCAGAACTGGCATTTGTGGCAGGGTTCCTAGGGCACAATGACTCAGGATGGCATCCTGAACTACCTAGAGAAGTGGGGGGTGGGGGATGTGGAGGGGTGGGTGCAGATAGATCTGGATGAACGACCATGAGGAACATGTGGAGAAATCATTTTCATCAGGCAGTGGAGCATGGATCGATGAAGGTTTTCTGGGAGAGGTGGCCCCTGAACTTGAAGGAGGAGAAGGATTTTGTCTGGGGAAGAGGAGAACAGAGTCCATTCCGGGCCATTCTAGGCCATTCAGAGTCCATACAAATAAATTCTGAGAAATGGAAACAGGCAGGTGGAGCCTGAGGAGCAGCTAATATTCTGGTTTGGCTGGAATACAGAATGCATCCAAAAAACGAATGTGAATAAGGCTTGTGAAAGCCTTATGTGAAAAGCAGTTTGCAGTGATAACAAGGAGGGTCTTCAGTGCTAAAGTGGGGAGATTATACTTGATGGGACAATAGGGAGCCTTTGAAGGTTTTTGAGCTGCAGAGGTGAGGTGCTCATACTTGAAAATTTGGAAGATTACTGGCAGCAATTTTAAGGTTGGATTAAAGAGGGGAAAGCCTGGGGCTAGGGGGCTATAATGATGTCTTAGGTGGGAAGCAACGAAGGCCTGAACTGAGGTGATATTGTTGTGAGTGGACAGAGAAACCTAAGAGAGAGATATCAGGGAGGAAGAGTCCCCAGGACTTGAGGGAAAGGAAAAGGAAAGGCTGGAGTTTACTCCAAGGTTTTGAGCCATAGTGTCTTTATCAGAAGCTGTTTTCGTTATTCTCCTTTAGGAAATGTTTCCTACCCCAGGAGGGAGATGTCACCTGTCAGACCCAGCCCAAGGCTTCGAGGCAGCACAAAGCCAGAACCGGTTTCATTTTAGTTCCTCCTGAGCTTTGATTCCTCAACTTTCAAGAATTTCAGAGCGTGCCCAGAACAAAAGATCACTCACTCTTTTGTAATCTTTCCGACCCTGTGAATGACATCACTGATACCTCAATAGTTCACTTTTTACCATCAGAGGCTGGGTTGCTTCATTTCCTCCCCCATCCACTTCCTTTGGCCTCTTTCGTGGCATCCTTCCATTTCTCAAACTTCCCTAACACTTCTAGATAAAGCACCTGGAATTTATACTTGCTCCTCCCTGGCAACACAGAACACACAAACAACCCCCGTAGATGAATGGACTGGAAGTGATTCACAACTGAGCCTTGTGAGGGGGTGGCAGGCAGAGAGGAAAGGACCCCAGCCCTTCTAATTCTTGACATCACTCAGGTAAGGGAGGCACAACTCCTTGGCAGTGCTTCTAATCTGGGGGCAGAGCTGCTTACCAGGGATATGTCTAACCATATAATAGAAATGGTGGGCTTAGATGACTCCCAGATGCCCCTCCAACTCTTCTGAGATTCAATGCGAAATTAGCTGTTTGGTCCTGCCGAGTCAGCCAATACTGGTATAATACTAGTTCCTTTAGAAAACCTGGTACTAAAGACAGAATGTGTATATGGTTTGGTTTGGGGGAAAGGGGAAAAGGAGACTCCATAGAACAAAGATGCACAGACAGTGCCTCCTGGCTTGCCTTTACTTTATCATCGTTGGTCTCATGGCTTGTCAGATGTGATGCATCACTTTCCCCTACCCCCTCTGTCCCCTCTACTAGGTCTTAGAGTGAGTCTGTCCTTCCCTCCACCACTGTATGGGACCAGTCCAGGTCAGGCAGAGATGCACTCATATTTAGCAGATATGCACAGGAAAGCAACGTAGACATCAGGCAACTCCTGAGATACATACATGAATGGATGCATGCTTGTGAGGGGAGAGGGGCAGGACAAGTGGAAAAGTGGAAAAAGGAAATGGAACATAGGGAGATGTTTTGGAGTGTCTCTAGTTGATATGAATTCAACTAAACTACCTAGAAGAGTGGATGTATCTTCACCTCATTTGAGCTGGGATGATGTAATAAAACATCAATAAGCAAAGAAAAGCAAGGCTTCTCCTGATGTAGGATAGC
Organism: Potorous gilbertii; assembly: GCA_028658325.1. Classification (NCBI taxonomy): domain Eukaryota; kingdom Metazoa; phylum Chordata; class Mammalia; order Diprotodontia; family Potoroidae; genus Potorous; species Potorous gilbertii. Next base: position 6,589,381 of record CM053774.1, on the reverse strand, counting down.
TACAATTATTGTTGTTTTAGCAAAAACTTAGAAAATGGGGATGAGCGTATGGAAGTAGAAAAGAAGAGAATAGTCTGTTTGTATCATCTTTTCATTACATTTAGAAACTAAAAGCCCATCTTCTACCTAGGGCCTCCTCACAGTTAATTATTTCCTATTTATTCCATACATAGCTGCTTGATTGGTATATATCTGTTTGCAAGTTATCTCCCTATTAGATTGTGAGCTCCTTGAAGGCAGGGGCTGTCTTTTGCCTCTTTTTATACCTCCAGCCCTTAGCACAGTGCCTGGCATATAACAGGTGCTTAAAAAAATGTTTGCTGATTGATCAGATGAGAACTATTAGATTCTATAGAGAAAGATAGTCTAGTGTAGTGTAATGGATAGGGACACACCTTAGCGTTAGGAAAACGAGAGTTCAGGTGTCACCTTTGTCATACGGTGGCTGTGTAACTATAGGCCAGTCACTTATCCTCTTGGTGAGCCAGACAACTCTGGAAGACCCTGAGATGCAGAGAAAATGACAACCTGCAGTTGGTAAAGGGAGTTTTCTCACCAAGAAATTCTTTCTATATGAATAACATTCAAGTAACAGATCCGGTGCCATCCCATTGGAATCTGAACCACACCAATTTGTGCGTGATTATCTAGTGTTTTGCAGTATTTCCCAACAAGTCCCTGTGTATTAACTTTGTTAAACCAATTGATTCTAAATTTCTTGAGGGCAGGGACTATCTTACAGGCCATAATAAATTTAATTCAACTCAAAAAATGTTTCTTGTGTGAGAGATTGTTTGTTCTGCTTGGTCCCTAAGGTACACAATTAGAATCAGTCAGTTCGTAGAGGGACAACGTGTTGTCCTCAAAAGACCACTGGGTATGGAGTCAGAGGAGATATGTTTGAACATCAGTTCACTTGTCTAGACCTTGGTTTCCTCCTCTGTGAAATGAGTTGATTGGATTAGGTTTCTAATGACCTGTCCAGCTCCAAATCATGTGTTACTATGCTTACTATAAGTAAGATACTGGGTCAGACACTGTACAGACTTTAAGAGAAAGTTCCTACCCTTATGATAAATGTGAACTGGCATAGAGTTCTCATATTAAAGTCTTGTTGATCAATGAGTAAAAGAGAATAACATCAAATCAGCAAAAATGATAAAAAAAATGGAAATGGTGTTAGAGAGGTCGTGGACAGGTTGTATGTTGTTTGTGTAGCTGTGGATTGCTCCAAATATTCTGGGAAGCAATTTGTAATTATGCCCTCAAAGCCACTAAAACGTTCATATCTTTTGATGCCAAGATCCCGTCACTGGCTATGTAACCCAAGCAGGTCAAAGACAGAAAGTAAGTTTCCATGAGTACCAAAATATTCATCAGACATCCATCCTACTATGTTCACTTCTGGGTATGGAGCAACTGATGGATGAATTACTCCCTTGCTTAGGACTTGGTGTCCTGGCTCCTAGTTCAGTTGACTGCTAGGCTGGGTCAAGCAGATCTCTCCTCAGAGCTGGCTCCTCATTGGGCTTGGAAGACAGGAAAATATGCTTCAGACTCCAGTTCTTGGATCTCTGGTGACTCATAGAAACTTTGGAAGCACCCAAGGCTGTCACCTGTTCTATTCCTTTTCTGACTCTCATTTACCTAGCATAGGAAACAATAAACGTGACATACACAGAAGAAACAGCAGCACCAAGTGTTCATAGCCACATGGTGACCCTCACTTCCCTCCCAACCCAGAGACTTACAGTGTATCTTCCTTCTTACCCAAAATACATCAGGGAGAACAAGAGGAGATTTTGTCTGTCTCTTCTTTTAGCATGCTAACCCAGCAGCCAATTAGAAGGCTTTTTATCACCATGTAGTAAATGGATAGGAAACAGTCACAGCATACTGGGACGTATTCTGAATCAGGAGAGAGGGCCCTCTATTACCTATCATCATGAATTTATGTTAGCAGGCTCATTCAGTCCTCATATAGTGCATGCTCTGGCTTCTCATTGACCAGTCTTACTATTACACAGGGAGTCTAAAAGTCTTAGTGTGGTTTTAAGCTTTAATAGCACGAAAAGCCTAAACTTGGACTGCGATTTTTGGGACATGCCATATAAGAAAAGAATCTTAGATTTGGAAGGAATTTCAAAGGCTATCTAGCCCCATAAGAATCCCATCTATAACGTTTTTATGATAGAAAAGAAGGAAAAGTACTATGTGCTAGGCATTAGACTAAGTGCTTTACAAATATGATCTCATTTGACCCTTTACATCAACTCTGCACAGAAAGTGCTATTATTATTCGTATTTTACAGTTGAGGAAAATGAGTCCGACGGAGGTTAAGTGACTTGTCCAGGGACACACAACTATCAAGTCTCTGAGACTGGATTTCAGCTCAGGTCTTCCAGATTCCAGGTCCTGCTCTATCTGCTGCCTCCTATGTATAGATAGAAGCAACATATACCAGAATCTCCCCCCACCTTACTCCCAGAAGGTGTTAGTATTCTGTAAAAGGAGACAAAATTGTCCCTGGGACCTAATTGACTCCTGTCTTCCTTGACTCAGCTTCCTGGTCACTAAAGAGCATATGCAAAAAGTCCTACCCATGTGAATCAGTACCTCTCAGACTGGGTAAATTCTGAAGAATTCATGAGTCACTACATGCTAAGCCTTGCTGAACAAACACATTTTCGTACAGAGATAAGAGTGTTACTATGTCTATAGCAGCTAAGGACTAACGTATTCTTCTTGCATATCTTCAAAAGTTAAGGCTAAATATATCTCCTTTTTTTAACTGTTACTTGACTTTGAAGTGCCTCATTTCCTCCCAAAATTGAACCCAAATTAACAGGGTGCTGGTGTCAGCCTTCTCACATCTCCTAACAGTTTGTCATCCAGTTTTTGTTTAATAATGAGACTTGCCAACATTCATATAGTACTTTAAGGTTTGCAAAGGATGGCAGAGCCAAGATGGTGGAGTAGAAGAATGAACCTGCTCTAACTCTCCCCTATAACCCATAAAATACTTTTTAAAAAAAAATGACTCCAAACAAATTCTAGAGCAGTAGAAGCCACAAAATGACAAAGTGAAAGAGATTTCCAGTCCAAGACAGCCTGGAAAGCTTATAGGAAAGGTCTATGACACCAGGCTCAGAGCGAAGCCCAGCCCAGGCTAGGACACACGGTTAGGACAGGACCAGAGCTGGCTTCAGGGCATGAAATCACGGGTAACAGCTGCGGTTCCCAGACTTCTCAACCCACAAATGCCAAAGACAGCTTCAAAGGTCTGTAAGAAAGCTCTTTTACCTAGGTGAGAGGGGAGTGTGGTCTGGTCCCCGCCCTGACCCCAGGACAGCAGCAGCTGCATCTAGCAACTGATCTGGTTCTCAGCCCTGAGTGATGGTCCTGGGGTGAGGAGGAGCATTGGTGCTGGAGTGGTAGCCATGGAGAGGGAACCCTACTTGTAGTTCCAGGGAAGAAAAGAGTGCTTGTGGTTGCACACTGACCAGAGTGTAGGCCAGGCGAGCAGTAAACTCCTCTCCTTTGATTGTGCCACCTTGGAGGAACTGAGAACTTACAGGTTCCTAGAGATATCTCAGAGAACAGCTGCACAAAACCTCTGAAGTCTGAGGTAGTATACCCTCCACTTGACAAAGGACTGAAAAGTCAAGTAACTGGCTTGAAAAATGCCCAAAAAAGAGAAAAAAAAATAAGACTATAGAAGATTACTTTTTTGGTGAAAAGGTATTTTCTTCCATCCTTTCAAATGAGGAAGAACAAAGTGTATCATCAGAGGAAGACATCAAAGTCATGGCTTCTACATCAAAAGCCTCTAAAAACATATACAATGGTCTTAGGCCATGGAAGAGCTCAAAAAGGATTTTGAAAATCAAGTAAGACAAATGGAGGAAAAATTGAGATGAGAAATGAAAGCAATGCAAGAAAATCAGGAAAAGCAACTCAACAGCTTGCAAAGGAGACCCAAAGAAATGCTGAAGAAAATAACACCTTTAAAAATAGATTAACCCAAATGCAAAAGAGGTCCAAAAAACCAATGAGGAGAAAAAGGCTTTAAAAAGCAGAATTGGCCAAATGGAAAAGGAGGTTCAAAAGCTCACTGAAGAAAATAGTTCTTTAAAAATTAGAATGGAGCAGATGGAAGCTAATTACTTTATGAAAAACCAAGAAATCACAAAACAAAACCAAAAGAATGAAAAAATAGAAGATAATATGAAATATCTCATTGGAAAGACAACTGATCTGGAAAATGGATCCAGGAGAGATAATTTTAAAATTATTGGTCCACCTGAAAACCATGATAAAAAAAAGAGCCTAGACATCATCTTCCAAGAAATTATCAAAGAAAACTGCCCTGATATTCTAGAACCAGCAGGCAAAATAGAAATGGAAAGAATTCACTGATCACCTTCTAAAAGAGATCCCCAAAGGAAAACTTCTAGGAATATTGTAGCCAGAGTCCAGAGTTCCCAGGTCAAGGAGAAAACTATTATAAGCAGCCAGAATGAAACAATTCAAGTATTGTGGAAATACAATCAGTATAACGCAGGTTTTGGCAGCTTCTATACTAAAGGATCAAAGCACTTGGAATGTGATATTCCAGAGGTCAAAGGAGATAGGATTAAAACCAAGAATCACCTACCCAGCAAAACTGAGTATAGCACTTCAGGGAAAAAATGGAATTTCAATGAAATAGAAGACTTCCAAGTATTCTTGTTAAAAAAAAAATAACAGAGCTAAATAGAAAATTTGACTTTGAAATACAAGAATCAAGAGAAACATGAAACGGTAAACAGGAAAGACAAGCCTTAAAGAGCTCATTAAAACTGAACTGTTTACATTCTTACATGGAAAGATGTTATTTATAACTCATGAGACTTTTTTCAATATTAGGGTAGAGAGAAGGGAATATATATGTAGATGTGTACAGGTATTATTATATATATGTAGGTATGTGTGTGTATATATATATATATATATATATATATATATATATATATATATATATAGAGAGAGAGAGAGAGAGAGAGAGAGAGAGAGAGAGAGAGAGAGGCAGAGAGCACAGAATAAGCTAAATATGCCAGGTGAATACCTAAAAAAATAAAATTTACTGTTGAATGAATGTACTAGGAGTAAGAGAAAGGGAGAGGTAGAATGTAGCAAATCGTCTCACATACAAGAGGGAAGAAAGAGCTTTTACAAAGGAGGAGAGGAAGGAGGGAATGAAAACAAATAATTGAGACTTACTCTCATGGGATTTGGCTTAAGGAGGGAATAACACACACTCCATTGGATATGGAAATCTATTTTACCCTGCAGGAAGGCAAGGGGGTAGGGGATAGGAGAGGGAAGACAATAGAAGAGACAGTAACTGGAACTGGACAGACTACTTTTGATGTGGTCTGAACAGAAGCTCACCTCCCGTATATGGCTACTTGAAGTTTATATATACAACTCAAGCCCAAACTAGCTTTTTTTTGTTTATCAAGTCATCCTTGCAGACCTTGAAAATCCTCAGATCTCTTTTATGTGAGCTGTTACCCAGCCAAGATTTCTTATTCTCCCAATTATTATGGAGTTGTTTGTTTGTTTTGAACCTGTGTCAGATTTTGCATTTGGTCAGTCAATAAACATTTTTTTTAGGGGGGGAGCAGTTGGGGTTAAGTGACTTGTCCAGGATCACAGAGCTAGTAAGTATCTGAGATCTGATTTAAACTCAAATTCTCCTGACTCCAAGGCCAGTGCTGTATCCCCTGAACCATCTAGCTGCCCCTACAGCAAGTATTTACTAAGTGCCTACTATGTTCTAGTTAATGTGCTAAACTTTGGGGATACAAAGAAAGGTAAAAGACAATCCTTGCTCTCAAGGAGATCACAGTCTAAACGGAGGAGGCGAGATACACGTGCTATGTACAAACAAGCTATATTCAGGATAAAAGAGATAAAGAACAGAGGGGCGCTAACATCAAAGCAGGCTTGAGGAATATAGGACTTCAGATGAGATTTGAAGGTAGCCAGGAGGTAGAATTGAGGAAAGAAGGAATTCCACGCATGGGGCACAGCAAATGAAACTTCTTGGAGTTGGGAGATAGGAGTTTGGAAATGTCTACAAGGAGGAACAGCAATGTGACCCATGTCACTCAATCACCTAGTATGTGGAGGGGAGTGTGCCTCTGTGTAAGAAGACTGGAAAAGCAGGAGAAAACCAGGAGGGTGGAGAAAGAAAAAATCTTTATCTATACCCCCAAAGAGTTCTGGAATACAATTCATGGCAGCAAGGTAAGAGACAATGCACTGGAGTAAAGGAGAGAGGCTGGAGCTCAGGGGAACTTCTGTTATTGGACAGTCACCAGTCCTGAGCTCACACTTTTCTATCATTAAGTGTGTCTCATGGTGGCAGAGGTTCCTGCTCTTCAGACTCCCTCACAATCTACTTTTCTTCTTTTCTATTCTTGCTTCTTTTCATTCAACAAGGGCTTTCTTACCCCTTGGATATCTCAGGGACTTCCATAATCAGATGACATCTCTTCATGTTACACCAGTGGCCTTAAATTATCATAAATTTAGAATTGGAAGAGATTTTAGAGGTCATTTAAACTCCATTGTTTTATAACAGAAGGCATAGAGACTCTCAGAGATGAAGTGGCTTGTTCATTGTCACATAGAGCAGGGCTAGATTTGAATCCAAGCTCTGGGATTCTAAATCAGTCTTTTATCTCCATTATATCATATTCTGTACAAGATACTTCTGTTTTCCTTAGAAGTCATGGACAGACGTCTCCTATTCTTCAAGGTCAGTCAAGAAAGTTTTCACAGTTAGGCTGTGTCCTTATCTAACCACTCTCTAAGGAGGAAGTGTTTCATCGGTTTTGACTTATCTGAAACTCAAACCCATTTCCTCTAAAAAACAAAACAAAACATTTCATCTTGATGCTTTTAGCTTTGTGTCCCATCCCCTCCACTCTCTAGATTGTATCTTTCCTTGTGACAAAGAAAAATAATTATAATTAGGCAAAAACATCTGATAAGAGTATATCTGACAATGTATACCCTATCTGCCCTGGTGATTTTCCACCCCTTGGCCTAGAGGGAGAAGTGATTCGCTGTCTTTTCTATCAACCTTCCCGGTTTTTCCTATTCCATTTATTGAATGTTTCTTTTATACTGTTGTAATCATTGTTTATATTGTTTCCTTAGTTCTGAATACTGGATTTTACATCATTTCACACAAATCTTTCCACATTTCTCTAAACTCCTCACATTTACTATGGCTGTGTAATAGGGTATTTATTATACTCATGTGCCAGAATTTGGCTCATTCCCTAGTCAATAGAAACATTTCATTTCCAGTTCTCTGTTGTCATAAAGAGTGCTGCTAAGAATACTTTGGTATATATTGGCTCTTCATATCTAGTCTGTTTTCTTGGGGTAACCCATTTCCTTCAGTCTTTAGAGGAAACAAAGAATGTTGGGTTGAACAATCCTCATAAATGTCAGGGATTGAGTCTGAGGACTGAATTCCCAAGAATTTTCTTCATAATTCCCAATACCATGCCCTCTTCCCTTCTTCCAGCCACTCCAGAGAGTGAGTAGGGCTACCATGACTGGACCTGGGCCAAATTCAGACCCAGGACCACCCACTAGTGTCTTCTTGTCAGCTGAGGACCACTGCCCCTCTTTTAATGCCCTCCTCCTACCTCATCTCACCTCTCCTCCATCAGCTAAAATACTGAGGCCATTTGAGGTGAATGGCTACTCTCTTCTCTCGTTCTTTTCATCTCAAAAGTCCTTGACCTTGTCTTCCCCTCTGTCCTTCTTTCTCTTAGCCTCTGATAAAGGATGGTCCTTTCTTGCCAAGGTTTAACTCCTTACCTTCCCTCCCTTCTTCTCCTGATTATATTCAGAGGCATCCTCTCACCTTCTCAAATCTCTAACTTCTCCCTACTGGTTCTTTCCCAGTTGCCTTCAGATATGCCCAAGTCTCTCTTATTCTTAGGAAATTTTCACTAAACACTACCATTCTCTCAAGTTATCATCCTTTATGTCTACTCTCTTTCTCAGCCAAACTCCTTGAGAACATTCTCTATATGCCTCCACTTCCTCAATCCTTTGCAGTCTGACTTTTGACCTCTTCACTCACTGCTGGCCACCCTTTCCTCCTGATTACTACTTCATTTTTGGATTTTTGTGACACTGTCCCCTACCGGCTCAATTCCTACCTCTCTGACTGCTCCTTCTTGGCCTCCTTTGCTGGCTCATCCTCCACATCATGTCCTCTAACTCAGAATATTCTCCAGTGCTCACTGCCAGTCCCTCTTCTCTCTTGATAACCTTATCAGCTCCCATGGATTTAAACTATTATTTCCCCTCAAATCATGCTTTTATTTAGTTTATAAATGAAAAATAAGTTTAAATAGTTAATACATAATTTTTCTTTTAAAACTTTTAAAAATCTCTTCTCTCTAGCTCCTTCCCCACCCATTGAGAAGGCAAGAAATAAAATACCTACTACACATACAAAACCTTGCAAAGCATATTTCAAACTATTATTTCCATACAGCTCCAGTGTCTTCCTTGAGTTTCAGTCATTTCACATTGGATCTCTCAGAGACATCAAACTTAACATGCCTGAAACTGAATTGATTTTTTCCTCTAAAAACCCTCCCTTCTTCCAAACTTCACTATTTCTATTGAAAGCAATAACATCCTCCAATGCTTCAGATTTATAATCCATATTATCCTTGACTACTGCTTCTGCCTCACTACATATATCCAACCAACAATCAAATCTTGCCATGTCTGCCTTCATAATACCTGTTATACCTGGACACCTTCTCTTCACTACTACCTTAGTTCAGGTCTTCAACATCTCTACTTTAGAGACAGCTAAGTGACAAAGGGGATGAAGTGTTGGCCTTGGAGTCAAGAATTCTCGAATTCAAATCTTGCTTCAGACATTCGCTAGCTGTGTGACCCTGGGGAACTCGTTTAATCAGTTGGCTTCAGTTTCCTCATCTGTAAAATGAGGGCTTGTGAGGATCAGATGAGAAATATGTAAGGCATGTTGTAAACTCTGATGCACTATATAAATGGTACCTATCATTAGATTTATGGTAAATCACCTCCTAACTGGTCTCTGCCTCAGTCTCTCCCCACTCTAGTATGACCTACATGGTTGCAGTCTAAGTAGTTTTCCTGAAGTGCTTCCTCTAGAGGAAGATATCAACTCCTCTGTTCAGCTTTTAAAGCCCTACACAATCTGGCCCCAACTTACTCTGGTATACCCAGACATTATTCCACTTTATCACACACTGGGATCCAACCCAACCGGCCTTCTCTCTGTTCGGCACTCAAGATACTCCCATCTCTCTGTTCCTTTGAATTGGCTATTCCTCATACCTGGAATGCATTCTCACCTTACCTCTCCTTCAGAGACCCCTCCTCCTTGACTCAGGCACCATCGTCCACATGAAAGTTGTCCTGATTCCTCCAGCTGCTAGTATCCTCCTTTTCAGAATGTTTTGCCTTTATCTACTCTGTATGTGTGTAAATTTCACACTGTGTATATTTTTACATGTACCTGCTGTCTCCCCCATTGGTATATAAGGTTAATACTGTTGTTTAGTCCTTTCAGTCATGTCCAACTCTTTGTGACTTCATTTGAGGTTTTCTTGGCAAAGATATTGCAGTAGTTTGCCATTTCCTTCTCAAGCTCATTTTACAGATAAGAAACTGAGGCAAATAGGGTTAATTAAGCGACTTGCCCAGGGTCACACAGCCAGTGTCTGAAGTCGGATTTGAATTCAGGTCTTCCTGACTCCAAGTCTTGCACTCTATCCACTGCATCACCTCGCTGCCCTCTCATTGAGATTAGCAATAGCATTAAGAAAGAAAACTGCTACAAAAGTAGGTAGGATAAGTCACATACATAAAGAGCAGGTTCATGATAAAGTCAGCAAAATTGTAAGGGTGTTGAGAGATAAATTCAGAAGTTATTTGAGGAAGGGGAAGATATCAAAAGCATGAAAACAATCTTGGAACTTATTAATACCTACCAACTATATGCTTTTTCCATAAAATTTTTATGAGATTCATCTATGCCTTCATAGATTAATGATAAAAAGAATATTTGAGAAATCTCTGCTGTTCTTTTCTACCTTGTTTCTTGTAGTAATGCTAAAAGCTAGTGTTTGTACAGCACTTATTATGTGCCAGTCACAAGGCATCACAACCCTAGGAGGTTCTATTATTTCCATTTTACAGATGAGGAAACTGAGGCAAGTAAAGGTTGAGTAATTTGCCTAGGGTTACATAGCTAATAAGTGTCTGAGACCAGATTTGAACTCAGGTCTTCCTGTCTTCAAACCTGGGACTCTATCCACTACACCAAAAATATAAGATAAATACCAAGATTGCACTTGAATCTTTACAAACTATCTCATAAAAATGCATACCTTCATTAACAATAGGTGGCCTTACTACCACTATCTTGAACCTATTCATCTTAAAAATTGAACATTGGGCAGTGCCAGGTCAGTGAAGGAATTCTCTTCTTCTAGTTGAATTCTCCTTCCCCATGTCATTAGAAAGCAAAGTGCTTCCCAACAATCCTATCCCTTGGGAAGGAATCATCCAGCGATTATCCCAGGGGAAAGGAGATCTGCCAATTAAGGATGACCTGAACTGTTTCTCTTAGATGTATAGGACCTTCTGAGGGAGTAAAAACCATATAAGGTACTGATCCCCAAGAAATCATAGCATCTATTTCCACAAGGTAACCACACTGATTAACCATCACAAGGCCTAGGTGGAGAATCTTCCAACCACCTTCACCTGAGTAAGAACCTCCCCAAAACTCCTAATGGAAAGTACAGTGTTCCTATGATCTCTCGGTATAATAGTAACTTGAATGTCTAGCAGCCCCTTAGACATTTGGTGGTTCTGCCCTTTGTAAGTTACCATGACTTGGGTATATGGACTTTGGTCTCCTTCTGGTCCTGTGGTTAGAACTTGAGCCTTGGGGGAACCTTAGCTTCTGCCCTAGGGAGATATCTCCAAGACTTCTCATCTACATGCAAAGATTTAGGTGGTTAGAACAAGCAAATGAAGTTGCAAGCTTTTAGGGATGTCCTAAATCTGGAGAGAGCAAGACCCCGACTGCCTGAATCCCAGATGAGGAAGTTTTATTAACACCCAAAGTAACAATAACCTTTCATATTTCAAAGCTACACCCAAAGCTTCTTATGGGAAAAGGTTACTCTCCAAACACTTAATCTGGGAGCAGCAGCAGTATCTCTTCCCATCATTTCTAGTATGCTTGTTTGTGTGGTAGTCATATTAGCCTAGACAGTTAAGTCTGCCCTAACCTCCTTAAATTCCATGAGTTGGTCTAACCAGGCCTGTATGGTGGTATGGCAATGGAGGTCCAGTTAAAGGCTGATGCCACCAGTCAGGCTCAGTATAAAAGACAAGATATAATTGGTCCTGACATATATTGGTCATAGGAGTAGTAGGGTAGCATAGATCCAGTCAACTAAACCCCTTCTCTTCTAAGAATTTCACCCCATCCCTTGCTGACCCCCACTGGGGAACTGGCCATAGAAAGAATTCATTTAAAATTTTAAAAATTTATTATTTGTAACATTCATTTTTAAGAAATTGAATTTCAAATTCTCTCCCTCCCTCTTACACCTTCCCTACCCATTGTGAAGTCAAGATATACGATATCAATTATAGATGTGAAATCCAGCAAAACATATTTATATATTAGCCATGTTGCCAAAAAAGCAAGAAAATGAAAGTGAAAATTATGATTCAATCGGCAGACTCCAGATCTTTCTCCAGAAGTGGACAGTATGTTTTGTCTTAAGTCCTTTGGAACTGTCTTGGATCATTGTGTTGGTCAGAGTAGCTAAGTCATTCACAATCTTCCCAGATTTTTCTGAAACCATCTTGCTCATCATTTCTTATTGTTCAGCCACTTCCCAATTGATGGATATCCCCTCAATTTTAAATTCTTTGCTACCACAAAAAAGCTGCTATAAATATTTTTGTCCTTTTTCTTTGATCTTTTCGGGACACAGACCTAGCAATTGCATTGTTGAGTCAAAGGATATGCACAATTTTATAGCCCTTTGGAGCATAGTTCCAAAGTGTTCTCCAGAATGGTTGCATCAGTTCACAGTTCTGACAGTGCATGAGTGTCCTTATTTTTCCATATCCCCTCTGACACTTACTTTCCTTTTCTGTCACATTAGCCAATCTGATAGGTGTGAAGTGGTACCTCAGAGTTTTAATTTTCATCTTTAATCAATAGTGATTTAGAGCATCTTTTCATATGATTATAGTTTTGATTGAGGGAATTCATTTTTATGGGGCTAGATAAGCAGAAGTCCCCATCTTGGTCACCAAAAAGGGACAATAAGTCTCCATTTAACTGGTTTAACTGGCTTGGCAAAATTAAATCTTCTGTGAGGCTCCTTACACCAATGGAGTACAGTACCAACTGTATCTGGGAGACTGAATTGACCTCATTAGACCATACTCTCACTAATCACTGTTCTAATGACTCATTAGACTGTTGTAAACTTCTCTTGTAGCCTCCCAAGTTCCTTGGTGGTAAAAGCCTGTGGGGAGTGATAGCAGAACAATCTGAGGCTCTCTTACCTCCGATGCCTGTTCCCAGTTCTCATCCTTTTTTCTACTCGCCTTCTCTTCACAAATAGCTCTAATCTTAACAGAATTCAACACATGCTTTTACCTGTGGCCTACTGGTCCCTGCTTCCATCTGTCTCTAGTATACTTCATCCTGGGTCATCTCCAGTCATCCTGACAAATATCTGGTCACTGGATTCAAATGGCTCTGGAGAAGTGAGGCTGGTGACCTGCACAACCCTCCCTCACGCAAAACAAAGTCAAGTGCAAGGTATGTCACCATTTTTCTGATGGCATGGTCTTCTTTGGCAACTAAGGATGAACACACACAGCTGAATGTGCATAGACAATCCATTTTCATTTTCCTCATGCTGGCTGTCATAAGCATTAACATCTGCATAGTTTCTCTTAAATGGCATTGAAACCACTTCAGGACTTAATAGGTCCAAGAGACAAAGGTTAAAATCAGTAAAGATACCTTCCTTGTGGTTTAAGTACAAAAGCCACCAGGGACTACTTCAGATTTGACAGATCTCTTCACTGGCAGGGAAGTTGAATGCCAAATGAATTAATGTATAAACTTGATGAATCACCTTACCATACTATGGCTAAGTAAACTTCCTTTTGTTAACTGTGAGATGATTGTCTCCTTTCATTCCAATCCTAAACTTGAGCCATCAGACTGTCTTAACTCAAACCTGGTCTAAATCGATGGTCCTGCTTTTCTAAAACCATTTGCAAGATCCAGGGAATCCTCTTTCAACCTCTTTACTTTATCTGTCAGTCTCTTGTGAGCACCCATTGGAATAATCCCAGGGGGTCCACAGGGCTTCCCCCTTATCTTAATGAAGGGCTCATTATATTCAGCTAAAAGAGCTAGATTCCTGAAACTGGCCGTCCAATCATCCCCCTAAACAGGTCCTATGACTTCATCAGGTCCTGATGAGGAACTACGTCCCCAATGAAGGGAGGTCAGCACTTTCTCTGCACTTAGTAGTCTTAATGTTGCCTGGGAGCACTTAGCGGTTAGGTGATTGGCACAAACCATGGACTCAATAGGTGTTTGGGAGGACAGGTGTCCACTGAAATCATTCTTACCTTGCTTAAAGAAACTACTTTTGTCAGGTTAGAACCTCTATTGAATCAGTCAATCAAAGGCAATGAACTAGGCAGGAAAACTTTGTCATCGGATGAAATAAAGTAACTGCACAGGAAGTGTATTGGGATTGGCTGGGGAGACTCAGTAGTGCCCTGTGGGCTGTGGAACCTGGGTATCTGTGTATTTAGCCAACCCAGAAGAGAGCTGTCTAGTGAAGTCCCTGAAAGGGAACTGCATGGTGAAGATCTGTTCTCTCTCTGCTCTTCCTCTTAACAAAAGGACCTTGTGAACTTCGAAAGGTCCGATGATTTTGGATATCCTAGCAGTGTCTTTGTAGGGAACCGAGGACAAAGGAGACAGCCTGAAGACTCTCCAAAGCTTAGCAGAAAGCTGTATCATGCCATGCCTTTACAAGGGCACCACAAAGGAGACAAAAGGACCCCCAGCAAAAAGATTTCTAGGAGCTGCGGGTCACCCTTATTGCCACAGGCTGCTCTAGGCTTGGGCCCTATGACCCTGGTTTCTGTATGTCCTTGTGGGAGGGATATTTTATATCTGCTGGTTTTGCCGTACTTCTTCAGTAAATATCCTTTCCTAAATGTTAAGTCCAGCTAATTGATATCAATTGATAATCACTGGGGGAAGTATACCAGCTATACTTGGAGCAGCCACATCCCCCTTCTCCTAGGACCCTGAGGGGAAAAAAAGCACTAAAGACTCTCTGGGTACTCAACTTGCCCGAGCAGTGGAAGCTAGGAGACTGCCTCAGAGCACATGTGCTGTGCTAGAGGAAGGACCTGAACTCATGTCCTTCCTAACTCCAAGGCTGGCTCTCTATCCAGCATACCATACAGCTATTGTATCTCTTGTTAGATTACAAGCTTCTAGAGGGCACAGTACATGAGACTCCATAAATATTTGTAAATTAATAACTGAGCTGAGTTCTTCATTTACCCCAGGCAACTTTTCCATTATAAGGCAAAACAAGGTACAGGAAACAAAAAATCAAAGCCAAAGCACCAGTGGTATTAGAGCTCCCAAGAATCCCAAAGCCAGTCATTGTTTCAGGTAAGACCAGAATTTGTACCACATCCCAAAAGCTCTTCTCACTAGGACGCCCCCTGCTTCGTGTGGAGAATAGATGATACAGTGAAGGACCTAGCTGAGGTCTTCACCTAAAGGTGGGGGTGCTCAAGAGTCCAGGTATGTGAGAAAATAGGAACTTTCCTTATTCAGATATGTTCAATCACTCCTTGATCCATGGCTGATGATTTTGGCAGAGTAGAAAGCAGTTGAGCCAAGTTTGGGAAGACAGGAAGTCTCGCCCCTTCACGTTGGCTGGCTGGTAAGATCAGAACTTACTGGAATAAAGAGTCAAAATCCACTTGGGTATACGGAGGAAGCTGGGCATGTAAGGGGCCAGCCAGGCCAGTCTGGGAGCCTGAGAAAGTGCTGATCCCAGGGATAGGAAGTCAGCGACAGGACGCCCTGGAGCAACAGGAAAGAAAACTGGGCTAGGGAGCTCAGATTGTCAATCCCCACCCTTCAGCTACCCCAAACCTTTAAAGTGGAAGCAGGGGGAGATAAGGAAGGAAGGAAGGAAGGAAGAAAGGGGCAATAAAAAAATGGTGGGAAAGGGGCAAAAAAAAGAAAACTGGATGGGGGAAGAAGGAAAGTTTGAGAATATAAGGACATTTCCCCTTTCGCTCCCCTGCCCTCCAGCTTCTCACCATCCACATCCTTAAAGCCATATCTTCGAGCCAAATCACAGGATGGCAGAACTCGACCACTCAGTTGTAGGATATCAGGATCTGGGGACAGAAAGTATCAATGCATGTAGACTGAAGGGAGCAGCCTCATGAAAAAGTATCTACTTCAGAAATTTCAGAAGAATGAGTTTAGCTCCATGGTTATCAATGTGTTTTTGCCCCTTCCTTTTAGGGAGCTATCCTCTAGTATGTAATCCCTCTGGGTCTGGGAATATAGAGCATGTGGTTATTAAGTTTATTAAATTTATGTACCCGATACGATTCCCAAGGTCCCAGACAATGTTGTTGATCTCTCTCTTGCCTCCAACCCAGTTTTGGTTCATATTAGCTCCACAGATTCCCATGATGTCTTTAGTAGCACATCCTGTATACCCCCTGCCCCCCATCCCATCAATTTACCTGTTGCCAGGGCCACCACACATTTGCCACTCAATTCTGTGGTCTCCCCAGCTAGAAAACGTTCTTTCATCTACATGGCATGATTAAAAGATGTAAACTATTAGTCTAACAGCATCATCCCAAGTCTACCTGGTTAGTTAGGATCATTCTTTTCAGCCCTGCCTCAAGTGGCCAAATCAAGGTTTGCTTAGGGGTGGAAAAGAATTTATTCTCCCCTCAGAAAATCTTGAGAAGGGGCTCTTCCTTGCCTCTCCCTTAGGCAATGAAGCAGAATGGTTTTCTAGAGCTACTACTGCCTTTCTCCTAGGTCATAGACTTAGAGCTGAAAAGGACCTTAATAGTTTGACATTCCAACCTGCTATTTTGCGTAAGAATAAAATGAAGCCCAGACAGGTAAAACTACTAGCTCAAGGCTACAGAAGCAGTAGGAGGCAGAACTGGGATTTTAACCCATTCTTTAACTCCAAATCCAGCTCTGTTTACAAATCCATGTTAGACTGTAAACCTATGAGAGCTGAGACTATGCCTTATCTCAATATTGTACCCTTCCATAACCTTACCATGGTGCTCTGCACCCAAAAGAGTTAATAAATAAATGCAGGCTGAATGGAAGTTGAATTAACCCTCCTTGAGGCTGGATCTAGTAGTGCCCCTTGGGTTCTGTGCCTAAGTATTAGGTGGGTAGATGATCACCCCCATGCCCTTTCCTTGCTGACCTGATGTACAAAGGGGTCCTCTTCCTTGTTCATGTGTTCCACCACTATCTCGGTCTTCACCAACCCTGGCCAAAGAGACACGTAGGCAACGCCGTGGCGTCGTAGCTCCTGGGCACAATCTGCGGCCAACCTATCACACTATAGAGGAAACAGGACAGAGATGAAAGCCGATCCTCTAACTTCATTCCCCTACTGTTTTCCCAGTTTTAACTATATATACCTGCCTCCAACTTCAGAGCCTTCCCTATCAAAAAACTCTCTCCTACCCAGAAACCCTTCAATTATTTCCCTTTCCATAACACCTCCTTAACTTCAGGAAAGAGTTTGGGATTACGGGTTTGTCCTTAAAGTCCAAAAAGGAAGGTATGTATATGAAGGGCCAGAACTATTCTTTCCAATATGACCTAGTGAGAATACCCTCCTTGAATCTTGTCAAGCTTTTATCTTCACCTCCCAGCCATTGAGTTCTTACCGCTGCTTTACCCACACCGTAGGGTACGCTGAATAAATACTGCAGCCCACCCATTGAGGAGATGACCACGATGAGCCCTCGACGAGCAGGTACCATGAGCCGGGCTCCGTACACTGAGCATAAATAGTGGCCTCTGAAGGGGACAGAGAGAAGCACAGATGGAAACAGCATCTGACTGCATGCTTTGGGTGCTCCACAGAGCAGGGAGACAAGTGCCTAATCTCTAAGGACCCAAGCAAGCACTTCTCATGGCTTCTCACTGTGGTGGGTAGTGCCCTCTAGAGGATACTTTATCCATCTCATCTTCAAAGAAGCTTGCCTAGACTTTGCAGGAAAGGAAGCCCAATGGCTGCCCTTAGTCTCTTAGCTTAGAAGACTTCATGTCTTACTTTCAGGGATGGAACCTCTATCCCTTCAGTTACACTTCCAACTCATTTTTTATCCTAATTAGACATGGGGAACAGGACTCTAAGTACAGTAATAACAAGTCAACATCTGCATAATACTCGAAGACTTTAAAGTACTTTGGACACACATTATCTCATCTAAATCTCACAGTAAGGAAGTACCCAGTGAGGTAACTGCCTAAGACGTTATCATTCCCATTTTGTATGAAGAGGTATTGGATGACTCCAAAAGGTGACGTGTCAAGGTCACACGGGGAGTAAGCACTAAGAAATGTGACCTGAATTCAGAGCTTCCCGTCTCCAAGTCCCACGATCAATCCATAGCACCGTAAATGTCTTTCAGTAAAGTGAAAAACAGATACGATAAGCTTGAAATGCTGTGGTTTCCACTTCAAATTTATGATGTACACAAACTTTACTCAATCCAACCTAGGAGCACTATGAAAACTGGACAGAATGTATTTACATGATGGAGAAGGGGTCGAGGGGAAGATGCAACCACATGCTAATTCTCGAATGAAGAGATGTTTGACAGATTTCTACAACACTATATTCTTTACAATCTAAAAAACAAAACCAAACCCACAGCTAGTAAGCAGACTGGAGGAGAGGTAGGTATTTTCTTGACCTTATTAATTTGGGGGCTGTCTAGAACAGTGTTAGCAAAGGCAAGTGGATGGGAGGTTGAAGACTCTCTCAGATGCATGAAAGGTACACTGATGAATAGGTGAGGGTATCCGGGGGGCCTCTGAGTGGTGAGGAATAAGACAGAGATGGGGGAACACTGAGAAAATAAAAGGATAGGTAAAGTTCTGAATTACCAGACAAACTAAAAAGAAGGGTAACTGGTCCCTTGATTATAGGGTGGCTCAGAAGAGAGAATACTCACCGGAGTCCTACATTATTGATGTCATCCCACAGAGAGGCTGGGCATTCCCAGAAGGGCTTCTTCATATGGGAGAGGATGCTCTAAAAGGAGTAAGGAATGAGATGGGAGGTGGGGAGGGTAGTGGGGGGGAAGAGTGTGACTCAAAAGGCAGAAGAGTCCCAGATATATAGGGACACACGGACAGGGTCTAAGGGTCAATTAAAAGAGTCAAGCCCAGAGAATGTTAAAAAAAAAAAAAGTGGAACTATGGGTGGGCCAGGAAATTAAAAGTGGAGGGGGGAGAGGGAAGAGATGGTACCTGGACCCCAGCGTAGGCATTATTGACGAGTATATCCAACCTCCCATCTTGTTCTCTGTCCACTCTTTCAAACAGGCTCCGCACTTCATCTTCCTGGGCTGAATCACAAACCACGGGCACACATCGACCCCCTCTCGATTGTGCCTGGGGTGAGATGGGCATAGGAGTCCCATGAGCACATATCGGCATCACACCAGGTCCTCCTCCCCATTCAACTGGTCCTAGCTCTGAGGCCAGCAGATCTGGGTGAACGAGGTAAGGCTACCCCTTGGAGTCTGCACAAGGAATTGCAGGGGTGGAGCAAGAGTTGCTGAGCATTCCAGTGTTCTTTGAAGAGTGTGGCAAGTTAACTGTTTATAGCAGCTAATTCAATTACAGTGGCAAAAACATGGACACGAGGAATCCGACTGTTGGTACACTTCAATTCTTCATGACAAAGCAGAAGGAAAAAATGCTCTGGGATCAAGCATAAACTCTCGTTTGGCATTTAAAGCTCGTTCCAACCTGGTCCCATCCTATCTCTCCAGCTTTATTATAAATTACTGCCCTCCATGCATTTTGTAGTGCCAGCCAAGTGACCGTGCTGTTCCTAACATGACAGGGCACTTTGCCTTCTGGTTCTAACAATTACAGCAATTTTCGTCACCATTTGTTGAGTTGCATTTTACTTTTTTTTAAAATCAGAGTTTTAAGGATGCCCCCATTCCACCCCAACAATTCTTAAACTTTATTTCTCTGATCTACTTTGCAGATCAGTTATCTTTTGTATTGGATATATGACAATTTCTACTATTTTTCTCTATTTTTTTCTGTTCCTTGTTCTCAGAGGATCATTGATTTCTGTTTAATCTCATTTTCAGGAGCTCAATACTTGTGTATGATTTACCACTCTCTTTTCTAAGTTATTTGTTCTCCTTCCAATTTTCTTCTCAAGAGCTTTTAATTTTTAAATCTCTTGCTTAATTTCTCCTAGGGATTTATATGTAGTTCTTGTGGGAAATCCATTTTGTTTCAAAAAGTTTCCCTTTACTTTTTGAGGATGTCTGTGTGGAATAACTTTTTATACCAGTTGTTTTATTTGCTCCGTCTCTCCAGCTTTAGTTCTGGAATTGGGGCTTTTTGCCAAGGCCAGGCTCTGTACCCAGCTGCACTTCTGGGTGGTACAGTTAGCCCTTGGTCACATATGGTCCCGTGTTTGCCTCTGTCTCCTGAGTCAGGGTTCCATGAATCTTAAAGATTCACAACACTTGATCTTCTAGAGTCTAGAAGGATTTGTTCTGTAAAATGTAGACTCAGTCAAAAGGCTGCACCCAAGGACCTAGAAGGCCACATGTAACCTTGAGGCTAGAGTAGGGGGACCTCAGGCCTAAGGGGAGGGTGGAAGTGCTGGTGTGAAGACTGTTCAGCCCTAGTCATTGCCCACTGGAAGGCTGTTTCCTGGGGCTTTCTGACCAAGCTTCCGTTCTTGGGGGAGCCTCCTGCTCTCACATCCTTACAAGTGTGTATGTGTTCCATCTATAGTCCCACTGGGTAGCAACTCTTTGCTTGGAACAGGACCCCTTACACTTTGGGGCTTCAGACTGATCTATCGTGCAATTGTGGAGTGAAGCCATCAGTACTAGGCAGTCGGCTTCCCATGCCAGCAGTCACCCTGATTTGCAGCTTCTCCTCTTCTCCCTTTATACTATCTCAGTTGAGGAACCCATCAGCTGTCTATGTGGATGACTCTCAAGAGCCATTTATGTAGCCAGAATCTCTCCCCTAACCACCAGTCTCACATAGCTAACTGCCCAGCGGACATCTCAAATTTTATGTCCTGTGGGCATCCCACACACAGTATGTTTCCCCAAGTCTTGCTCTCTGGCACACTTCTCTGTTAGTGCCGCAGGTACCACCATCCTCCTGTTACCCAGACTTGTGACCCTGATGTCCTCCTTGATGCCTCACTCACAACCCCTTTCTGCCCAGTCTGTTGCCAAATCTCCTTGGGGCATTTTTCACATACGTTCCCAACCTAGGGCAGGCCCTCACATCACGCCTGCACCAGTACAACAGACCACTGGTTCGCGTCCCTGCCTGGAGTCCTCTCCACTTTAGGTCATCACTGGCTCAGCTGCCAGATACCTTCCTAAAGGGAAAGTCTGACCATGCCACCCTGATGGAGGGAGTAGGGAATGATCACTCCATGCACACTCCTAGAACCCTGGGAGGTGTACCCTTGCCCTGGGATCCAAGCCTCCTCTGAGCCAGCCTGTTGCGACATTCTCTGGCTGGGTGCCTGCTGTTATCTGCTGGGGGTGCCAAGGGCACGCAGGGGCCATTTTGGGACTGCACCGATTCACCAGGGCCTAGAACCCAGCTCACCTCCGAGGCAGCGGCCTGCAGGGTGTCCTGTTTTCGGCCTGTGATGTAGACGGTGGCTCCTGCCTCGCATAGCTGCAGGGCAATGCCCCGGCCGATGCCCCTGGAGGCTCCCGTCACCACGCACACCTGCCCCTTCAGGGAGCCCAACATTGTAGCGGGGGAGGGGGGAACCTGCGGGAGGAGAGCAAGGGAATGCACGGGTGGCCTGGGCATCGTGTGAGGAGGCGGGGCCCGAGGCCTGGGCGGGGACATGGGGGCATCGGGGGCAGGGGGCCCGGGCGGGGACATGGGGGCACCGGGGCAGGGGGCT
>CM053774.1:6543116-6567488 GCA_028658325.1 Potorous gilbertii | reverse complement strand
GGCGCTGACGTGGAGGAGGGTACTGACAGGGAGGGGGGCGCTGACATCAGGGGCGCTGATGTAGGGGGGCACTGACATCAGGGGCGCTGACGTGGAGGAGGGTACTGACAGGGAGGGGGGCGCTGACATCAGGGGCGCTGACGTGGAGGAGGGTACTGACAGGGAGGGGGGCACTGACATCAGGGGCGCTGACGTGGGGGGCGCTGATGTAGGGGGGGGCACTGACTGGAGGGGCATTGATGTAGGGGGGCACTGACAGGGAGGGGAGCACTGACAGGGGCGCTGACGTGGAGGAGGGCACTGACATCAGGAGTACTGACAGGGAGGGGGGCGCTGACGTGGAGGGGGCACTGACATTAGGGGTACTGACAGGGAGGGGGGCGCTGACAGGGGCGCTGACGTGGGGGGCGCTGATGTAGGGGGGCACTGACATCAGGGGCGCTGACGTGGAGGAGGGTACTGACAGGGAGGGGGGCGCTGACAGGGGCTCTGACGTGGAGGGGGCACTGACGGGGGAGGGGGCCGAGGGGCTTGAGGGGGCAGTCCCTGGGGTCAGCAGCCCTCTAGGTCCGTCCTGTCCTGCCCCCAGTGTTCGTCACGGACAAGGTCTCCAGCTTCTGCCTCCAGGTAGCGCTGCAGGTCCTGCACCGGAGGCTCCCCGAGGCTTGCAGCCGCCTCTGCGACTCCGTGGTCGACTACCTGAGCGCCCGGAACCCCGCGGCCGGCAGCCCCCTGCTGCTGTTCCTACGGGACCAGACGAGCTCCAGGCTGCTGGAACACGTCCTGCGGGTGTCCGAACCCCCCCGGCTGCAGCGCCTCTTCGAGGGTCACCTCCGCGGGCAGCTGGAGGCCCTGGCGGCCCACCCCATCGCCAACTTCCCCCTGCAGCGCTTCCTCGACGCTGTCAGCACCCCTGGGCTGGTGAGCGTGGCAGGTGGAGGAGGGGGGCGGAGGGGACGGACTTGGGGCCTGGGGGGGGGCTGGGCGACCAGGGATTCACTCCCTGCCGTTCTGGCCCCCAGCTGTCCCAGGTGTTGGAGGAGCTGGGTCCTGCCCTGGAGGCGGTGCTGGCCCAGGGCCACCCAGGCGTGGTCGTGGCTCTGGTGGGTGCCTGCCGTAGAGTCGGGGCTCACCAGGCCCAGGTTCTGCAGCTGCTGCTGGAGGTGAGTGACGCTGGCCAGGACGGTGCCATCCCTAGTTCGGATCACCCCCTCGGGTCTTCCCACATTGGTTCTTCCCCTCCTGACTCCGAGGGCCTCAGGTGGAAGGAAGAAGGAGGCTGAGAGGAGGAGGGCAGACAGGACTGGGGTTGGCTGTGCTGCACAGAAGACAAGCTCTGGAGGGCTAGCCAGGCCAGTCCCCAACCCTCCAAGAGCCCTTTTCATCAGGGTGCCAAGGAGTCCTTGGGCCCTTGCTGAGGACTCCAGTGAGGGGAGACCTGCTGCTTCCAAGGCACTCCCTACTTTTCTAATGGTTCTGATTCTGGAAAAGTTTTTCTTTACGTTAAGCTTTTGCTTTTTTTTTTTTTTTTTTTTTTTTTAGTTTTTTGCTAAGGAGAGATTTTTATCTCTTTTCTTGCAGCATCTCCCCCTTTTCCCAGTTTTTCCTTGTGGGACCAGGTCTGGTCTTTCCACATGGTGATTCTTCAGATAGTTGAAAATAGTCCTAGTTCCTGCAGTGAATCCTCAGATAGGATGTTCTTTGTTTTTTTCACTGTTCACCTTTTAGGTAATGGAGAGATTTTTAAAATGGGGTTTGTAAGCTTGTTTTTAAAAATATTATTTCAGTAATTGACCTATAACTCCATGTATTTTGTTTTATATGTTTAAAAACATTCGGAGAAAAGGGGTCTCTGACCCAAAAAGGTTAAGAACCTTTACTTCAGATGCGCTTAGTGATTATCACTTCCCTTCCTAACTGCTTCTAAACCCCTCCAATTAATGATACATTTTAGAACCTCCAGTTGCCAGCCTGTAATTTGTAGGCTTTGCTTTCTAACCTTTCTTCCCACTTTGGTAAATCAGGATACTGACCATTACTTGGGTATTTGTCCTACGTCCCCATTCCCCATAATCTTTGAAGTATCACATCTGCTGTGTCACAATCTGCTATGGTTTGTTCTCATTTGGTTGTGGGATTTATTTAAAGTAGGCGACTGTTTGCTTTCATTCTCTGTTCCCCAGGAATCCTTATTGTTCTGTCCAAAGATCTTTCTTTTTTGGAAGAGAAAACAGAAATGAAGTAAACTTTAGGTCTTCTTGCCCACCCCTTATCACACTCTTCACCTGGGCATTAGTCTTCCTAATTCAGTTTCCCCCTACGCTCCGCTGCAGCTAAAAAGAAGCTCGTTTTGTTTCTCTCAGCATTCTCCTCAACGTTCCTAATGTTCTTCTTTACCTCTTCTGGTTCAACTGTCTGTTCACAAAGCAGGGCATCTGATGGGTAGACGTTTAGTAAAGGCCTAAAAAAACAACCGAGTTGTTTGTTGATTGTCCCTCTGAAGTCACAAGAGTGTTTTCTTTTTTCAGAGTAATTGCTTCTTTTCTTTGGAATTTTACTTTTCATAATTTTACCATCCCTTTCTTACTTTTTTTACAGAATTTTTACATTGATTACTGCCTGCTTTTTCTTTGACTCCTTTAAAATGTGATTTCAGGGGTATATCAGACTTTCTTTCATGTTTTATATTGAATTCTAAGATTGGGTGATCCCCTGCTTGCTTCTCATCATACCTACGTCCATTTGAAGTTTCTCTTTGTCACAACCCTTTCCAGAATTATTTTTGTTACATTTTTAAGAGTGAAGTCATTTAGACAAATCAAGATTTTATCAGCTGATAGGCTTAAAAATTTTTTTTTTTTTACTTTTACTTTTCCCAGAGGGATCCGACAAAACAGAATTCTCCCATCATTGCTAGGTCATGCTCTGCCAGGTTTATGTTTTCTCACACGTCTAGCTTGGATACCTCCTCTCTAGGTGGCCTAGAGTACATTCCTATGAATATATATGGCTTCTGTTCCTCCATTCCTGGTCCTTACTCAAGTTCTTTCACCGTTTCTTCTTACAAATTTTTTCATTTCTTCATATAAGCATGTCTTCTTCATATAAGATACTTCACGACTGCCCCTTTTATCAGTTTTGTTCCTTTTGAATAAAGGTCTTTCTTCCATACTCGTATTTCAATCATGGCATATTCCAGTCCTGCCAGATTTGCTCAGATTTGCTTTTCTATGAGTGTCTCTGGCTCCCCCTGTTTATTACTCATCCTTGGTGCATTAGCATAAAGACAGTTGAAGCCATGGAGTTTTTTAAACAATAAATTGATTATTGATGTCTTTTACATCACCATAATTTCAGTCTCATTCCACCTCTTAGAGAGCCCAGCTCATAAGGAGTATTCTTTTTTATGTTTATTTGTAGTTTTCAACATTCTTTCTACATTAATTTCTACAAAAGTATGAGTTCCAAATTTCTCCTTATCAGTTCATTTTTTCCTTACAGCACAGTATTATTCTCTATACTCACATACCAGTTTCCTTACTTATTCCTTAATTAAGGGGAATCTGATTTGTTTCTCAGAAAGTACCACCATAAACATTTTGTTGTAGATGGTTCATTTCTTCTTATCAACGCCCTTCTTGGATTGTAGCCTGGTAATGGAATTATCGGGTCAAAGGAAATGGATATGTTAGTCACCTTATTTGCATAATTCCCTATTGCTTTTCAGAATGGTTGTGCCAGTTCAGAACTCTGCCACCAAAGCATCAGTATGCCTATTTTCCCACAACTTCTTCAGCATTGATTATTGCTGTCTTTTGACATCTTTACCAATTTGCTCAGTATGTGGTGAAATTTCATTGTTTTGATTTGCATTTGTTTCGTAATGAATGATTTGGAGTATTCTTTTATGTGATTGTTAATAGTTTGAAGTTCTTTTTCTGAGAAAAGTGTGTTCATATCCTTTGCACACTTAACTTTTAGGGAATGGAAGCCATGGAGTTTTAATTTTGATGTTCTTTAATATTTTCTTGTGAGTACTTTTCTGCTGTCCTTTCCATTTTACTAAATACTCTGACTGTGATAACTTTGGCAAATATGTGTGCAGTTTAAAACCCTCTTGATTAGATTTAAAAGACTTCCAAGTAAATATATTTCATGGCCCTGATAAGATGCATTCCATCCCCAACCAAAGTCCACTGTTGTTATATTTTAAATCATGGTTTAGAAATCCAAACCTCATTCTCTTAGCTGTTCACTTCCTAGATCTTACTTATGTTCACATAGTGATAAAAACTCCTTGCGCCCTCAAGGTCTTCAGTGTCTTCCTCAGAATTTTATAATTATCAGTTCTTTCTCTCTCTCTCTGTCTCTCCCTCTCTCCCTTCCCTTCCCCCTTCCCTTCCCTTCCCTCAATGCTTTGCTTTTGGCAGGATCATTTATCCCCACATGAAGTATTCTAGTAGGAAAAATCCTGGGAGGTTCTCAGTTGTCCAGTGTACGTGCCCTAGGGAGATAACAGACTTCTTTACTGTTAAAAATGTCAGGCCAGTGAGTAACTGACTCTTTTCCCTGCTTCTTCTGGCTATTACTACATGACCTTTCTCCTAATAGCACTTGTGATTCCACATCATCTTTTACTGGAGCCCAAGAAGCTCCTTCTCTTTGGGAGTTTCCAGCTTTCCCTTCTGCTGCAGAAATAGCATTATGTTTCTTCAGATGTTCAATAGTCATTCTTCCTTTCCTTCTTTGGTGTCACATACTTTGAACCTCCAACCTCCTCATAGGTTAAGATTTTACTGTGCTTCCCTCTTTATTTCCTGAAGTTTTTTCTTTTTATTTTCCAGAGAAGACTTTTTCAAGTCTTTAAAGAATTCCTTGATAACCTGAAGGTCCAGGATTTATTCCTTTAGCCTTCTATCTCCATTAAAACAAAAACCAACTTGTACCCAGCTTGTCCTTGGTAGTGGTAGAAATGCTTTCTCATAGGCTGTCCATGTGTGAAAAGCATTGCCACCTTGTCTCTCCCTCTTAGAACTTACAAAGGGATGGGGACCGGATCTGTAATCTTATCGTTCAGGGAACTTTCCAGTGAGGAAACTCACTGCTGGTACTGTTGGGCACCTTCTTAGTCCAGGAGTGTTTTTTTCTAGGGCACTGAATATTAAATGAATTGTTCATAGAGCTGGTGTGTATCAGAGGTGGGACTTGAACCTGGGGCCTTCTTAACTTGGAGGCCAGCTTTGTATCCATTAGGTTTCTTGGTTTTGACATTTTCTGCTAAGCCTAGTTTGATTGGCAGTTAATATATTCCTGTCTGTTTTTTCCCCCTTTCCCCTTTTATTTGTTTGTTGGTTTATTTATTTTTAGTTTTCAGCATTCACTTCCATAATATTTTGAGTTCTGAATTTTCTTCCCTCCCCAAGATAGCTTTCAATCTGATAGAGACTATACATATACGTTTGCGTTAAACATATTTTCACATTAGTTGTGTTGTAAAGAAGAATTAGAACCAATGGGAGAAACTACAAGAAAGAAGAAACCAAAAAAGAGTACATAGTCCTTCAATACGTTCTCAGATGCCAGAGTCCTTTCTCTGGATGTGGGACAGCATTTTCCATCATGACTCTTTTGGAGTTGTCTTAGATCCTTGCATTGCTGAGAAGAGCCAAGTCTATCAGTTAGTCATCACACAATGTGGCTCTTGGTGTGTACAACGTTCTCTTGGTTCTTCTTACTTCACTCAGCGTCAGTGCATAGAAGTCTTCCCAGGTTTTTCTGAAGTCTGCCTGCTCATCGTTTCTTATAGCACGGTAGAATTCCATTGCATTGATATACCACAACTTGTTCAGCCATTCCTCAATTGATGGGCATCCTCTCAATTTCCAATTCTTTGCCAGCACAAAAAGAGCTGCTATAAATATTTTTGTATGTGTGGGTTCTTTTCCCATTTTTATGATCTCTTTGGGATACAGACCCAGAAAGTGCTGGGTGAAAGGGGAATGCCCAGTTTTGTAGCCCTATGGGCATAGTTCCAAATTGCTCTCCAGAATGGTTGGATCAGTTCACAACTTTACCAACAAAGTATTAATGTTTCAATTTTCTCCAACATTTATCATTTTCCTGTTTTGTCATGTTAGCTTGCCATGTTTTAATGCAAACAGAAGCAACTCTCAGATACCTTCAAGGAATTTTATTACTAGCAATGCTATCTCTAAATCTTAATTACCCTCTGGCATCCCCACTTTCTTTTCTTCTTCATATCTAGTTCTACTGTTGTTCAGATATATCCTTATGTTTCTCTGGCTGCTTTGTTTTCTAATCCCAGACCTTAGTAGAGATTCTTAGTCCTTTTTGTGACCTGAACCCCTTTGGCAGTCTGGTGAAGCCTATAGATCCCTTTTCATAATAGTATTTTAAATGCTTAAGAAAGTTCACAAAATTTAGGTTAAGAAACCCTGCCTTGAAGTGTGTGGAAAAAGAGTTTTCAGACCAATGGTATATTCTTCCTCTTCATCCCTACAGGCATTCCACTGTGCAGAACCCCCATCCAGGCATTTGGCATGTGTACCCCTCTTTGGCTCCCTGACAGCCTATGAGGTGTACTATGGACTAGAGGAGGAGGATGTGCCTTCTGAACACAAGGTGAGGTGGGAATTCTGAATGGTAACAGGAGCCACCCCCTGATTCTTAGGAAGAAACTTGTATTTTAAACCCTTGATCATAGACATTTGTAAAGTAAAATACCTGGCTTCTCTGAGTTAAAAATAATTGGAAATGGGACTAGACCCTCACTTGACATTTCTGACCTCAGATTTAATATTTCTTTTTTCACCAGCTAGAGGTGGCTGCAGCCCGGCCCCTGGGGGAAGTGACTGTGCCAGGGTCACTGTTGCTTCAGCACCTGCTGCACTTCTCAACCCTGGGCCCTGTGCTTCGAAGTCTGGCTTTTATGGAAGGACCACAGCTTCTGGCCCTGGCCCAAAGCCCTGCTGGTTCCCATGTCTTAGATGCTGTGCTGACCAGCTCTACTGTGACCAGAAAACAGCGTCACAAAATCTTACGGCCTCTCAAGGTCAGGCTTCTTGCGTCCTTATTTCATTACTCTCCTATTCCAATTCCCTGGCTGCTTTGACTGAAACCTCTGACTACTTCCTGTACCAGGGGACAGACCTTGTTGTGGACTTGTGTTTCTCTCCCATTCCCTCTTTGCCTTCCTCCCTTGAGCTGTCCTGGGACCTTTTTCTCCTGTGTTTCCCTCCCCAGGGACACTATGTGGCTTTGGCCTGCAGCCGTCATGGCAGTCGAGTGCTGGATGCCATCTGGAATGAAGCCACTTTGGGGACTCGTAAGGAGATTGCTGCTGAGTTGGGTGAGTACCTGAGCTTCTTATCCAGAGCATCCGGGAACCTGTGGGGATGGCGTTAAACTCTGGGGAATAAGGGGAATCTGGACTGGAGGTCTGCAAACTTGTTATTTGTAGCCCAGGTTTCTTTCTCGCCTTCTGGGTTTCATGGGGAGTAAAATGGCAGCTTCGTTCTAGGACCTGCTTCAGGGTAAAAGGAGAGGAAGGAAGCCTTCCCCTCGGCAAGGTCTTTCCTTCAAGTTTGGGATTCCTGCTGTCCCCTGATTTTGATGTTGGCAGTGGTTTTCTTCACAGGAGAACAGGAGCGGCAGATGATGAGAGATCCCTTTGGCCATCATGTGGCCCGGAATGTAGGGCTGGGCACTTTCCTGAAGCGCCGAGGAGACTGGGAACAGCAGCAGGGGGCAGTAGCCAAGCGGAGAAAAGCCCTGAGCACCATCCTTGCAGACTGAGGTCTTTGGACCTGGGGGTGGGGCATTGCTGAGAAAGGGAACTGGCTTAACGTGACTGAGAAATTCTAAGAGTAAATATTTTTCTATTTTTATTGGAAAGGAGATTTGTGTGGTTTTTTTCTTTCCCTAGAAGGGGGAAAAGGGGATGGAGTCCTTTGGTGACATCCAGGGAAGACTCCTCATCAGGTCTGGGCATGCTTGGGGACAGGGAGAAGAGTTGGTAGGGGATGTAGAATACAATCCCTTGGTCAGTGGTGGCTACTGCAGGTAGGGATAGTATCGGGTGTGAATGTTAGTGCAGAATATGTCCCGTTTAGCAGCAGATACAAATAATGAGACCATCGTCTTAAATCCATCCTTAGCCTAGATGGGGTAGAGTATTTAGTAGGGCTGGAGCCGGCGCTGACGCTGCCACTGCTCGGCACCTTCCACTACATGGCGAAGGGTGGACGCAACACCCAGCAGCATGTTTCCCAGGCCCTGCAGGAGTGTGGAAGTCCATCGCAGGAGCTCTCTAAAGAGAGAAGTCAAGGGAAAGAAGTCAGGAGGGTGGGGAATGGGAATGGTGATGCCACTGGCCAGTCTTATGGGTGTTCACTGACCTGAGCACCTTCTTGGGACCAAGTCCTTGAAAATCGCAGCTCATGGAGTAGAGCCCGTAGAACGTGGCCTTGACGTTAAGGCTGCCGAAGAGGTCCCGGGGGTTCTGCTTATATACGTCAAACGTGATGCTGGCGATGTCCTTGCTGTGCTTTGGCTTCTCTCGGCCCAGGCCGTAAGAGAGCACTCCGCTCTAGAAGAGTACCGTTAATGATCAGTACAACCTCCTGACAAACCACCCCAGATCCCAACCAACAGCCCTGGGTTAGATCCACAACCCCTTGAACTTCAGATTGTCCAGCTCCCCACAACTCTTTTGCTCTCCTTCCTCCCTTACGCACACTGCTGAACTTCCCTGGCTACCTCTCCATTTTTACACCATTCCCCTGGGATCCCTTTTGGGTCAAAGTAACAGAGAGTAGGCTCTCCATTCAGGGATAGGAGAGCCAGGCAAGATGGTGGGCATGTAGGAGTTCCTGCATGTGTTGGCTGAGGCAACATCCTTGTGTAAAACACTCACTCTGACAGGGCTCCACTTCTGTCCCTCCTCCAGGATCATCAGGCTTGTGTCATCCTCCAGCATCTGGAAGAATTCTTCACTCTCCACACTTGTCCCATCATCCTCGAGCACCAATGTTAGCACACCACTCAGTAGCAAGGTCTCGAGTGCCTGCCCGGGAAGGAGGCAGGGAAGAAGATCCTGTGGGCACTCCTCTCTCTTCAACATCCTCTGTAATCTATTGGCCTGTCTCTTTCCCCATCCTGAATCTCATCCAGCCTTAAATACTGCTCTCGCTGTTTCTCTACCTCTTCAGTCCTTTTCTGGCCTACCCCTTCAGATTCTGTTCCCAACTTTCCTCCCCAGCCACCCTGAGGACACATCCTTTCCTTTACCTCTCCCATGTGCTCCTTTCTCCCTGTCGCCTGCAAGGCCTGCCAAGAAGTACTCTAGGATCCATCTTCCCAGTAAGAGCGTTTGCATTTCCTCGCTTTCCCTGCTTTTAATGGGTCATCACTGCTGACTTTTACCATCCCATCACACGCCCCCTCCACTGTTAGCTTGTAGTCCAACAGTGCCAAGAGACGGTCAGGCCTTTTAGAGCAGACGAGACGAATAAGAAATGTGCGCTGCCCCGATCGGATTAAAATGTCATTGGGAAATAGTTAATGAAATAGTACAATAAAACATAGATAATGTCAATAAGAGTTTTTCTAAGCCAATAGGCAGACAGCAGGGATTCATACTATGAATGATTTAGTGACCCCTGTTTTTATTTGAGTTTGACATTATTCTAGAGTCACCTTGCCTGTTTCCCTGCTGCTGAGCATGACAGGGGCAGGTACGTAGCACGAAAGGCCTGGGGTCAACTCCTGGCCTCAGACACTCGCTAGATGTATGACCCTGGACAAATCCCGTTTGCATTAGTTCCCCATCTGTAAAACGAACTGGAGAAGGGAACGACGAAACACTCCAAAATCTTTGCCAAGAAAATCCCAAATGGGAACCCGAAAAGGTGGTTGGATGTGGCGGAAAGGCAGCAGGAATAATAGTGCCTAATTCATTTCAGATGGTTGGGAGCCAAAGGATCCGGGTTCAAGTTTGGCCTCTGGCCCTTAATATCTACATGACTAGACAAGTAACCTTTCTGATGTCTGTTTATTCATCTGAAATATGAGGAGTTTGGTCTAGGTGATCTCGGAAATCTCTCAGCTTTAATCTGTTCACGTGCCTCTTGCTTTAGGTTTCTCGTTACAACCTGGCTTCCAACATTGTTACTCAACTGAAAACTCTCCAAAGTCTCTGAAGTTCCCTTAATTTCCAAATCTGATGACCTGTTATTCTCAGGTCTC
Organism: Potorous gilbertii; assembly: GCA_028658325.1. NCBI lineage: Eukaryota > Metazoa > Chordata > Mammalia > Diprotodontia > Potoroidae > Potorous > Potorous gilbertii. The sequence continues at coordinate 6,557,222 of CM053774.1, read as the reverse complement.
ATCTTTTTTGACCTCTGTAGCATGGGTAACAGTAGTTAAGCTCCCCTTCCTCCTGGATACTTTTGCTGGGTTTTAGTGACTGCTCACTCCTGTTCTCCATTGCTGGCTCATCATCAGTCCTCTAACAGTGGGGTATACACCCCAAGGTTTTGTCCTGGTTGCACTCTGTCTACTCTCTGCTCTTTCCCTCTCTCTGCCCCTCTCTCTCTTCCTCTCTCTGCTCTCTCTCTCTGCACTCTCTTCCCCTTCTCTCTCCTCTCTCCCTCCTCTTTCCTTTCTCTCCTTCTCTCCCATTTCTTCTTTTTTTCTCTCTCACCTCATCAGCCCCTTCTAATTTAGTGACCTTATCTGTGCAACTGATTCACCAATTGCCATTTCAAACTCAACATAAAACTCCATCTTTCCTCCACTTCACCCCTACAGACTTACCTCTTATCAAATTTTCCTATTTCTGTTAAGAGCACCCCGAGTCTTGTAACCTTGGCATTACCCTCTGCTCATTCTCCCTTGCCCTCCATGTTCAAGCAGCTGCTAAATCTCACTGTGTCTACCTCAAGACTTCTTGTGTCCCTCTCCTCCCTCTTATACCTTGGTTTAGCCCTGCATTGCCTCTCTGCTTTACTACTGTAATAGACTCCTAACTGATCTCCTTGTCTCGTCTTTCTTTCCTCCAATCCATTTTCCAGGCGATGACAAAAGTGATTTTCTTTAAGTACAGATCAGACTATATCACTGCCCTGCTCAACACAGTTCAGTGACTCCCTACTGCCTCTAGGATAAAATACAAACTCTCTCATTTGACTATAAACTTCATACCTATAGGTTTGGACTGAACCATCTTAGCTTGGGAAAATCCCCCATAAGAGCTGAAACTAGGTAGCCACCTAGGGTATGATACAACAGGAGGGAAAATGAGATAATATTTCTCTTAAAATCCCTTACAAGGGGATCCCAGCCTATCTTTTCAGACTCACTATACATTATTTCTCTTTATAGCCTAATAGTCTAGCCAAAGTGGATTTCTCTTAGTACTTCACACATTATGATAAACCTCAGGTGGCTATCATCTTCCATACCTGCCGTGTAACCCCTGTTCGCCTTTACTTCAACTCAGGAAGCCTTTCCTGATCCCACCAACTGCTGGTACCTTCTTTAACTTGTATGTAACTATGTTACGTTATTATTTACTTATTCTTATATATGTATACGTTGTCTCTTTCTTTCCTGCCACCCACCCCCCCAATAGAATGTCAGCCCCCTGGCACACAGCTGCTTAATAAATGTTTGTTGGTTATTTGATTGCTTCTTGAACTTAAGGTAAGATGCGTCCACAACCTCTCCTGATAGGGTTTCATAAGCCTCACTTAAACTCTTTAACTTTTAACTCTCTTTAAAATCTTTTAAAATTCTACTTTAATTAATATATTTTTTCTACTTTCATTTCTATTGATGTTTTGTTTTTGCATTACATATAAAGATTACTCCTGATTTTTGGTAAAACTAATAAGGAAAGTTGAAAGTTCATGCAAGTAAGAAAATCCAAACATAAATCTAACTTCTCTCCTTCTATTCCTCACCCTATTGGGGAAAGAAAAAAAGCAAGTTTCTTGTCACAAATATACAATATCAAGCAAAACAAACTCCCAGTGGCTGTACTTAAAATATCTGTCTCATTCTACACCCTAAATTCATCACCTCTCTGTGATGGATAGTGTTTGTATAACTGAGTCTTTTTTACCATACTATCTCATGTTCTCACTATTCTTTGGCCAAAGGACCCAGATCTGTGGATAAGAACACAGGCATTCAGGCCCTACTCACTTTGTCTAGCAGTTCTTGGCGGGTGGCAGCTGTCAGACCTTTCCGAGTAGTCCGTTTATGGTCACAGACACGGAAAGGACGCTGGGGTGGGGGACTCGAAGCCCAGACCCGACGACCAAACTCAGAACCCACAATGGATACTGACCTGGGAGTTGGGGAAAATGTCAGAAGTGATCAGCGTAGGGTACAGTGAGTAAAGTCACAAGTATTGGGAGAAAACAGGTTGGAGGTGAGGGGGAAGATGATTTTGAGATTGGCTTAGAGAAGAAAAGATGAACATATCATAGTGGGTAGAAGGATGAGGTGGGAAGAGATGGTACTGGGTGGGAGAGACACTTTTCAGTGTCACATGAATGGGATGGTCTGGATGGTGTTTCTGGGGTCATACGAGAGGGGATATTTCTGTCTGGCCCATAGTCCACCCCATACCTCATACTTTCTTTACCTGATGTGGAGGGTGTGGGAGAAGAGAGAGGACGATAGGAAAGGACTTACCTGAGCAAGGAGGTAGGGTTCAAGGCTGAGATATAGTCCTTAGCCTTGGTGTATTCCATGGTGAGGTGAAGTGGTTTCCTCTAGGGGATTCCTGCCTTAAAGATCTGGTTCAGTATCGGGGCTTGGTCTGACTCTCAGCAGAGCTGTTGTTGATTTTTGTGACTTCGCCTGGGTTTAAGCACCAGAAGAAGTTGTGGGGAATGATTCAGGGTCGGACTCTGGCCCCCAAGCCTGGACAGGAAGTAGGGCAAAGTCCAAGAGGGTTGCGACTTAGTGGAAAAGGGGAGGGGCCTGGGGGGAGTTGGTGGAGGAACCGGGTCTGGTGGGACCCTGAAGTTCTTGGACCAAAAATGGAAGGGGGGCGCACTAAAAGTAAGAGAACTTGGGAAAAGGGAACATAGTAATTGGGTGCTTATCTATCTGCTTCTTTGGAGGTCGTTCTTAGGGACAGTTTCTGTCCAGTGATCCTGCTGGCCCCCAACCTACTCTTCACCTACTAATGACCCCCTCTTTGTTATAGGGGTTTGCTTCCACCTGCTGGGAAAGTTAAAAACTGCAATTTTCAAGGAAAAGTGGCATGGGAAAATGAGGTCTGCAATTGGGTAATACAAGTGATTTGTTGTTAAGTCGTCTTTCAGTCAAGTCCAACCTTACTTGACATTTTCTTGGCAAAGACATTGGAGTGGTTTGCCATTTCCTCCTCCAGCTCAGTTTGTAGATGAAACTGAGGCAAACAGGGTTAAGTGACTTGCCCAGGTTCACACAGGGGCAAAGAGTCTGAGGTCAGGTGTGACCTCAGGAAGATGAGACTTCCTGTCTCCTGACCCAACACTATATCCACTTTGCCACCTGGCTGCAATTAACATAAATGATAGCTGATAGGTATCAAGCGTGAATAGAAAGGCTGGTCACTCTGTGGGGCATGAGCGGGAGGGAATTGAAAGTAAAAGCCTGAGTTTTTTAGGAAAGTCAGAGCACTAAGGATTCTGGGGTGCATAATATTAGCCTGTCTATAATAGTACTTACCATCTGCTAAGGCTGTTAGGGATGCAAAGGAAGGCAAAAGCAGTCCTTGCACTCAAGGAGCTCACATGCTAATGCGGAAGACAATATGCAAACAATTATGTACAAACAATATACATACAGGACAGCTAGGTGACACAGTGGATACAGTGAAGGACCTGGAGTCAGGAAGACATCTTCCTGAGTTCAAATGTGGCCTCAAACACTTACTAGCTGTGTGGTCCTGGCTAAGTCACTTAACCCAGTTTGCATACATTTTCTGGAGGAGGCAATGGCAAACCACTCCAGTATCTTTGCTGATAAAACCCCAAATGACAAATCAGAGCACCCAACAATAGAGGAAAAACCCTGGGGTGGAGGTGGGCTTGAGAGAGAGGAAGGAAAGAGAAGTTTTCTTGGAGAAGATGGAATTTGAACTGAGTTTTAAAGGAAGCCAAGAGGTGGAAGGAAGGAGATCACATCAGGCATGGGGAATTCTGTAATTCTCTAAAATCTATTCTTCAGGTTCTGAACTTTCACCCTTTTACTTCCAAACTTTCTCATGTAAATGTGTACTTGGGTTAGGCATCAAGGGATCTACATTCAAATCCTACCTACTCTGCTTACCACACAGGACCTTGGTCAACTCACTTAACTTTTTTTGGGGCCCCTACTTCCTTATTTAGAACAGGAGGGTAATTGCCCTAGTTAAGAGAGAGGCCTAGGAATCTCTCTGTCCATTTTCCCCAAGATACTACATAGGCCCTTGATAAATGTTGAATGCAATCTCGAATCTTAAATTTTCTTACATAAATGCCAAACTGAGTACTCACTGTCCCTTCTATTTGGTGACTATCCCATTTCAGGTATTCCCTCCCCCTCCTCTCTACTTTATCTGATTCCTAACCCCTCTTCAAAGTCTAATTCAAGGACTACCTTCTCAAATCCCTTCCCATCCCAGATGACATTTAAGATTTAGGTCTGTTATTGTTGACATGTGTATGTCTTGTTTGACATAGATTTTAAGCTCTTTGAGGTCAGGAACTGTGTTTTATGTCCTTTTACAATATCTTCCACAGACTATAACACAGAGGCTTGCACATGGTAGATACTCCATAAATGTCAGTTGAATTGACCTGAATTGTTTGATTTGACAAGAGCCTCATCTGGAGAATTGGAAACTGGAAGCAGGTCACCCAGGGAACTGGAGGACAATGGCACGGGAAGACAGGAGACCAGGATGAGGAGGCTACAGTGGGAGAATGGATTTGGATTCCATTTTCTGTCTCTCTTTCCTTCCCCATCCCTCCTCACACAGAAAGGAGATGTAAAAACTAAGGAATGCACCGAGGTATGGATGGGGGTGGAGAGAGAAGTGGGGGCAGAAACTTGGTCAGTTAAGGGGGAGGCGGTGGGAAGGACCAGGAATGAGACATTCTACTCATACATCCCTGACCAAGGCGCTTTATCTGCACCCCCTCAGTTCATCCTGTTTCCTGGGGCAGGCGGAGCCCTCTTTTTCACGCCTAGACTCGCTGGAGTTTAGGGGAGGGAGGGGCAGCAGGATAGGCTCAGGGATGAGCTCCACCCGCACTTCTCCAACTCCCACCTGTCCCAGCCCCAGCCCCGGAGAACCCGACGGGCCTAGTACCTGACCGGCCGCCTGAGCAGTCCCCCTGGGTCACCAGGTATCGCCCCCCAGCCCTGCTCGCTCCGCCAGGTGAGTCTCCCAGCTCGCTCCCGCCTTCACTGGGTGAGCCCTCCCCACCTTCCCCATCCGTGGGGCTTGAATTAAGAGGGAGGGGCTGAGCAGAGTAGGGAGGGGGTTAAATCTCCTGTGACCCGGGAGTTTAGCTGGGCCTGTGGAAGGGAGGGCCAGGACGCTTGGGTTCTAAGACGGGAGCGGAGCGCCTTGGGCAGGAAGGTGCCCGGGGCTTGGGCGGTGGGATGGAAGGGCTTAGAACCGAACCCTTGCGTTCGTTCCAGGAGAGGAAGCGAGCCCAGGACGGAGAAGTGGGAAACAGCTGCAGGCTATGGGCCAGGCTTGTGCCAGGGGCTGCCGCTGCAGGAGGTGTGAGCGCGGGCGACCCTGAGAGCCAAGGGTGGGGAAGGCTGGCCCGGGGCAGCCGGGGCGATGTCCGGCCCCGATCCCGGCCCCCCGCACCTCTCCCGCGCGGCCCCCATCTTCCCCAGCCTGCCTCCCCCGCCGCCCCTCTTCTGCATCCGGCCCCCGGGCAACGAGACCCTCCTGAGCTCCCCGGCCTCGCGGGCCACGGGCACCGTGTTCCTGCTGCTGGCCGCCGCGCTGGGGCTGCCCGGCAACGGCTTGGTGGTGTGGAGCCTGCTGGGCTGGAGGCCGGCCCGCGGCAGGCCCCTGGCGGCCACGCTGGTGCTGCACCTGGCCCTGGCCGACGGCGCGGTCCTGCTGCTCACGCCGCTCTTCGTGGCCTTCCTGGCCGGCCGCGCGTGGCCCCTGGGCGCCGCGAGCTGCCAGGCGGTGTACTACGTGTGCGCGGTCAGCATGCACGCCAGCGTCCTGCTGACCGCGCTGCTCAGCCTGCAGCGCTGCCTGGCCGTCACCCGGCCGTTCCTGGCCCCGGCGCTGCGCAGCCCGGCGCTGGCCCGACGCCTGCTGCTCGGGGTCTGGTCGGCCGCCCTGCTGCTGGCGCTCCCCGCGGCCGCCTACCGCCGCCTGTGGGGGGGGCGCGTGTGCCAGCTGTGCCACCCGTCCCGGGCCGAGGCGGCGGCCCACCTGCTGCTGGAGACGCTGGCGGCGTTCGTGCTGCCCTTCGGGCTGGTCCTGGGCTGCTACGGGGTGACCCTGGCCCGGCTGCGGCTGCGGAGCGGGCGCTGGGGCGCGGGGAGGCAGGGCGTGCGGGCGGGCCGCCTGGTGAGCGCCATCGTGCTGGCTTTCGGCTTGCTCTGGGCTCCCTACCACGCCGTGAACCTGCTGCAGGCGGCGGCCGCGCTGGCACCTCCCGGAGGGGCCCTGGACCGGCTCGGAGGGGCAGGGCAGGCGGCCAGGGCCGGGGCCACAGCCCTGGCCTTCTTCAGCTCCAGCGTCAACCCCATTCTCTACGTCTTCGCCGCCGGGGACCTTTTGCCCCGGGCCGGACCCCGCTTCCTCACCCGAATCTTCGAGGGCTCCGGGGAGGCCCGAAGGGGAAGCCGGTCCCACGAGGGGACCATGGAGCTCCGAGCTACCAGGCGCCTGGGCGGGGCGGAGCAGGGGCGAGGAGATGGCGGGGTCCAGGGGGACAGCTCGGATTGTAAGAGTTGAAGCCCTTGGTCTCGTCCTTCTCTTTCTCCAACTCCTCTTCTCCCTGTACGTGTTGGAACATCCCCTCCTCTCCCCTTGCCCCCCATACCCGAGGGGAACCACTGCCCTGGTCCTGCCTGAAGTCCTCAGTGGCCCAGAGACTTGTGTGTGATAAGAAGGCTACCGTGCAGTCCTAAAGGTGGTAGCCCCCCCTGGCCCACTGATCTCAGGGAGCAGAATTTGTTGTGTGTGGCTTGTTTTTGTCATGTGCTCAGCTCCGGTGACCAACATGGCCAGAGGTGTAGATTGTCAATACAACGGATAGCCATTGATGTAACCTGACGCATGTCACAACCAGGCAACAAAAAATACAAGGATATTTTAAAAGTCTCTCCTCTTTTCTTCTTCTCCACGCGGTCAGTCTAGGGTTGGGCTATCCTAGTCCGGGAAATTTCCTCATAAGAGCTGGGAGCAGACAGCACCCAGGGAGCAACTCAGGGAGGGGCAAGATCGTGTAAATTCTGTTTAGTACCAGAAAATTCTGCCCTCCAAGGTGGCACAGAGGGTATTCTTTTTGCATAAATTTTTTAAAAAATTTTCTCCCTGCCATTCCCTGCCTCTATCATTGAGAAAACAAGGAAAGTGGAATTCCTCATTTCATAGGCATTTTTTTATATATTACCCAAATGTGAGTTGCTCTGTCACAACGATTCCCAAATACTTATTGCTACAAAAGCTTCTCCCTTTAATACCATTATTTGCCTAATCAATTCAATTCAACATTTATTTAGGGCTACTATGTTCCAGATCCTGCACTGTGTCTTCTCCCTATTCCATCCATCCTCTTAACTTTCAAACTGATTTTTCTAAAGCACAGGTCTGACCATGCCTCCTGTTGATTCTATATTGTATGTCATAATCTCAGGAGAATCAAAATGATAAATAACCCAAAAGTCAATGGAAAGAACGTAATTTGTATTAACAGGTGCAACATGTTATCAGCAATGATTTTTGTTGGAGAAATGGTAGGGAAGACAGCTAGGACCTCTATAACTTGGAAAGGAAGTACTCTGGTCATATCACCAAAAAAAGGGCTACAGATGGACAGCCCAAGAGCTAATTAACCTGGTTCATTGAGATGTTAAAAGAATCTGAGGAAGGCCTTCAAAATGGCGCATCCCTAACAGGAGATCTCTAGAAAACATGAACAACACACACAGTTTGGTAGGCATGGAAAATCTGTGATCCCTTTGGGTAAAGAGGTGAAGTGGTGGATCTATTAAAGAAAGTTAGGTTACTCGTCAAAAGAAAACTGAAAGCATTGGGGCCATAACTTAAGAACGAAGTTTTTAAACCTTGATTGGGGTGTATAAATAGCTTCATTCTGATTCAGATGAAAAGCCTCTGACTCCTCAACCTGGCACCCTCTCCTTTCCCCATAGCTATAGCAAATATCCAGGTACCTGGCATCCAACAGGGTTGGTACCAAGAGACAAGGTATGCCATTGAGATAGGGTGTGTGTGGGTAGAAAGGGCTTGGAAGGAGAGAGCTGAGAAAAGAGAATAGAGGAGACATAGGAAGGAGCAAAGGATGAAGTGACCCTCGTGTCTCCATCAAAACAAGATTTGATGTCAGTTTTAAGAGGGGGAATGACATCCTTTCCTGGCATTTTCCTTCCCTTCCCTTAGGCTCTCCCAGCTACTCTTTCCCCTTTGTCATCCACAGATCCCCTATATCTAGGTCTCACAAGTTTATGGAAACCAAGCACCCTTCTATTCTGAATTCAATCAGATTGCTAGGTTTGCTGGAGGGTATTTTGAATAAGTGTATATAATTTTGCTTAATTATTCATTATAAATTTGCTTAATAATTTTGCTCTCCCTGGCTTGGTTGGAAACTTTGAAGGCCATCTAAATTCAAGTCCTATCTTGGTTGGAAACATTGAAGGCCATCTAAATTCAAGTCCTATCAAGCTAGAAGAACATACAAGGAACATACATAATAAAAACAAAACACCTCATTGGGGCTAAAAAAAAAAATCGTAAAAGAAGAGCCTTAAAGTAAAACCAGCGTGGGCGGTATGGTGCTGAACGGAGCTACCTACAAAGCCGTTGATCCTGGTTCTATTCCTGACCAAGGCAATTGAAGTTTGGGGCACTAGGTGGCGCAGTGAAGAGAATGCCAGGCCTGGATTCAGAGACTCCTTCCGGACTTCAAATCTGGCATCAGACACCTATCAGCTGTGTGACCCTTTGGCAAGTGACTTAACCTGTTTGCCTCAGTTTCCTCATCTGTAAAATGAACTGGAGAAGGAAATGGCAAATTACTTTGGTACCCTTGTCAAGGAAACCCCCAAAATGGGGGAATGAAGAAACACATGACTGAAATGACTAAACAACAGTGTCTAAAGCAGTCAACAAGCATTTATTAAGCTCTTTCTGTGTTCCAGGAGGGACAGCTAAGATGGTCCAGTGGATAGAATGCCAGGTCTGGAGTCAGGAAGACTCATCTTCCTGATTTGAAATCTGACCTCAGATACTTACTAGCTGTGTGACCCTGGGCAAGTCACTTAATCCTGTTTGCCTCAGTTTCCTCATCTGTAAAATGAGCTGGAGAAGGAAATGGCAAACCACTGCAGTATCTCTGCCAAGAAAACTCCAAATGGGATCACAGAGAGTTGAGCCTCACTAAAAAATGACAACTTCCTGATATTCCAGGAACCATACTAAGAGCTGGGACTTGGGTAATTAGTAAAAGATTAGGTTTCATTCCCAAGAAATAGGGAGGAAAGCAATCTCTTCTAGCAGCCATGCTCTGGGATGCGGAAGGCACAGTACCATCTTTGGTACAAGCAAACCAAAGCTTAGGTATATACTTTCATATAGATCTCTTAGTAGATACAGAGATCTCTTAGTATGTTTCTTTCCATTTGCCTTTAGAATCTCAAATTGCTGCTGTCCTCCTTCTGGCACTGCATGTCTTCTTGACATGACCATGTTCCTACCTGGCTCTGCCTCATTTTTTGAGTTTCTGTCTCCTGAAGAAATCATTCTGTGCTGTAGGCATACAGTATCACAGGAATTGAAGTCTTAGAATATTCATTTAGGCCCATCTTTGAGTCATGGAGTCTTGGGGAAAAGGTAGTCCTTTTCCTTGGATCTACCTAGGAAGAGTTATACTTGTGAACTCATGAGGATAAATGGTGGAGGAAAAATGGAAAAAGAAAGAAATTTGCTGTCTATACATCTGTCTATCCACATGGCCAGCAATGACATATACATGCATACATACATACATACATACCGTTTATCCCTGGTAAGTTCACAGTATACACATATACTCTCTAGCATCTTCCCTTCTAACTCAACTTCTGTGGTTACTCTTTGGTTACAGTTTGGCAAAGGGAAAGGAGGAAAGCTATTTTAGTATGGCATAGATATAAATGTGACATAAAAAAAATCATGATAAATGAATTGTTCAGATGCTTAGTCTGGAATATGATGCTCTAAAACACTGAGAGGTGAAAGGAGATAAGAGTATTCTGTGTCCAGTCCTTGTTGGGGAGGAGGAAAGAAGAATTGAAAGGAAGACCTGAGGGATGCCTTTTTCAACTTACTATCTGTGTGATAGACACTTTGTTTCTGTGGATCTGTTTTTTCTATCTGTAAGATGAGAGAGGGTTGGGTCAGATGATCTCTAAAACCCCTTTCTATCTCTTAATCCTGTAGTTCTATGAAAACTATGCTCTCTTTATTGACTGGCTTTTTTAGAAGTCATCTGGTTCTGAGTGAGATGGTTACTTTCCCAGACCAGACAAATGGGACTCAACTCTCTATCATGATCTCTGAAACAGAGAATTTCCTCACTTCCACTCTCACATTTCATCTCACCTACCGTATCTCTCATTGTTTGAGAATTTTCTCCTTGGTTTCGGTCCAAAGCTTTTTCTCACATCCTCTGCCTGACGGTTATTTGGTCATCCTACCCTGACTACTCCAATAATACGATAGCTGGGGGAGGGTAAAATTACCCAGTAACCATCATTACTTCCCGTATCTTTTCAGAGAGTGGAACAAGAGGAAGTGAGTTGCTGAAACTATAGCCGGAAGGCTCATGGTCAGATGAAAGAAAGTTCTCTCTCACATAGTTGCCTCGGGGACAAAGGGGCAGCTGCCCTGGGAAGCTCTCCAAATGAAGGAAACTCCCTTTCATTCGGACAGTCACCCTGTCTTGATGCAAAAGTGTGCACAAGGTAGCATTTGGTAACAGGTGTCACCTGCTATCTTCCTTGGGATACGTTTCATCTTTCTATCCTTTAAAGTTAGCAAAGTACTTTGCAAATACTGCCTCTTAACAACCCTGAAAGGCAGGCACTGTTATTGTCCTTATTTTACAGATAAGGAAGCTGAAGTCAAGGGAAATTAAATGCTTCACCCATGGTTCCACAGCTTATACAGTAAGTGTTGGAGGCTAGATTTGAATTCAGGTCTTCCTGACTCCAAATTCAGCACTGTGCCATCTGACCGCTTCTGGTCTAGTTGGCCAATTCCATCTTCCCTTTTATCCCTTGGATCCCAGTCTCAACTTTTCTTAATAAACACATAGTAAGCTCCTACTCCAAATCTACACCTTTTTCACTGCCCTTTGTGGAGCAGATCAGTGTGGGAGAATCTAAGGGAACTGCCAAATGTTGGAGTTAATAACTTTTACATAATATGTTAAGGTTTATAATGTATCTTCATTACAACAATTACGTGAGATAAGGAGTACATGTAACATCACCATTTTATAGCTGATGAGACTGAAGCTCAGAGAGGTCACACGTATTTGTGTGACCTACAGCCACGCAACTAGAACTGTCAGGGCAAGGACTTGAACCCAGGTCTTCTGAAAGCAATTCCAGTGCCCTTTCTTCTGTGCTATATTGCTTTCAAGTTTTGTACCTTTTAATTAAGCCCCCAAGTTTCTAGATCTACAAGAGCATACCCATCAGCATTAAGGGAGAATGATGAGGCAGATGAGCATTCTGATCCACATCCAAAGTAGGTTGGGGCTAGTCTCATCTGAGGGAATGTGGACTGACTTTAAAATGAATCTTGGTTGGTTTTTATTTGGGGGCCTTATTCCACCCAAGTTGTGAACAAGAATAGTTCCAACTCCTGGGATTGCCTTAAAATTGATCAACTTGGACCTCAACTTAATGGGCTAGAGAGGGGAAAGGTTCTGGGTTTTCCCAGCCTTGTTCTTGACTGACCTGTTGGAAATTTAAAATGAGTGGGTTGAATCAGGTCATTTCTAATATTCCCTTGAATTTATGTTGCTGTGATGCTGTGGGGATGAGCCAAAATGGAGACCAGAAAGAAAGGATGGAAAACACTGAAAGTGGGGAAGGGAAAGGGAGATAAAATTTAGCTCTTCAGGTAACTCATACTAGCCATGCACTAATAAAAAGTCAAAACCTAATATTGTTGTAAGGAAATTACGCTCCCCACATTTGACTCACTCCCTTAATACTTCCTGGGCACCAGCCCTAGATGTGTTCAGACATGCTTTTTAGTGCTGAACCTCTACCTTCCCTCCCCTCTCCTTATTTCTCATTTCCCATCACATCTGGCCCCACCCTCCCTGACCTCTCTTCCCTCCTTATTTGCTTCTTGGAGCACAAGGGGCTATTTCATGCTCAGAGGTAGGAAATAGCATTAAGCACCACCCCTCAAAAGGGTTCTTCTCTCAACCTCCTCTTGCCCCCTCCCCCTTCTCCACCCTTGTGCCCCAACACTTCCTTCCCCACTGACTAACAAGACAGTAGCATCCAAACCCTGGGCCAGCCAGGCCTCTAACCTCTGGCAAATAAGGTAAGTGTCCAAGACGGTGGGTTAGGGTTAGGATTAGGGGGATGAAGGAAACAAGCTCTAGTCCATACGTGAGATAGAGGACTTAAAATGAGAAACATTTGGATTCACTTAATACCCCCAATCTTCCCACACTGGTAGCATCTCAGATATCCAAGGGAAGAATTAGGGGCAAGTGATGTAGGAGAAAAGAGAAAATGGTGTGGGAGACAATCAGAAATCTGGGGGTGATGGGGATTGAGAGGGTAGCATGGTAGGAGAATTGGACAGTCAGTTCTAAGGCTACAGTAAGTCATCCCCAAGAAGAGAGGTGTAAGAGGAGACAGGAGAATGGGGGTACTGATTACAGGACAGGGCTAGTGAAGAAGGAACTTCATTTTATTCTAAGGCTCAGCCTCTTTCTGCAGGGAAGAAGGTCTATAGAGGTGTGGAAATGCAATTACTGCAGGTTTAGCAATTTGGCTCTGTGGACCGGAAGCCTATGGCCCAGTTAGGCAATCAGTCCATCTCTCTTCTTAGGTAGCTGAAGGGTGGGGTGAGGGATGGGTGGAGCAGGGTAGGACAACCCCTGCAAAGCAGGCTTGGAAAATCCTGATACTGGAACAGGGGAGGATTTCAGAGATGCTGTCTCATAGTGTAGGGAAAGCCTGGCAGGTACTGAGCACTTGACTCATGGTCCTTATGAGGTGGGTGCACTCCAGACAAAGGTGGAGTCTGGCAGGAAGTTCTCCCTTTGTCCTATGTCTAGTCTTTACTTTCTTTCCTGAACTCATCATCCAGGTCTTTCCAATGGCTACCAACACCACAGCCCTTGCACCAATCCCCTCCAGCTTCATGTTCATCTGGTCCCTGTCTATCATTCTGCTCTCGCTGGCCCTGGTGTTGGGACTTCCTGGAAACAGCTTTGTGGTGTGGAGTATCCTGGCCCAAATGCGACGTCGCTCTGTCACTGCCCTTTTGGTCCTGAATCTGGCAGTGGCTGATCTGGCTGTGCTGCTTACTGCACCTTTCTTCCTCCATGCCCTGGCTGGTGGCACCTGGTCCTTTGGTCTGACTGGCTGCCGACTCTGCCACTACATCTGCGGAGTCAGCATGTATGCCAGCGTCCTCCTCATCACAGCCATGAGCCTTGATCGCTCCCTGGCTGTAGCTCGTCCTTTTGTCTCTCAGAAATTTCGAACCAAGTCAGTCGCCTGGCGAGTCTTGGTGGGCATCTGGGTGGTTTCTGCCGTCTTGGCAGTGCCGGTTATTGTGTATCGACAGGTACATACGGTGCCAGGCAGAGTGAAATGTTTCACGTGGTACTCTACCCTTGGCCACACGGCCTTCCACTTGCTGTTTGAGTCCATCACGGGCTTCCTGCTGCCCTTCGCGGTAATCGTGGGCAGCTACTCGGACATTGGGCGGAGGCTGCGGGCCACGAGGTTCCGTCGGAGTCGCCGCACTGGACGCCTGGTGGTGCTGATCATTCTAACGTTCACCGCCTTCTGGCTGCCCTATCATGTTGTGAACCTGGCAGAGGCTTTCAGGGCCCTGGGTGGACATAAGATAGGGGACGGATGGGCAGGGCAGAAGCTGAGCTTGGCTCGGAACATTCTTATTGCCCTAGCCTTCCTGAGTAGCAGCCTGAATCCTCTATTGTATGCCTGTGCTGGGGGTGGGCTTCTCCGCTCAGC